>OY731401.1:15233531-15669608 GCA_963425845.1 Sphenostylis stenocarpa | reverse complement strand
ATTTAAACATTTAACATCGTCTGTTATCTAACCGACGTTATTTATCCATTCCTATGTTGATTTTGTTATAACCGACGTTAAATATTGTTTCATAATTACAATTTTGCCACCGCGTCTTGTACAACGTCGGTCTTCATAGAAATCAACGTCGAATTGTGTCGTAGTAGGTGTTTTCTGTAGTAGTGATAGAAGATATAAGGGGTCATAAGAATTGATAAAAACCTTCCTTTTTACAATAAACAACCTTATCTTGGACAGTCTTCAGGCGGCGAGGGGGCGGCGTTACCACATAAAACAAGGAACAAAGAAGAAGCAGAGAACTGAGGTAGCAGAGAACGAAGATGCAGGGCACTAAAGGGTGGGCTGATACAACACGGCGATGAGGACTGAGGTAGCAGAGCACGAAGAAGAAGCAGATGAAGAACTGCGCACTTTCAAATTAGGTATAAAAAATATGTTAGGACATTCAACGTCGGTTATTCAAAAACCCGACATGGATAATGCCTTCAATGTCGGGTAAATCATGGAACCGACGTTGATTTTGGGATTTCAACGTCGGTTATACATAACTGACGTTAAATTTAAACATTTAACATCGTCTGTTATCTAACCGACGTTATTTATCCATTCCTACGTTGATTTTGTTATAATCGACGTTAAATATTATTTCATAATTACAATTTTGCCACCGCGTCTTGTACAACGTCGGTCTTCATAGAAATCGATGTCGAATTGTGTCATAGTAAGTGTTTTTTGTAGTAGTGATAGAAGATATAAGGGGTCATAAGAACAGATAAAAACCTTCCTTTTTGCAATAAACAACCTTATCTCGGACAGTCTTCATTTAAGCTAGCCTGGTTTCAGGTTCTTTATAAGCTAAGTAGCCACGTTGACCTACAGAAGAGATAAGGGGTCATAAAAATAGATAAAAACCTTTCTTTTTGCAATAAACAACTTTATCTCGGATAATCTTCATTTAAGCTAGCCTGGTTTCAAGTTCTTTGTAAGCTAAGTAGCCACATTGACCAATAGAAGAGATAAAGGGTCAAAAAATAGTAACAACAAAAAAATCAATAATCACAAAAACATAATACAACAATTTTGATAAAATCAAAACAATCATTTCAAAATAAAAATAAAATGATAAAATGATTTTGACAAAACATTCATCTCAAAATAAAATAGATAATAATATAATTTTTGACAAAGTCGTATCATTCATTCCATAAAGTGGTAAAACCAAGAGAGAAAATAAATGCATAAAGAAAGGTATGCATAAACATCACTTTAATTAAAATCTTTCATGCATAAATACATTCATGCTAGGAAATACTATATATCCTTAAGATAAGGGCAAAAGAGACCCAAGTGCGTTTGTGACCTTCACGACAAGGAATGGACAAGTGTACTAAGGTGTGATGGTAACCTCCATTATACTTGTCATATCTATGATGGAGAAGAAACCATTACACCGAGGTGGGTATGATACCCCACAAAGCGTAAGCTTTAAGGAGGATACCTAAGTCATTGTCTTAAGGCATATCCATCCCATAAATCATTCATTTTAAACAATAAAATTCTTTTTGTATTCTAGAAAGCGGCTGGTATTCTTCATGCCCTCATCCACCTACAAAAATCCCAAACACTATCATACATCATGTTAGGAAATAAAACATGATAATGTTTAGGAAAAAACAAAAACTTGCATACATGCATCCACCAAACTTCATCCTCATAACATGCATCTAGTAGTAGGCAATTGAAGAAAGTGGACATTCCTCAATACCGTGTAAAGAGGATAGAGCATTTGCAAGGGAAGTCAAAAAAGAAAAATGCATAAAAATTTTAACCCACTTATGGTTTCCTTTAGGCTTTCCGCTTTTAAAAATGTGCTTCGAAGCATTGCATTGAGGAGTGTACACCTTCTGGATGAAATAAATAAAATTGTTTGTTTTTATCATCCCCTCGACTGTCTATTGCATTCATAATTTGCATACATTCATACATTCATCCTCACTTTAACAATAATAACATAATAAAAAGAGAGGATTAGTCTATGTGCTTTCCACGAATTGGAATAAGATGAAGAGCAAACATTTTGTCATCAAGTTTTCCCCAACGGTTGACCCGCCTAAGAAGGATAATAAGCCTCAATCGTTGGGTATCCACGTTAATAAGGAAGAGGGGGCAAGGATGCCGTTACATTTGTTCACGCCTCGAATCAAATAAAGTTGTACCGTGGAGATACCAAAAACTTCGCCCATTGACAAGGATATCTCCAGCATAGCCGACATTGGGGGGCAGGATTAGAAGTAGAAGAATCTACTCCGGCGAGGAGCTACAAGACAATGCTCCCAAGAATAAAGGAAAAATAATAAGATTGAAGAGAAACATAATCCTAAGAGGAAATTGAATAGACTTTGGATTCACGACGCTGAGACAGTTCTTTCAACGCTCTGCCAAAGAGACAAACTCATGGTAGGCGACAAGCTAGTCACGGTTTGAGCTAAAGACGACATTCGGATCAATAAGCCGTCTGCCCTACCTTGAATGAAAGCGGCTGAAGAGGACCTTTGAAATATCTTTTAACTTCCCCAACAATATGACGGTGACCCATATGATGAGGAAATATGGATGCCGCCCAAACCAAGGTGTCATTAGAAACTCTCAAGGAATAAGGGATCAAGCTGCATGGAGAAAAGGAAATATGGATGCCGCCCAAACCACCAGATTATAAAGACAAACCTTTAAAGCATTACCCTACAAAGGATCAAGTTGCATGGAGAAAAGGGAAGTCTCCCCTCCACACCTTGAATCAGATTTTCCCAAATAGAGGGGTTCAAGCGTCAAAATTGACTTTAGTCATTAGGTGTTCTCCTTCTGATTCTTAGGGTTTGTAAATCCAATGACTATTAGATATTACTCCTCGGGGCTAGCCCGACTCCCGAGCATTGTAGGGCACATATTTCCCTATTAATTACAAAGAATGTCATTCTTACTATTTGCTTCTCTTCTTGCTATTCATATCTAAACCTCATTAATAACCATGTTTAAGCAAACGTTTTCAAAACACGTCAAAGACCATTGACCAAAATAAAAGTCAAATCCATCATCACTGATTGACTAGAAACACAAAATAAGGTTCCACCTCATCATAATAAAGTCGTGTTTCGCCAATGTTGTGCAAAGAGGAAAGAAAATCAAAAGAAGCCCATAGAAGCCAAAGGCCAAAAGGAGAGGGCAAGATACCCGGTAGGAAACCCACCAAAGGGGGCTATGCAAAAGTTAGGGTAAACCCGCTAGGAAACCCGAACAACCATAAAGGGTAGCTTAGGCAAAAATTAGGGTTACAAAATAAAGTCTACTAGGTTTCCAATGCAAGAAAAAAGAAACCTAGACAAAAGTTAGGACAAAACAAAACACAACATCCTAGGCTAAAAACCCAAAGGGTGGACTAGGGAAGTCAATCAGTCATAGCAAGCGCCATAGAATAAGACGTCACTCCATACACAAAATGTTGTTTAAATTAGCCTAAACACTCTAACCAACCTTGGCTAGTCGTGCTTACAAAAACCATTTTTTGTCAAAATGAAACACTTCTAAAACACAAGCCCTTGAATTAGATATCTTCTTCCTTCTTTTCTTTTGACCCTTACCACTACGACATTCTAATAAGTAGTAGGGAAATGTGGAGATAATAATCAATAGGAGGATTGACATCCCCAAAGAAAGGGAGGGGCAAACTGACATGACAAGTCACTCTATAATCAACACAATCATTCTTCGCTCATGGAAAAATCAAGACGGCAAAATTGGTACAACTTATCATGTCGACAAAGCACATAATGTCAGAAGCTCATCAAAAGTAAAAGCACATTGGTTAATCCTTTTGAAAAATTAATTGAAATAGTATTATAGAATGCATATCACGAACATTGCATACATGCATAGGGTCCTTTCTCTCAAAAAGAAAAGAGAAATGAGAAATGAGAAAAATAAAAATAAAAAATAATGTCTGCTAGGAGATTCTTAGGCAAAAGTTAGGGTAGCCCGCTAGATCGAAAACCTGCAAAAAGCGCTCTGGGCAAAAGTTAGGGCATTCATAAAAAGGAAAAAACCCGCTAAGATATCCTAGGCAAAAATTAAGGCATCCCGCTAGACCGAAAACCCCAAAAAGGGCGGTCTAAGCAAAAGATAGGGCTAAAAAAAATGAATGAAAGAGAGGGGCCCTTCATCATAATCATAAAAAGTCCAGTAGGAGAATGTCAGTCACTTTTCCAGATGCATCGATAAAAAAGAATAGAATGCATTTAGGGCATCCACGCACAAGTAGTCGCACAAAACAACTTTGTCAAGATAAAAAATGAAAGAAATAAAAATTACTTCAGATAAAAAAAAACGAAAAGAATTCATGCATATAAGGAGACTAGCTCCATGTTTGTGATTGAAAACAGGATCACCGAGACCGAGTCTCCAAATAATGCCCTCAAGAAAACAGAGCAAGTCGTCAATCAAGCGACTCAGCAAAATAAGAGCTTCCGAAAATCAAGAGCTCCAGCTGCAATCCTTCTACCCAGAAAAAGAAGGCACATATAAGAAGTCTTCAAACATTGCTCTCCCTCAAGAAAGAAGAGCAAGTTGTCATCATCAAATAAGCTCAGAAGAAATAAGAAGCTTCCAGAAGTCAAAGCTCCAGTTATCATTTTTCTACCCAATAAAAGAGGGCACAATCATCGGACATCATAAAAGAAAAGCCAACGGAAAGGTTTAGTTATCCCCAAGTGGATCCTTGCCTACTCCAGAGGCAACACAAAATTTACCCCATGGCTCATCATCGCCACTACATGAGTCATCAAGCACACTCACCCAAAGTCTCCTCCACACTCCCCAATATGAATAAAGGGTCCAAGAGCCCATCATCATCAACAGTCAAAAGAGTCCAAATCTCCATACCAACAAGGGTTCAACCAAAAAAAAAGGAAAAAAGAAGAAAACTCTTGCATCCCCAACGGATGTCCAAAAGAAAGGGTCACAACAGAGAAGGCCGAATAAAAATTCCCAAGTGGATCTCCCCAGAAAAATCTACAAAAAGAAGAAATCAGAAATTCTCATCCCTCAGCAGAATAAGGATGCATCAACAATAATCAAGGAGCCAAGACTCCATCCCCAGAAAGGAAAAATCAGATCCCCAAGAAGTCGACAATCCCCTGATGGATCACCAAAGAAAACTTTATCCCCTGCGGATCCCCAAAAACAGAAGAAAAAGCCTACGTGTATAAAAGAAACTAAAAAGTAAAAAGGCGCACGCATTATCCCCATAAAAAAGCCAGATTTCAAAATCGCGATAAAAAAGATATAAATCGCGAAAAAAAGAAAAATTAAAATCCTAACTTTTAGGTAAACAAAATACCCATTCCCCAATGAAATAAGAGCATCGCAGAACCAGCTCACACCAGTACCTAACAAGGAGTCAAAACTCCAAGGGGTGTAGACCACAAATCTTGCCTGGCCTCAAAATAAAGAGCAAAAGACCTCCTATTTGAAGATAGACAAAGCCTAAAAAGCCACTAGGAGAGACTATTAGGCCCCATATTAGAGTAGGAAGGCTTTTCTGTACAAAAAATAAGGATTTCCACCTTAAGGGGTCGAGACCGCCGTCTCGCCTTTCGGGACCGCCGTCTCGTTGAAAGGCAAGTCGAGACCGCCGTCTCGTTTGGAGAGACGGTCGTCTCGCCACTTGCCTTTGGCGAGACCCCCCTCCCATTTGGAGAGACGGCCCTCCCGCCATTTTCCAAGTCGATACCACCGTCTCGCCAAACGAGACGGCGGTCTCGCCACTTATCAAGGTCGAGACCACCGTCCCGAATGGCGAGACCGCCGTCTCGACCTTGCCATGCAAGACGGTCGTCTCGACCTTGCCAGGTGAGACAGCCGTCTCGACCTGACAGGCACGAATCCCTATAAATAGGGAGTGCTCTCCCCTTCATTTCACACAATTCTTCCATTCTTCCTTCTACACTTTCTTAGAATTCCTCCTTTAGAGCCCCTCCGAAGTATTTCCGGAGTTTTTGAGTGTTTTAAGAGAGCTTTTTATATCGAAAAAGCGACAGTGTAGAGCGAAGGGTTGCCAAAACGCACCCTATATTTTACGAGAATTAATCAAAGCTTTCTCCGGAGGTTTCTTCACTCTCTCCCTCTCTTTTATTGTCTTTTTTACTTATATTAAATTGTGCAATAGCTACTAGGGCCATGTAGTCATTATTTTAATTCTGTCAATAAAAGGGTAAAAGTGTCATTTCAAAAGTTTATCTATAAAATAACTGGCCTATTGTAGACCCCTAATCTTGCCCGACCTCATAATAAAGATCAGAAAGCCTTCTATTTGAAGATGGATGAAGCCTAAGAAGCCACTAGGAGAGACTATTAGGCCCCATACTAGGATAGGAGGGATTTTTGGCATAAAAATAAAGATTTTCGCCTTTTAAGGTCGAGACCGCCGTCCCAGATTCGGGACCGCCGTCTCGACCTTGTCAGACGAGACGACCCGTCTCGACCTGACAGGCTAGAATCCTATAAATAGGGCCCTCATTCCCCTCATTTCACAGAGTTCTTCCACCTTCTCTCTAGACTTTTCTTCAAATTCTCTCTCTAGAATCCCTCCGAAGCATTTCTGGAGTTTCTGAGCATTTCTAAGAGTGTTTTTAAGCGTTTTGAGAGGTTTCAGATGCTGTGTAGAGTGAAGGGCTGCCAAAAAGCACCCTATTTTTACAAAAGATTAATAGAAAGCTTGCTCCAAAGGTTTCTATTCTCTCTCTCTCTACTTTATCGCTTTATTTTAATTATGCAATAGACATTAGGGCCATGTAGTCATAATTTAAATTTCGTGCAATAAAAGGGTAAAAGCGTATTTTCCGGTTTATGTACTCAGAATAGCTGGCCTATCATAGGGAACCCGAAAGGGGTGTCGTAAGGGAACTGACACTTCCCTTTCACGTAACTAACTCCCTTACCCAACTCTGGTTCTAATGACCAAAGTTGGTTTTTCGAAAACCAACGCCTTTTAAACTCTTTTTCCGATGTTTTCGGTAAAAACATCGGTGGCGATTCCAGAGAACCCTAAAAAACTAGTTCTTGGTTTAGCCCGGTTATCGGACAATCCAAGAACTCCTTTTCGAAAACCTTGTCCCTAGGTTCAGCCCGGTTATCGAACAACCTAAAGGCATTGTACACACCAATAAAAACGCGAAAAATGGAAAGTCGGAACCATCGCGTCGCTCCGACCGACCTCGTTTTGACGGCGACAACACCTATCATAGGAAACTTGAAAGGGGCATCGTAAGGGAGCTAATACCTCCCTTACACGTAACTAACTCCCTTACCCAACTCTGGTTTTAACGACCAAAGTTGGTTTTTCTTAAAAGACCAACGCCTTTTTCTTTGCTTTTTCGATGTTTCTAGTAAAAACATCAGTGGTGACTCCATAATAACCCTCTAAATCTTATTCTTAGGTCAGCCCGGTTATCGGACGATCTAAAAGATCTCTTTCGAAAATCTCGTCCTTAGGCTCAGCCCGGTTATCGGACAACCTAAAGGCATTGTAACCTCACCCACAAAAACGCAAAAAATGGAAAGTCTAAACCATCGCGTCGCTCTGACCGCCTCTTTTGACGACAATGACAAATGATGACTCCACTAGGGAAGCCTAGAGAGTTGATCCCATTTAGTGATGGGTCAGTTTAATAAGTAAACTTAGAAATTTCGCTTTTACCCTACCTTGTATTATAACATTCTTTAATTGTTTGGCTTTAATAACTGTTGTTTGTTTATTTTACGCAATTGTTTGAAATAAAAACTATACACAAACCTTTGCACACAACAGTTCCCTCTATACCCGGGGGCAAGTGAGAAATCCATAGGGAGTGGGTGGCAAGTATGATTTGCCATAGTGAGGGCCATGTGCCCACCGATATGATCGGAAACTACCACTCAAGGTGATAACCTTCCTCTTTTGGCACAAAGACTGACTATGGTCTTAGTGCTAAGCATGGTCAGAAGGCTGGAGAGTGGGGACCCTATAATGGGGGCACCTTGGGGGCCTAAGCCTTGGTGGGAACAGTTAGAACCTACCTTTGCCAATGCACTTTTCTACAGGAAAACCCTACCTCGTGATTAAAACGAATTCTCGCCTGATCGCGGATGAGTGAATTGTATGTGCTTTTGTTTATTGCATTTGATTGCATAGCATAACCAAACAACAGATAAAAACAAAATCTTTTATAATAAACGCCCTTATCTTGGATAGTCTGCCTTTTAGCTATCCTGACTTCAGGTTCTTTGCAAGCTAAGTAGCCATGCAGTCCGACAGAAGAGATAAGGGACGCTAATATCATTCTTTCACAATAAACCATTTTATCTCGGATAGTTTGCTTTTTAGCTAGCCTGGCTTCAGGTACTTTATAAGCTAAGTAGCCACGCAGTCCGACAGAGGAGATAAAAGGCTCTATAGACCCCTAATTTTGCCCGGCCGCTCAATAAAGGCTAAGAAGATTTCCTATGCGGAGATAAAGCTTCGGTCGACGTCTATCAGCATCAATCGACTTCCGAATAAAGAAAGGAAAGCTTGCCGGGAGTCCCAGAACACAGAATCTGGCCAAAACAGTCGAGACAACCGTCCCAGAAGTCGGGACAACCAACCCAGTCAGTCCAGACGGTCGTCCCACATGCCAGACGCCCGTCTCAACCATTTTTGTCACTTGGGATGGCAGTCCCAGATCCCAGACGACCGTCCCGACCTCTGCAGACGGCCATCCCTGTTTTCTGCACCCGAGACGGCCGTCCCGAGCTGCCAGGCTGAAAAAACTATAAATAGAAGCTTATTTGAGCGTTTTTCACACCTCAGACACTTCTCTTCTCTCCCCCTTTCAAATGAAATCTCCGATTACCTATAAGGTAACAATCGGTTAAGGAAGTTTCTTCCGGCATTCGATTCTTCTTAGAATTACAATAGAGTCGGTCCTGTAATCGGGGAGGAGAGTCTTTGTAGAGCGGGGGATTGCCAAAACGCATCCTCACAGTTAAAAAATTTGCAATAAAATGCTTGCTACGGAGGTTCTTTTCACTTCTCTTCTCTTTTATTGCTTTATGTATGCAATAGAAAATAAAATCATGTAGATAGCCATTTTTAAAATATTGTACAATAAAATAGGGTAATAGTGTAATTTCTCTTAATCTTTACTTGATGAATTAATCCGTCATAGGGAACCCGAAAGGGGCGTCGTGGGGTGCTAACACCTTCCCCACGCGTAACTAACTCCCTTACCTAACTCTGGTTATAATGGCCAAGTTTGGTTTTTCTTAAAATCAACGCCTTTTTATCCTTTTCCAATGTTTATGGTCAAAACATTGGTGGCGACTCCATAAGAACCTTTTTTGCGAAAACCTTGCTTTTATTAGAGGATAGTTCAGTTGTTGAGCACCTCGGAAGCAATGAACACATTTTTAAACAAACGCGAGTCTAAACCATCTTTTCGCAACCGCTCGAATAAACATTCGAGATGTCCCCAGACGTCGAAACGGACGGTGGCGACAGATGGCGACTCCACTGGGGAAGCTAGAGAGTTGATCCCATTTAGTGACTGATAAATTCAAACTAAGTAAAGATTTGAAATTACGCCTTTACCCTCAGTTGTATGTTTTATTGTATGGCTTTAATAACTGCTATATGATTATTTTCTGCAAATTGTCTGAAATATAAACTGTACACAAAATATCTTACACACAACAGTCCCTCTATACCTGGGGGCAAGAGTGAATACCTATAGGGAGTGGGTGGCAGATACGACCGACTTGTTGGCACACGGGGCTACAACCGTTGTCGGAAACCACCAACTCAAGGTGATAACTCTCTTCTTTTGGTCCAAGGATGTCGACATGGAGTTCCGTGCATGACCTGAGGACTGAAAGATTGAGAGGTCCCTATAATGGGGGCACCTTGGGGACCTTTGGCCTTGGTGAGAACAGTTTAGAACCACCTAAACCAAGCACGTTTCTGCAGGAAAACCCTACTTCGAAAATAAGCATGGCTCTGCTCGTGGATGAATGAATTGTGTGTGCATTCGTTTGCTGTATCTGTATTGATGCATTGGCATAGGGTAATCATACAACAGACAAAAAATAGTAAAAATCCTAAAAACCATAAAAGTGATAAGAATAAACCAACTTTATCTCGGACAATCTTTATTTAAGCTAGTCTGGTTTCAGGTTCTTTGTAAGCTAAGTAGCCACGTTGACCAACAAAAGAGATAAAGGTTTATAAAAAATGTAAAAAACAATTTAAACCAATAAAAATACCTCTTACAATAAAAAGATTTTTGACAAAGTCGTATCATTAATACCGAAAGGGAAGTTATCACACTAAGGTGGGTATGGTACCCTTTAAGCATAAGCTTTTAAGAAGATACCAAAGCTATTGTCTAAGGCATATCTATTTCACACTAATCATTTGAAATAAAAAACTACAATAAAAATTTAGAAAGTGGCTGGTCTTCTGCCCGTCCTCACTCGTGCTCAGAAAGCAAAAAGATGGAGCAATTAGAAGAACAAAACCGAAAGCTCACCTGTCGCCGCCGTCAAACGAGGGCGGTCGGAGCGACGCGATGGTTCCGACTTCTCGTTTTTCATGTTTTTTATTGGTGGTTACAACGCCTTTAGGTTGTCCGATAACCGAGCTGAACCTAGGGGAAAGGTTTTTGAAAGGGTGCTCTTGGATTGTCCGATAACCGGGCTAATCCAAGAGTTAGTTTTGAAGGGTTCTCTGGAGTCGCCACCGATGTTTTTACCGGAAACATCGAAAAAGGAGTTTAAAAGGCGTTGGTTTTCGAAAAACCAACTTTGGTCATTAGAACCAGAGTTGGGTAAGGGAGTTAGTTACGCGTAAAGGAAGTGTTAGTTCCTTTATAACGCCCCTTTCGGGTTCCCTATGATAGGCCAGCTATTTAAAAATAATTAAACCAGTGAAAATACGCTTTTACCCTTTATTTTGCAGAATTTAAAGTTATGACTACATGGCCCTAATCTCTATTGCACAATTTAAAATTAAAGCGGTAAAAGTAGAGAGAGAGAGAATATAAACCACCGAAGCAAGCTTTTCTATTAATTCTTCCTAAAAAAAAGGGTGCTTTGCAGCAACCCTTCACTCTATACAGCATCGGAAATCTCTCGAAACACTCAGAAACACTCTTAGAAACGCTCAGAAACTCCGGAAATGCTTCGTTGGGGTTCTAGAGAGAGAAATTTAAGAGATTTCTAGAGAGAAGGAGGAAGAACTGTTGGAAATGAAGGGGATGGAGCTCCCTATTTATAGGGATTCGTACCTGTCAGGTCGAGACGGGCCGTCTCGTCTGACAAGGTCGAGATGGTGGTCTCGCCAATCGAGACGGTGGTCTCGCCTTGCAGGAATGGCGAGACGGCCGTCTCGCCAAACGAGACGGCCGTCTCGCCATCCGCGCAAGGCAAGACGGCGGTCTCGAATCTGAGATGGCGGTCTCGACCTTAAAAGGCAAAAATCCTTATTTTTGGGCCAAAAATCCCTCCTATCCTAGTATGGGGCCTAATAGTCTCTCCTAATGGCTTCTTAGGCTTTATCCATCTTCGAAAATGAGGTCTTCTAGTCTTTATTAAGAGACCGGGCAAGATTTGGGGTCTACAGCTGCCCCCCTTTAACTACCTAGTTGGCTGTTGGCCTGTTGTGCTAGACAGATCGACAGGAAGGTAAAGGAGTTGACCCTCTTGCCCGGTTACCCTTCAGATGCCCCGACTTTGCAGCGGTTGATCCTCTGGGGAAAAGTGTGTTGTGCGCCTCCAGGATGCTCCTTCTGACGGTAACTGATCCGTTCAGCTGATAAGTATGAACCCCTATCTGGTTTTGACGAGTATGAACCCTCGTCCGGTAAGCCCCCTTCTGTAAGGCCTGATGAGTATACACCCCCATCTGGTGTTTGACGAGTATGAACCCCCATCTGGTAAGCCCCCTTTTGTAAGGCCTGATGAGTATACACCCCCATCTGGTGTTGTGCCTCCGGATGCTCCTTCTTGCGGTAGCTAATCCTTTGGCTATGGTGGCGGCTTACTGCTCTAGCTCATGCGCCGATTGTGAGATATCTTTGATTTGGTTGTCCGGTCTGTGTCGGGGTTTTTGCCTGTGTTCATCCAGCCTTGTTGGTTACTGGGGATTTCCTTGTTTTTGGTCTTTTGGTGGTGATCACCCGACTCTTGCTGGTTGGTCGGGTGGGCTTTATCTTTTATTTGACTCCTGCTTGGTTGTCAAAGTTTGTTTAAGGTGGTTGACTTTATTTCAATCCTGCCTTTTTCTCGCGGTTTCATCTCTTTTTTCTCGCAATTTTGGATCTTTGGCTTTTTTCTAGCGTACGTCTTTTTACTTTTAGACTCTTTCGGTTACACTGACTTTTGAAAAAAAAAAGGATGGCAGTGAATGCATGAAATAAATTTTATTCATAAGGGAAAATTTTATTATAGCCATTTCAAGCACTATCCCTAAGGGCTATCTTCTGGAGACGATCCATGATAGGGGAATTGCTGGTACATATGTTCCCAGAATTTTGCTTGCTCCTGGGCTTCGTCATTGTATCTTTGCTGGAATGTTGTCCAATCTTGCCACATTTCCTGCCGGTATTGGTACATCGTCTCCAGCCGGGTGCTAAAGGCATCCTGCCGCACAAACATTTGATCGAATTGCTGGCACAGATCGTGGATGTTGCGGTTTACGCCAGCAAAGTCGTCTGTGTATTGCGGTGGTTGTTGGTGCTAATATGGCTGTTGGAAGTCGGGAGGCGTTGGGAGATCGTGCATCGCCACGATGTCTAGGAGGTCCAGCGCGAAGTCCAGCGAGGGATGAAGGGCCAACTGAGTCCTGTGGCGTATCAACATCCCCATGCTAACCAGTATCGACCCATTGATGGTCTCGGGTCGAAGGCTGGAGGCCAATTCTTCTCGGCCAGCGCACCCCTATTTTTCTGCCAGGGGAGTGATAAGAGGAGCCATGAGGACGGCTCCCACTGGTCTGCTCCCGAAGTCCTTCAGGTCCTTCAGGAAGAAGTAGCCAGGGTTGTAGTGTCGCCTCTGGCTCATGCAATAAAGTACGAAGAGGTCTGGGAGGGTTACCTTACCCTGGCTCTCCTTCCTCCCGTGGACAGTCCCAGCCAGCAGCTTGTGGCAAATGCGGAGGGCTGGGGGGAGTGGCGACCCCTTCATCAGTGTGGGCAGCGTGGGCGACCTGGTGAGCTCCTCCCACATTTCGCCGGTGGTGAGGTTGGCGGGACGACTGCAGATGGCCTCCCGGTACTCCCGAGTTAGCACATCCTCGGGCCGGACGAACCCAATGCTCACATTGAATTAGTCGAGGGTGGTAGTCCGGTAGGTCCCACCCATGAAGTAGTTTACCATCTTGGTTGGTGGCAGGCCCGGGATCATGGCGGGAGTCTCGGCGTAGGAGATGGAGGCGAGGAACTCCAGTACCGCTTGAGGGTACACATGGGTAGGAGGTGGCTGCAGCAGGAAGCCCCACCCAATGCTGTCTATGTGGGCCCGGACATCGTCCTCCCACCCAAACTCGGCAAGGATGCCGAAGTCAAGCCTGAGCATGGGGTGCCAAGTGTACCCCCTGATGTTCTCTAGGCGAGCCTGGTGTAGTGGTGAGAGCCGTGTAGGATCTTGGGGGGCTGGTGCCGAGGAACTGCTAGCGCCGGCAGTGCCTCTTCTCTTCCTGGATTGACTTCTACTGAACATTTTGTTCAGAAAGTGCTCTTGAAGTGAGAGATCTGAGAGTTGGAGGTTCTGGGGTGCAGAGGAGTTGTGAGGGATCCTCCAGACGCCTCCCCTATTTATAGGGGAAAATTTGAATCTGGGACCACCGTCTGAGAAGTCGAGACGGCGGTCTCGTTTTTGCGCGCGTCGAGACGGCGGTCTTGACTTTGGTCTTTAGCGAGACGGCCATCTCGCCAAGCGAGATGGCGGTCTCGTTGCTGACCAAGTCGAGACGGCAGTCTCAATTTGCTGGGGGTCCGAGATGACGGTCTGGAAATTCCAGACGACCGTCTCGAATTACGTTTTTTTTTTGAAAAGGAAATAGGACCTGGTTCAAAAACATTTTTATGCATGCAATGTTTTCATGTTTGATGTCCTATGATGCCTAATTCAATTAATATTTCAGAAGGATTTAACTAACGTGTCTTATAGCGTCGAATGCCCTCTGATATGCGTTCTTGTGTTTGGCTGTACCTTGCCGGATTTCTTATGACCGAAGGGTAGCTTGTTTTCCATTTTTCTCTTTTTTTTTTTTTTTTTTTTTTTTTTGTAGAGCACTCTTTGCCATGTAGTGTCCCTCTTTCTTCACTCTAGGGATTTCAATCCTCTTGTTGACTATATGCCTCCATATTCCCAAATTAATTGTTAGAATATTGTTGTGAGGGTCAAGAGAAGAAAAGTAAGGAGATAAATTCATTGGCTTGTGTTTTATAATTGTTTTATTTTGAAAGAGTTTTTGTAAGAATGGTTAGCTAGGGTTAGGCTTAGGTGTTTAAGCTTTTTGTCTAAGCAAATGTTCTACCCTTCTTTTGTATTTGCGCCTCAGTTTTATTTCCATTGCTTCTTTATGGCTAATTGATTTCCCTAGATCGCCCTTTGGGTTTTCGAACTAGGATATTGTGTTTTGGCCCTAACTTCTGCCTAGGTTCCTTCTTCTTGTGTTATTTGAGGAATCCTAGCGGTACCTTATTTTGTAACCCTAACTTTTGCCTAGGCTACCCTTTGTTTTTGTTCGGGTTTCCTACCGGGTTGATCCTATCTTTTGCGTAGCCCCCTTAGTGGGTTTCCTACTGGGTATTTTGCCCTTTTCTTGTGCCTTTGGCTTCTATGGGCTTTTCTCTTTTTTTGTATTTATTTTTGTTCACAATATTGGCGAAGCATGACTTTCTTTATGATGAGGTAAAGTCTTATTTGATGCTTCTAATCAACTAGCTTGACCGTAATGGCGATGGTGAATTTTGATTATTTAGACGTGCTTTTTATTCTTCTTTTTCTTTTTCCGTTTACTTAGACAGGGTTATTGTGGGGTCTAGTCAGAAAATAGCGAGAAAAGAAGCAGATTGTAAGAAGTATTCTTTATTAATTAATAAGGGAATATGTGCCCTAAAATGCCCGGGGGTTGGGCTAGCCCCGAGGGATAATCTCTAACAATCATGGGGTTTACATCCCTTAAATGAAGAAAAAGATTTCCTAATGACTAGGGTAGCCCTTGACGCTTGCACCCCTCCACTTCGGAAAATTTGCTTGAGTGTGTAAAGGGGAGACTTCCCTTTTCCTCTTTCTGCTCGGCCCTTAGTAGGGTCATATCCTAGGCCATGTTTGGAAGGATTGCCCTTGAATTCCGGGGGTTCCCTCATGCCTTCGGAATCTACCCCAATCCTTGGCCAGGATGGTAGCCATGTTTCATCATCATGCGGGCTACCTTTGTGTTTTTGGGAAGCCTTTCTATAGTGGCAATTTCCAGCGCTTGAAAAGATGTTTCAAGGGCCTCTTCGGCCGCATCCACATAAGGTTGGGTGGACGGTCCACTGATCAAGATATCATCTTTTGCTTGGACCGTGACCAATTTGTCGTCCACTATGAATTTGACTTTCTGGTGGAGCGTCGAAGGTACTGCCTTAGCGTCATGAATCCAAGGCCTGCCAAGGAGACAACTGTATGCTGGAGTAATATCCATTACATGGAAATCGACGTTGAAGATAGTGGGTCCAACTTGGATTGGCAAATTAACTTCTCCCACTACTTCTCGTTTTGATCCATGGAAGGCTCGAACGATGGTGCTGCTTGGGCGTAGACGGGTTCCTTGGATAGTCAACTTATCTAGTGTGCACTTAGGCATCACGTTTAAGGAGGACCCGTTATCCACAAGAACTTTGGCGATGAGGTACTCCTTGCACTTGATTGAAATGTGCAAGGGCTTGTTATGGTTTGATCCCTCGAGGGGGAGTTCTTCCTCTGTGAAGGTGAGGTGATTGCTTGTCGTAATATGACCGACGATCCTCTCAACTTTTTCTTAGGATATAGAGTGAGGTACATGCGCCTCGCTCAAGACCTTCAGTAGGACATTTCTATGCGGTTCCGAGCTCATTATTAGGGATAACAATGTTATCTTTGCAGGTGTACGATTGAGCTGGTCTATAATGGAATACTCTCTTTGCCTTATAAACTGGAGTAATTCCTCTGTCTCTTCCTTGGATTCCTTATTTTCTTTTTCCTCTTCGGCCTTTTTATTTTTTCCTTTATTTTTGGGGACCTCTTCCTGTGAGTCCTTGGGGGAGTATATTCTTCCACTTCTTGTCATGCCCCCAATGCCGGCTATATTCGTGATATCCTCTTTTATTGGTGAAGATTCCCCATATCTCCATGGTACAACTTTATTTGATTCGTAGGGGAAAGGACGTGGCATAAAAAGTCGCACTGGTGTCCTTGCCCCCTCTTCCTTATTTTTGAGGACCAACGGTCGAGGCTTATTTTTCTCTTGTGATGAGTCGACCGTTGAACAGAGCTTGATTAGGAGTGACTTTCTGTCCATTCTTGTGATTTGGAAGACGTGTCAGTTTAATCATTCCTTTTTATTATCTTATTTATTAAGCATGAAGGAGGGGAAATTAAATATGCAGATGAATGATATGCATGCAAGTAGATAATTGTTGAATAAAGAAAAAAATTCATTCATTCATTAGAAGGTGTACATTCCCCTACTCCATACTACGAAGCAGCTTTTGGCAAAAACGGAAAAGCCTAAAGAAACCCACAGGCGGGTCTTGATCTCTATGTAATTCCCTTTCGGCTTCCCGGACGTGACGAGCTAGTGCTTCGCTTTGCTTCTGGACTGCCTGGCTCATGTCTTCACTGTATTTTTGAGCCTCTTTGATCTTCGCCTCTTGATGGATGACCAAGGCCTGCAGGTCATCGAGTTTTGCAAGGGCTCGGTCCTTCTCTTGTAGTACTTGGCCGTACTGAGCTAGCCCGTCTCTTTCTTTGCAGCGTAGCTCAGTGAGACTTTTGTTGAGTCTCCAATTGGCCTCTCGCTCTTGGCGTATTTCTGACCGAGTCTTGGTAAGTTCTTGCAGCAACTCCTTGATCATCTGAGCCTGTTCTGCTAATTTGGCCTCAAGGCATGCTGACTTGGCGGTTATTTCTTGTAGTTGGCTATCCGAGCCGGTTCTGGCAGTTTTGGATGCTCGGATAGCTTGCTCGTTGGAGTCAGCACACTGATCCTTCAGGCGCTCTATTTCATTATCCTTTTTCTTGCCTTGCCTTTGCAGACCATCAATGGTGATGATAGATTCTTGCTCTCTCTCTTCAAGGGCCCTTATCTGGGCTCCCATTATTTCTATCCTCTGGGTCAAGGCATCGACTTGAGCCTGCAGCTTTTCACTACTGGCGTTTGTAATGAGTGAGGTGGATGGTTGGGACATCCCTCTTCTTCTTCTCCACACCTCATAGTCACCGGAGACAGCTACCCGAGCTTTCCCTAGCTCTCTATCTCCCATATAGACTGGTCTCTCCCATGCTTTTCTCATGGCTAGTGAGTTGGCGATTGCGCATGGGTCTCCGAAGAAACACAGTCCTCTGAGTTCCCCTCGAGAAATGGTAGTTTGGGTCCTCATGAGCTGCCTCATAGCTACTCTAGGTGAGTAGGCTATGCAACCCCTGAGTCCTATCAAGGGTACGTTCGGATAATCTCCACATCGGATGAGGACTGGACCGGGTCGGAACCAAGGGCAGACCCAGGATAAATTGTTGACGTCCAAGTGTTCCAACTCGTCCTTCCATTCTGAAGTTAAGCGTCGTTGGAGAGGGATTTTGGGGAAGCTCCTCAAAGGATCGGGGAACATTCCCATGTAACTAGAGGCATAAAAGTGTGTAATGCCCCACACAAATAGTAGTGAAGAGCAGCAGCGAAGTGTTTTTCCTTGCTTCTGGTGGCAGAAGTCCACTGAGAGTAAGGTGTCGGCAAGAATTGCAGGCAAGGGACTCTTCGAGTTCACGTCCCAGGCGAAGAAGGCGTCCATGACGGCTTGATCCACTGTGTCAAGGTGGAAGGGAAATAATATTGTTCCAAATATTATTAAGGCCAGGGTTTTGTTGAAACCGACCCATTCTGCCCTTTCAGCCAAATTGGATAGGTGGTCTTCTAACATTGAGACCTTCCAACCCTGGATGTTTCCTTTTCCTATCAGGGTAGCCTGCCGGAATGGCAGCTGAGTGATGGCAGCGACTTGTTCTGCAGGAGTATATGCCCCATGGCGGATATGGACCCCGACTGATTTGGGCCATTTCAACATGATTTCATACTCCTCTAAGGTGGGCACCATATCAAACTGCGGAAATTTGAAGCATCGCAGACTGGAGTTCCAGAAATGAACTAATACCCTGACGAAGACTTGATCGACACAGATCTTCAGCAGGTCGAGAATCCATCCATAGGATTTTTCGAAGTCGGAGCGGACCTCTGGTGGCATTATCGCGCTTAGCCGTTCCAATTTCTCAGTATGGTATCGGGGAATATCCACCTTCTTCATTTGTCTACTAGTCCCCTCCATTTTCTAAAACCAAAATGCATGTTTTATGAAAATGATGCTTATTGAATGAATGTGAGCGTTTATTTTTTATTTATCATGTTTTGCATGATGCATTTTTTTTGAGAAGTAAACTACTTATATGGGGGTAATATTTTTGAACCAGGTCCCATTTATTGTTTTAGGATTGGGTTTTTTTATTTGATTTTATTTCTATTTTATTTTATAGCCTTTTATCTCTTCTGTCGGACTGCGTTACTACTTAGCTTACAAAGAACCTGAAACCAGGCTAGCTAAAAGGCAGACTGTCCGAGATAAAAATATGGCTTTATGCGAAAGAATTGGTTAACGTCCACTATCTATTCTGTCGGACTGCGTGGCTACTTAGCTTACAAAGAACCCGAAACCAGGCTAGCTAAAAGGCAGACTGTCCGAGATAGGGGTGTTTATTGCAAAAGAATTTTTTTGTGATTTATTCTGTTGTTTGGTTATGCTATGCAACAGAAAAATGCAACAAACAGATGCACACACAATTTGATCATCCACGAACAGGCAGAAAGTCGTTTTAATCACGAGGTAGGGTTTTCCTGCAGAAAAGTGCATTGGCGAAGGTAGGATCTAACTGTTCTCACCAAGGCTAAGGCCCCCAAGGTGCCCCCATTATAGGGTCCCCACTCTCCAGCCTTCCGACCATGCTTAGCACTAAGGCCATAGTCAGTCTTTGTGCCAAAAGAGGAAGGTTATCACCTTGAGTGGTGGTTTCTGATCACACCGGTGGGCACAAGGCCATCACTACAGCGAACCGTACCTGCCACCCGCTCCCTATGGTTTTCTCACTTGCCCCCTGGTATAGAGGGAACTGTTGTGTGCAAGGGTTTGTGTACAGTTTGTATTTCACACAATTGCATAAATATAAACAAACAACAATTATTAAAGCCAAGCAATAAAACATGTTATAATACAAGGTAGGGTAAAAGCAAAATTTTCTTGGTTTATTTACTTTTAAGCTGGCCCATCACTAAATGGGATCAACTCTCTAAGCTTCCCCAGCGGAGTCGCCATCTGTCGCCGCCATCAAACGAGGGCGGTCGGAGCGATGCGATGGTTCCGACTTTCCGTTTTTCGTGTTTTTTATTGGTGGTTACAACGCCTTTAGGTTGTCCGATAACCGGGCTGAACCTAGGGGCGAGGTTGTCGAAAGGGTGCTCTTGGATTGTCCGATAACCGGGCTAATCCAAGAGTTAGTTTTGAAGGGTTCTCTGGAGTCGCCACCGATGTTTTTACCGGAAACATCGAAAAAGGAGTTTAAAAGGCGTTGGTTTTTGAAAAACCAACTTTGGTCATTAGAACCAGAGTTGGGTAAGGGAGTTAGTTACGCGTAAAGGAAGTGTTAGTTCCTTTACGACGCCCCTTTCGGGTTCCCTATGATAGGCCAGCTATTTAAAAATAATTAAACCGGTGAAAATACGCTTTTACCCTTTATTTTGCGGAATTTAAAGTTATGACTACATGGCCCTAATCTCTATTGCACAATTTAAAATTAAAGCGGTAAAAGTAGAGAGAGAATTTAAACCTCCGAAGCAAGCTTTTCTATTAATTCTTCCTAAAAAAAAGGGTGCTTTGCGGCAGCCTTTCACCCTATACAGTGTCAGAAATCTCTCGAAACGCTCAGAAACACTCTTAGAAACGCTCAGAAACTCCGGAAATGCTTCGTTGGGGTTCTAGAGAGAGAAATTTAAGAGATTTTTAGAGAGAAGGAGGAAGAACTATTGGAAATGAAGGGGATGGAGCTCCCTATTTATAGGGATTCGCGCCTATCAGGTCGAGACGGCGGTCTCGCCATTCGCGAGAGATGAGACGGCCGTCTCACCAAACGAGACGGCGGTCTCGCCATCCGCACAAGGCGAGACGGCGGTCTCGACCTTAAAAGGCGAAAATCCTTATTTTTGGTCCAAAAATCCCTCCTATCCTAGTATGGGGCCTAATAGTCTCTCCTAATGGTTTCTTAGGCTTTATCCATCTTCGAAAAGGAGGTCTTCTGGTCTTTATTAAGAGACCGGGCAAGATTTGGGGTCTACATCACCACTGAGCTTAGTACGCTGAAAGAGCAGATTACTCAAATGATGGAAATGATGCGTCAGCAAAATCTCCACAAAGAGGGTCCTCAGCACGGACAAGCTTCTCATCAAGAAGAGGAAGAGGAACCCAATGATGAACACGCCCAATTTGATACTTGGGTGGTACATATTCATACTCCAGAAATATCGAAACAAAAAATTACTGCCCTAGAGGAGAGGTTGAGAGCCATGGAAGGGCATAACTTTGATGTTAAAGAGGTGGTTGATATGTGCCTCGTTAAAAACATCCAATTCCCCAACAAATTCAAAACTTCGGACTTCCCAAAGTACATGGGAATAACTTGCCCCAAAAGCCATCTCACAATGTACTGTCGTAAGATGGCTGCATATGTTGACAATGAAAAACTCCTGATCCATTGCTTTCAGGAAAGCTTGGCGGAGTCAGCCATAAAATGGTATATGCAACTGGAAGGAGGGCAAGTCCAAACCTGGAGACATCTGGCGGATGCTTTTCTTCGTCGTTATAAATACAATATTGATCTGACCCCGGAGAGAGTAGATTTACAATTACTAAGCAAGAAAGACGATGAATCCTTTAAGGCATATGCCCAAAGATGGAGGGAATTAGCAGCATAAGTAGAACCTCCTCTATCTGATAAAGAAACTACATCCATGTTCATCAATTCTCTGACTGGTCCCTATTATGACAAAATGATAGGGAACACATCAACACTTTTTTCGGATGTGGTAATTATAGGGGAAAGATTGGAGCAAGGATTGAAAAGCGGAAGAATTACACAACATACTTCCTCCAATTCCTTCACCCCAAATGTTAAAAAGAACTTTGAAAAAAAGAAGGAAGGAACCGTAAATGCAATCAACATTACCACTCCTTCTTCCTCCTTGCAGCAGACCAAGTCACGCAGATCGGAAAGGAAATTCACTCCCATTCTAACCTCCTATGGAAGTCTGCTTTTAAAATTGTTGGAGGCCAAACTCCTCGTGCGTATCCCTCCCAAGAAAATAGAGCCACCAAATTCATAATGGTACAAGCCTAATGAAAACTGTGATTACCATTCAGGCGCTTCGGGACACTCCATAGAAAACTATGTGGCCTTAAAGCATAAGGTCCAGAATCTAATAGATGCAGTGTGGATTACCTTTGATGCATCTACTCCAAAAGTGGATGATCAGCCTCTATCTAAGCCCGAATAAAACATGGGATAAGGAAGATCAGCAAATTAGGGCTCATCATCTTTGTCATTTCTAAAAAATATAATAAAAATAAAAAATAATAATAAAAAAAATATTAAAAAGCTTCCGATGTATCTCTCGTGATTCTCGCCCATGATCACGAGATTTTTTATTAAAATGAGCTTTGTAAATATTTTCCTTTTATCAATACAATAAGGCATTTTTCATAATATTCGTATTCTCTTTCATTCTTTTCTCTCTCACACATTTAATAAAGAAATCTAAAACAAAGCATAACCATACAGTCATGTCTGTGATTGAAAACTCTCTGGAAGATCCAAAAGCCGAAGACGAATGGATTGAGTCAGACAGTGAGGAGGGGACCATTTCCCCGGACATGCAAAGACTGTTGGAAAAAGAAGCTCAATCAATACATCCCCATCAGGAAAAAACTGAGGCCATCAATTTGGGACAAGAAGATAATAAGAAAGAAGTAAATATTGGTACCCAAATTAATGATGATGTCAGTGAAGGTTGATACAACTATTAAAAGAATATGTGGACGTGTTTGCATGGTCCTACCATGATATGCCTGGAATTGATAAAAGCATAGTGGAGCATAGATTACCACTAAAAGAGGGATTTCGACCCGTTAAGCAGAAGCTCAGAAGAGTAAAGCCAGAATGGTCCTTGAAAATTAAGGAAGAAGTAGAAAAACAGTTGGATGCTAATTTTCTGATTGTGTCAAAATACCCTGAATGGTTGACAAACATTGTGCCAGTTATAAAAAAGAATGGAAAAATCAGAGTATGCATAGATTACAGGGATTTAAATCGTGCAAGTCTGAAAGATGATTTTCCCTTACCACATATTGATATGCTGGTAGATCACACCGCTATGAATACTCTCTATTCTTTCATGGATGGATATGCAGGGTATAACCAAATTAAATTGGCTGTTAAAGATAGAGAAAAAACTTCCTTCATTACGCCATGGGGTACATTCTGTTATAGAGTAATGCCTTTTAGACTCAAGAATGTAAGGGCTACTTATCAAAGGGCTATGGTAACATTATTTCATGATATGATCCACAAAGAAATTGAAGTATATGTGGATGATATGATTGCTAAGTCCAAAACTGAGATGGACCACCTCCAATACTTAAAGAAATTATTCAATCGACTTCAAAAATACCAAATCCAGCTTAATCCGGCTAAATGTACATTCGGAGTACGGTCAGGTAAACTACTTGGGTTTATTGTCAGTAAAAAAGGAATTGAAGTAGATCCTGATAAAACAAAGGCAATTGTCGAAATGCCCCCACCAAGAACAGAAAAAGAAGTCAGAGGGTTTTTAGGCCGAATAAATTATATCGCACGGTTCATTGCGCAATTAATAGACAAGTGTACGCCCATCTTCAAGTTATTGCGTAAAAACCAACTGAAAGTTTGGAATGATGAATGTCAACAAGCTTTCAAAAAGATCAAAATGTGCCTAACCAATCCCCCAGTATTGGTACCACCTGTGGAAGGAAAGCCCCTGATTCTTTACCTTTCAGTACTCGACGAGTCCATGGGATGTGTGCTCAGTCAACAAGATGATACGGGTAAAGAAAGAACAAGCCATATATTACCTGAATAAGAAATTTCTAAACAATGAGACCTGTTATACACCACTCAAAAAAACATGTTGTGCATTGGTATGGGCAACTCAACGCCTTCGACAATATATGGTTAGACATACAACTTGGTTGATTTCCAAAATGGACCCAATCAAATATCTGTTTGAAAAACCCGTCTTGACCGAAAGGATAGCTAGGTGGCAGGTACTCCTCTCAGAATTCGACATTATTCATGTCACTCAGAAAGCTATCGAAGGTAGTCCTTTAGCAGACTACCTGGCACATGGACCAACTGACGAATATCAATCCCTTCAAGATGATTTTCCAGATGAGCACATAATGCACATCTAACATGAAGAACTTGAAAATAATAAGTGGATCATGTTTTTCGATGGAGCTTCAAACTTACTGGGACATAGGATCGGAGCTATTTTAATATCTCCCGAAAAGAAGTATATCCCAGTAACAGCTAGACTAAACTTTGATTGCACGAACAATATGGCGGAATACGAAGCCTGTGCTCTAGGTATTCATGCAGCTCTGGATCATGGGGTGACTAGACTTAAAGTATTCGATGACTCATCCCTTGTCATTTACCAACTCAAAGGCGAATGGGAAACTAGAAATTCCAAATTAATCCCTTATCTGGAGCACATCCGTAATATGATTTCAAAAATGGAAAACATCAGTTTCGAGTACATCCCTCAGGAAGATAACCAGATTGCAGATGCACTTGCAACATTATCATCCATGTTCGCGTTAGGACAAGAACATGAGATGCCCATTATCCAGGTCAAAAGGCACGACAAACAAACCTTTTGTATGATGGTGGACAGTGAAAAAGATAAAACCCCTTGGTATCATGATATAAGGCAATACTTGACAATAGGTGCATATCCCGAGGGAATCAGTGACAATGATAAAAGGACTATTCAGAAAAGGGCCATAGGGTTTATGTTGATAGGAGAAACCCTTTATAAAAATAATTTTGATTCTACCTTGTTAAGATGCGTCAATCTCGAAGAAGGCCAGGCATTGATTAAAGAAATACATGAAGGAATCTTTGGGACTCATGCACCAGGGCATATTATGGCTAGGAAAATCCTCAGGGCAGGATATTTTTGGTCCACAATAGAAAAGGACTGTCATCAGTATGCCAGAAAATGTCACAAGTGTCAGGTACATGCGGACAATGTACATGTTCCACCGGTACCTCTCAATGTTATGGCTATCCCTTGGCCATTTGTTATGTGGGGCATGGATGTTATCGGACCTATGAGCCTAAGGCATCCAATGGCCATCGATTCATTTTGGTGGCTATCGATTACTTCACTAAGTGGGTAGAAGTTGCATCTTATGCACATGTGACTAAAAAGGTAGTGGTTACCTTTGTTATGAAAAATATCATATGTCGATATGGCATCCCACATCGTCTTATTACTGATAATGGAACCAACTTGAATAATAAGATGACGGAGAAACTATGCCAAGATTTCAAAATTCAACACCATAATTCCACTCCTTATCGGCCCAAAATGAATGGTGCAGTAGAAGCAGCCAATAAAAAACATCAAAAAGATTGTTCAAAAGATGGTTAAGACCTATAAGGATTGGCACGAAATGTTGCCTTTTGCTCTTCATGGTTATCGCACGTCTGTATGGACCTCAACAGGAGCTACTCCATTCTCTTTGGTATATGGAATGGAGGTCGTATTACCAGTAGAGGTCGAAATACCTTCTTTGCGAATCATGATGGAAGCAAAATTAACAGAACCCGAATGGGTTCAAAGTCGATACAATCAATTAAACCTTATTAATGAAAAGCAGTTGAATGCTATATGTCATGGACAAGCATATTTGTAGACCCCTAATCTTGCCCGACCTCATAATAAAGACCAGAAGACCTTCTATTCAAAGATGGATGAAGCCTAAGAAGCCACTAGGAGAGACTATTAGGCCCCATACTAGGATAGGAGGGATTTTTGGCACAAAAATAAGGATTTTCGCCTTTTGGGGTCGAGACCGCCGTCTCGCCTTGCACAAGTGGCGAGACCACCGTCTCGTTTGGCGAGACGGCCGTCTCGCCAACTGCGAAAGGCCTGCAAGGTGAGACGACCCGTCTCGACCTGACAGGCGCGAATTCCTATAAATAGGGGCTCCATTACCCTCATTCCACACAGTTCTTCCACCTTCTCTCTAGACTTTTCATCAAATTCTCTCTCTAGACCCCCTCCAAAGCATTTCTGGAGTTTCTGAGAGTTTTCTAGAGCGCTTTTTGAGCGTTTTCGGCATTGTAATGAGCAGAGGGCTGCCAAAAAGCACCCTAATACTCAAAGAATTAATAGAAAAGCTTGCTTCGGAGGTTTATACTTTCTCTCTCTATCTTTTACTGCCTTATTTTAAATTACGCAATAGACATTAGGGCCATGTAGTCATAATTTAAAAATTCCGCAAATAAAAGGGTAAAAGCGTATTTTCACCTGTTTATTGCAAAAGAATTTTTTTGTGATTTATTCTGTTGTTTGGTTATGCTATGCAATAGAAAAATGCAACAAATAGATGCACACACAATTTGATCATCCACGAACAGGCGGAAAGTCGTTTTAATCACGAGGTAGGGTTTTCCTGCAGAAAAGTGCATTGGCGAAGGTAGGATCTAACTGTTCTCACCAAGGCTAAGGCCCCCAAGGTGCCCCCATTATAGGGTCCCCACTCTCCAGCCTTCCGACCATGCTTAGCACTAAGGCCATAGTCAGTCTTTGTGCCAAAAGAGGAAGGTTATCACCTTGAGTGGTGGTTTCTGATCACACCGGTGGGCACAAGGCCATCACTACAGCGAACCGTACCTGCCACCCGCTCCCTATGGTTTTCTCACTTGCCCCCGGGTATAGAGGGAACTGTTGTGTGCAAGGGTTTGTGTACAGTTTGTATTTCACACAATTGCATAAATATAAACAAACAACAATTATTAAAGCCAAGCAATAAAACATGTTATAATACAAGGTAGGGTAAAAGCAAAATTTTCTTGGTTTATTTACTTTTAAGCTGGCCCATCACTAAATTGGATCAACTCTCTAGGCTTCCCCAGCGGAGTCGCCATCTGTCGCTGCCATCAAACGAGGGCGGTCGGAGCGACGCGATCGTTCCGACTTTCCGTTTTTCGCGTTTTTTATTGGTGGTTACAACGCCTTTAGGTTGTCCGATAACCGGGCTGAACCTAGGGGCGAGGTTTTCGAAAGGGTGCTCTTGGATTGTCCGATAACCGGGCTAATCCAAGAGTTAGTTTTGAAGGGTTCTCTGGAGTCGCCACCGATGTTTTTACCGGAAACATCGAAAAAGGAGTTTAAAAGGCGTTGGTTTTCGAAAAACCAACGTTGGTCATTAGAACCAGAGTTGGGTAAGGGAGTTAGTTACGCGTAAAGGAAGTGTTAGTTCCTTTACGACGCCCCTTTCGGGTTCCCTATGATAGGCCAGCTATTTAAAAATAATTAAACCGATGAAAATACGCTTTTACCCTTTATTTTGCGGAATTTAAAGTTATGACTACATGGCCCTAATCTCTATTGCACAATTTAAAATTAAAGCGGTAAAAGTAGAGAGAGAGAATTTAAACCTCTGAAGCAAGCTTTTCTATTAATTCTTCCTAAAAAAAAGGGTGCTTTGCGGCAGCCTTTCACCCTATACAGCGTCGGAAATCTCTCGAAACGCTCAGAAACACTCTTAGAAACGCTCAGAAACTCCGGAAATGCTTCGGTGGGGTTCTAGAGAGAGAAATTTAAGAGATTTTTAGAGAGAAGGAGGAAGAACTGTTGGAAATGAAGGGGATGGAGCTCCCTATTTATAGGGATTCGCGCCTATCAGGTCGAGACGACGGTCTCACCATTCGCGAGAGATGAGACGGCCGTCTCGCCAAACGAGATGGCGGTCTCGCCATCCGCACAAGGCGAAACGGCGGTCTCGATCTTAAAAGGCGAAAATCCTTATTTTTGGGCCAAAAATCTCTCCTATCCTAGTATGGGGCCTAATAGTCTCTCCTAATGGTTTCTTAGGCTTTATCCATCTTCAAAAAGGAGGTCTTCTGGTCTTTATTAAGAGACCGGGCAAGATTAGGGGTCTACATCACCACTGAGCTTAGTACGCTGAAAGAGCAGATTACTCAAATGATGGAAATGATGCGTCAGCAAAATCTCCACAAAGAGGGTCCTCAGCACGGACAAGCTTCTCATCAAGAAGAGGAAGAGGAACCCAATGATGAACACGCCCAATTTGATACTTGGGTGGTACATATTCATACTCCAGAAATATCAAAACAACAAATTACTGCCCTAGAGGAGAGGTTGAGAGCCATGGAAGGGCATAACTTTGATGTTAAAGAGGTGGTTGATATGTGCCTCGTTAAAAACATCCAATTCCCTAACAAATTCAAAACTCCGGACTTCCCAAAGTACATGGGAATAAGTTGCCCCAAAAGCCATCTCACAATGTACTGTCGTAAGTGTTAGAATCGCGCAGCGGAATGTTCGCGTGGTCGGACAAAAACCAAGAGGGGGGGGGTGAATTGGTTTCTTAATAAAAATTAGGTTTTCAAAATTTCCCCAAATTTTACCGATTAAAAACTGCGTAAATGTAAATAGAGAAGAGTAGAGAAGATTACACAGTAGGTTTATACTGGTTCGGATCAAAAGACCCTACGTCCAGTTGCTAATCACTCAAAAGAGGATTAACGCTGTCACTAAGAACAAAGTTGTTACAACACAAATTATAATGAAAAAGATAAAGTTAAAGATAAAACCTCTCTTGAAATCCACAAGAGATGATAAACAGCTTTCCCCGGAGACGACACAAAGACACAATCCACTAAGAACTCCACTTAGTGATTCTTATCGCTTCTAGCCTCACACCAAGTTTCCAAAAGCCCCGAAGAACAGCTTTTCCCGGAGACTAGCACAAGCACTCAATCCACTAAGAACTCCACTTAGTGATTCTTATCGCTTCTAGCCTCACACCGAAGTTTCCAAAAGCCCCCTTTCCTTGCAACAAACAGTTCTCCGGCACTCACAAGCACTTAACTTTTGTATGGAAAGAGTTGTTCTTTAGTTGTTCATACTTTTCTCGAGTGCCAAAGCAGAGTTTAAGTAGGGAAATTAGGGTTAAGGAATTGGAGATTTCGAAACTAGGGTTCTTGGTAATTGGGTTTTCGAAAATAGGGTTAATTTGAAATTTAAAAACAAAAACAGATCGAAATAATCGATTAAATGGAGTTTTAATCGATTAAAACAGAGCCAAATACGCAGTAACCCAATCCTCTCTGGTTTAATCGATTATTTGGTGAAATAATCGATTATTTGACCTTTTAATCGATTATTTTGATGTTTTAATCGATTAAAACAGCTGAGTATATGCTCGAAAATGGTTTTCTCACTGCTTTAATCGATTATTTCCCTATATAATCGATTAAAGCCGAGCCTGCATGATAAATTTGAGCATTTTGAAGCTTCTAAGTTACGGACTATGTACCGGCTATCTTAGACTCTATAATTACAGACTCAATCAAACTAAAACAGAGTTATTACAATACGTAAAACATCAATCTTCAATCTTCAATACTCTAAGTCTTTAAGCTCTTGGATCATCATCAAAATCAACATTCTTCATGATCATTATTTGCAACATCAAGTCCTTGAATGTTCAACAATCTCCCCTTTTTGATGATGATCAAAATTATCTTTTTAAAGCCCTTGTAATAACCTCGTTTCATCCGTCATACTAACAAACACATTAAACATACCAGATAACATTTAATATTGAATCATAGGCTTTAAATTTTTCTCCCCTATTTTGATTATAATCAAAAAGAACTCTGCAACATCAATCATAAGAGCTCCCCTCAAAATATGCATAAGTTAGAGAAAGCTCCCCTCAATCATAGCATGAAAGAAACATCATATTTTACAACATCAAGACAATAACAAAAGAAAATTCATCAATTATCTCTACATTAGACAACTTTAATCGATTATTTCCAGTAAATAATCGATTTTTAGAGGCATTTAATCGATTATTTCACGAGATAATCGATTATTCCAGAGGAGAATACCCTGTTTTGGACGTTTTGAGGAAAAATAATCGATTATCACTTCCAAGAATCGATTATTCCGGAGGCTATATTAAGTTTTTTTAAGGTTTTTACACATTATAACCTATGAATATCCCGCATCACGAATTTAATCATAACAATCATCCAAAATCATTCAAATTAAGCAGAATTTAAGCTATTTCTAGTATCCCTAAGTCTCTTCTAAGATCATAGAATCTATCCTTGGGTAGAGGCTTAGTAAATATATCTGCTAATTGACGTTTAGTGTCTACATACTCTATCTTACAGCTTCCTTTGTCGATATTATCTCTTAAAAAGTGATGTCTAATCTCAATATGTTTAGTCCTAGAGTGCATTACTGGATTTCTAGTTAAGTTGATTGCACTCGTATTATCACACATTAATGGAATGTCATTTAAATATATGCTATAATCCTCTAATTGTTGTTTCATCCACGTAATTTGAGCACAACAACTACCAACTGCAATATATTCAACTTCAAGTGGTAGATAAAGCAACACATGCTTGTTTCTTAGAATGCCATGATATTAAGGATGAACCTAACAAATGACATGTCCCACTAGTGCTTTTCCTATCAATTTTACATCCACCATAATCAGCATCGAATATCCTAATAAACTAATACAAGCATCGATCTGATACCACAAGCCAAATCCAAGTAGTTCCTTTTAAGTATTTTAAAATATGTTTTACTGCAATTAAATGAGATTCTTTAGGACAAGCTTGAAATCTAGCACACACACAAACAGTAATGCATAATATCGTGTCTACTAGCGCTAAGTATAATAGTGATCCTATCATACCTCTATACATAGTTTGATTTACTTCCAAACCTGATTCATCCTTGTCTAAATAGCATGAAGTTCCCATGGGTGTGTTAGCTCCCTTTGAGGTGTCCATACCAAACTTTTTGAGGATCTCTTTGCAGTATTTAGTTTGAGAGATAAAAGTTCCATCTTTAAGTTGCTTGATTTGAAGTCCAAGGAAGAATGTTAATTCTCCCATCATAGACATTTCAAACTCTCCCCGCATAATCTTAGCAAATTCTACACACAAAGAATTATCAGCTTGATCCAAAAATAATATCATCAACATATACCTGGACCAATAAGATATGTTCTTTAACTTTCTTAATAAACAAGTGTAGAATCAATTTTTCCTCTTGAAAAATCATTTGCAGTTAGGAAACTACTTAATCTTTCATACCAAGATCTAGGAGCTTGTTTTAACCCATATAATGCTTTCTTTAATTTGTAAATATGATTAGGATTATTAAAATCTTCAAATCCAGGGGGTTGCTCTACATACACTTCTTCTTTAATAAAACCATTTAAAAATGCACTCTTTACATCCATTTGATATAGTTTAAATTTCATCATAGATGCGTAAGCAAGAAGTAGGCGTATAGCCTCTAACCTGGCCACAGGAGCATAAGTTTCATCATAATCTATACCTTCCTCCCGACAATAGCCTTTTGCAACAAGTCTGGCTTTATTCTTTGTTATATTACCATCTTCATCAAGCTTATTTCTGAATACCCATTTAGTTCCAATAACTTGATGTGACTCTTCTCTTGGGATTGGTTCCCAGACTTGATTCCTTTCAAATTGGTTAAGTTCTTCTTGCATGGCTATGCACCACTGATCATCTTTAAGTGCTTCCTCAATGTTTTTAGGTTCAATCTGTGACACAAAAGCAACAGTACATACGTAAATTATTCATATTTCTAGTTCTTACCCCTTTTGAGATATCACCTATGATATTGTCCATTGAGAGTCCTCTAGGTGATTGCCATTCTTTTGCTAATTGAGGAGTTTGAGAAGGCACATTATCTTCCAAGTATAATTCATCAAGGGCCTCTCTTATATATTCATCATCACCTGCAAGTCTTTTATTTGACTCAAGAGGATTTCCCCAAGGTCTACAATCTCATCAAAGGCAACATGTATAGATTCTTCTATATTCAAAGTTCTTCTATTAAATACTCTATACGCCTTGCTAGTTAAAGAATAACCTAGAAAAATACCCTCATCGGCTTTTGAATCAAATTTTCCTAGATTGTCCTTTCCATTATTTAGTACAAAACATTTACAACCAAAAATTTTCAAATGTGCAACATTAGGTTTTCTACCATTAAACAATTCATATGGAGTAGATTTCATAATTGACCTAATGAGCATTCTATTTAAAACATAACATGCAGTACTAACCGCATCAGCCCAAAAATATTTAGGAACATTAGATTCATTTAACATAGTTCTTGCAAGTTCCTCTAATGACCTATTTTTCCTTTCAACTACACCATTTTGTTGGGGAGTCCTAGGAGCGTAAAAGTTATGTAATATACCATTTTCCTCACAATAATTCTCAAACTTTTCATTTTGAAACTCACCACCATGGTCACTTCTTAAAACTTTAATCCTTAGGTCTTTCTCATTTTGTATTTGTTTAGCAAACTTTCTAAAGACCTTAAAAGCTTCACTTTTCATAGTTAGGAAAAATGTCCAAGTGTACCTAGAGAAATCATCAACAATTACAAGACCATAATAATTTCCACCAAAGCTTTTTATCCTAGAAGGTCCAAATAAATCTAAATGTAATAATTCTAGGGGTTTTGAAGTGGAAATCACATTTTTTGATTTAAATGATGATTTAACTTGTTTACCTTTTTGGCATGCATCACACAATCTATCTTTTTCAAATTTCAATTTAGGCAATCCAATAACTAAGTCTTTTGATATCAATTTATTCAAATGATGCATGTTTATATGAGCCGCTCTTTTATGCCATAACCAAGGATTCTCTTCCTTAGCAACTAAACATGTTATACTAGACTCATATAAACAATCCAAATCAATCAAATATATGTTGTTATGCCTAATGCCTTTTAATTCTACTATCTCGAATCTACTAAATGTATGGTGCAAAATTTGCTTTCAAAAGTTACCTTGAATCCTTTGTCACACAATTGGCTTATGCTAAGAAGGTTATGTTTTAATCCATCAACAAGAAGCACATCCTTAATCTCCAATGTATTTGCACCACCTATATTTCCAATTCCGAGAATCTTCCCTTTGTTGTTATCCCCATAAGTCACATATCCTTGTTCTTTGGCTTTGAAACTTACAAATTTCGTTTTATCCCCAGTCATATGTTTTGAGCATCCACTATCAAGATACCACATAGACTTCTTTGATTTGGAAGTTTCCTACAAAACAAGAACATAGTAAACTTAGGTCCCCACAACTTTTGGGTCCTTGAGGTTAGAGACATAATAATCTATTTAAAATACTGCAAAACAATCTATTCTTTGGGTGTTTTAAGAAGTTCAAGCAAAACTGTTTTTATAGACTATTTTCAAAACTCGCTGGTTTAATTAATCTGCTAAAAGTTTCTTTTAATCTGTTAAAAGTGCAGTTTTAATCTGTTAAAACATCTTTTAATCGATTAAAACGCAGTGTAGAAAAAGTTTTTAAGTTGTTTTAATCGATTGAAACGAAGTTTTTAACCGATTAAAAGAGTTCTGATCGGTCATAATAAAAATCTGATCGATCATCCTGACTCGATCGGTCATAATAAAATCTGATCGGTCATCCTGACTCGATCGGTCATAATAAAATCTGATCGGTCATCCTGACCCTTTAAGTGATTTTAATCGATTGAAACGTGTTTTTAATCGATTGAAAAATTTCTGATCAGCTCATAATTAAAATCTGATCGATCACATTTGCTTCTAATCGGTCATAATTTGATTTTGATCGATCATCCAGACCCTTTAAGTAATTTTAATCGATTGAAACGTGTTTTTAATCGATTTAAACGCTTCGATCAGCTCATAATAACAATCTGATCGGTCAAAATGAGTTCTAAATGGTTTTAATCGATTAAAAACCAGTTGTATCGATTAAAATGTCAGTAAAAACACTTCTTTGACCACTCTAAGTGATTTTATTTGGTTCTTTCAAAACCGCATCGCTTAAAAACATGTTTTAAGAAAGCTTTTGTAAAAATACTTTATTTTGAGTCGTTTAAAACAATTTTAGAGGCTTCTCGCAAAAATCTTTAAGAGAAGAATCTTTATGCAGTAGAAAAGATAAAATGATTTTACCTAAGCATTTTGTTTAAAACATACAAAATGATCCATTTTCTTTGAATAAATAAAAGAGACAAACAGATTTATTTAACTATTGGAACCCAAATATATTTACCTTTTGGAATACCAAAATGTTTAATTTTACACTTATTTGAAGTGTGACCTTGTTTCATACAATAGAAGCATGCATTTGGAGTAGCTTTAGAATAAGATACATTATTAACATGACATGCTCTAGTTCCTTTTTCTACCCATATTCTTTTCTTTTTAGATTTACTCTTTTTCAAAGGAACTCTATGATTTACATTATTTTGAGCAAAAACCATTTCATTCTTCCTAAGATCATCAATTTCTTTTTCGGCTTTGTCAAGCAAATGGTTAAGAATATCTATGTCATATTCATGCTCTTTACAATTTGCACAAGCTAAGTCCTTATTCTCATCTAAGCATACAATTTTCGTATTAGCTACCTCCTTTTCTTCTAAACATGCAATTTTCAATTTTAAGGACTCATTTTCCTTTTCCGATTTTCTTAGATTCTTCTTTACTACTTTATATTCCTTTTTCATATCCATAAATGCAGTAAATAACTCATTATAAGCATTTTGTAATTCATCATGATCATTTTCTTCACAAGAGGATGAATCGGAATCACTAACCTCAACATCCGAAGAATTGTTGTTATTTGCCATCAAGCAAATGTTTGCTTCAATTTCTGAGTCGCTTGATTCGAATTTGAATCACTCGTCATCCCAAGCAATATATGCTTTCTTCTTGAATTGCTTTTTGCCCTTATGTTCATCATTTTTCTTGTTTGGGCATTCGGTCTTCATATGCCCCGCTTCACCACAACCAAAGCATTTTATATTAACGTAAGAATTTTCTTTTACCTTTCCCTTACCTTTGAAAGGATGTCTTCCTTTTGCTTTCATCATCTTGGTGAACTTCTTTATAAAAAGACTCATCTCTTCTTCATCAATTTCGGAGTCTTCTTCTTCTTCTTTCTTATTATTGCTTTTTGAAATCTCGGCTTTGAAAGCAAGGTTCTTCTTTTGATATTGACCCTCTTCCTCATTTAGTCTTCCAAGGTCAAGTTCATGCTCCCTAAGCTTTCCAAACAACGCCGCCATAGACATAGTGGCAAGATTTTGTGACTCCGAGATGGCCGTCACCTTTGGTTGCCATTTCCTATCCAGAGATTTCAAAATTTTAACATTTAATTCATCAACGTCAAAAATTTTACCTAGTCCTAGTGAGATGGTTCACGATATGAGTGAAACGTTTTTGTACGTCAAATATCGTTTCGCCTGGTTGCATCCGGAACATTTCGTACTCTTGAATTAGAGAATTTTTACGTGCTCTTTTGACGTCGTCAGCTCCTTCGTGGGTTACTCTAAGCATTTCCCACATTTCCTGTGCACTTTTACAAACCGAAATTCTATAAAACTCATCAAGGGTTAGAGCAGATGAAATAATGTTTCTAGCCCTAACATCAAATTGTGCTTTTCGACTTTCGTCTGCAGTCCATCTAGAAATAGGTTTAAGAACGTCAACACCGTTCTCGTAATTTTAGGAACAAATGGACCGTTTAAAATTGCGTCCCAAACACCTCTATCAACGAGACTCTAAAAATATTTGCATACGTACTTTCCAAAAAGGATAATTTTGACCCGCAAAAAGTGGGGGTCTCGTTGATAGACGCACCTTCGGCAAAAGTTTGATTTTGTCCGGCCATTTTCGAAAAGTTTGAATGACTATCAAAGCAAGCTCGATACCACTTGTTAGAATCGCGCAGCTGAATGTTCGCGTGGTCTGACAAAAACCAAGAGGGGGGTGAATTGGTTTCTTAATAAAAATTAGGTTTTCAAAATTTCCCCAAATTTTACCGATTAAAAACTGCGTAAATGTAAATAGAGAAGAGTAGAGAAGATTACACAAGTAGGTTTATACTGGTTCGGATCAAAAGACCCTACGTCCAGTTGCTAATCACTCAAAAGAGGATTAACGCTGTCACTAAGAACAAAGTTGTTACAACACAAATTATAATGAAAAAGATAAAGTTAAAGATAAAACCTCTCTTGAAATCCACAAGAGATGATAAACAGCTTTTCCCCGGAGACTGACAAAGACACAATCCACTAAGAACTCCACTTAGTGATTCTTATCGCTTCTAGCCTCACACCAAGTTTCCAAAAGCCCCGAAGAACAGCTTTTCCCGGAGACGCGACAAAGCACTCAATCCACTAAGAACTCCACTTAGTGATTCTTATCGCTTCTAGCCTCACACCGAAGTTTCCAAAAGCCCCCTTTCCTTGCAACAAACAGTTCTCCGGCACTCACAAGACTTAACTTTTGTATGGAAAGAGTTGTTCTTTAGTTGTTCATACTTTTCTCGAGTGCCAAAGCAGAGTTTAAGTAGGGAAATTAGGGTTAAGGAATTGGAGATTTCGAAACTAGGGTTCTTGGTAATTGGGTTTTCGAAAATAGGGTTAATTTGAAATTTAAAAACAAAAACAGATCGAAATAATCGATTAAATGGAGTTTTAATCGATTAAAACAGAGCCAAATACGCAGTAACCCAATCCTCTCGGTTTAATCGATTATTTGGTGAAATAATCGATTATTTGACCTTTTAATCGATTATTTTGATGTTTTAATCGATTAAAACAGTGAGTATATGCTTGAAAATGGTTTTCTCACTGCTTTAATCGATTATTTCCCTATATAATCGATTAAAGCTGAGCCTGCATGATAAATTTGAGCATTTTGAAGCTTCTAAGTTACAGACTATGTACCGGCTATCTTAGACTCTATAATTACAGACTCAATCAAACTAAAACAGAGTTATTACAATACAGAAAACATCAATCTTCAATCTTCAATACTCTAAGTCTTTAAGCTCTTGGATCATCATCAAAATCAACATTCTTCATGATCATTATTTGCAACATCAAGTCCTTGAATGTTCAACAGTAAGATGGCTGCATATGTTGACAATGAAAAACTCCTGATCCATTGCTTTCAGGAAAGCTTGGCGGAGTCAGCCTTAAAATGGTATATGCAACTGGAAGGAGGGCAAGTCCAAACCTGGAGACATCTGGCGGATGCTTTTCTTCGTTGTTATAAATACAATATTGATCTGACCCCAGAGAGAGTAGATTTACAATTACTAAGCAAGAAAGACGATGAATCCTTTAAGGCATATGCCCAAAGATGGAGGGAATTAGCAGCATAAGTAGAACCTCCTCTATCTGATAAAGAAACTACATCCATGTTCATCAATTCTCTGACTGGTCCCTATTATGACAAAATGATAGGGAACACATCAACACTTTTTTTGGATGTGGTAATTATAGGGGAAAGTGTGGAGCAAGGATTGAAAAGCGGAAGAATTACACAACATACTTCCTCCAATTCCTCCACCCCAAATGTTAAAAAGAACTTTGGAAAAAAGAAGGAAGGAACCGTAAATGCAATCAACATTACCACTCCTTCTTCCTCCTTGCAGCAGACCAAGTCACGCAGATCGGAAAGGAAATTCACTCCCATTCCAACCTCCTATGGAAGTCTGCTTTTAAAATTGTTGGAGGCTAAACTCCTCGTGCGTATCCCTCCCAAGAAAATAAAGCCACCATATTCATAATGGTACAAGCCTAATGAAAACTGTGATTACCATTCAGGCGCTTCGGGACACTCCATAGAAAACTATGTGGCCTTAAAGCATAAGGTCCAGAATCTAATAGATGCAGTGTGGATTACCTTTGATGCATCTACTCCAAAAGTGGATGATCAGCCTCTATCTAAGCCCGAATAAAAGATGGGATAAGGAAGATCAACAAATTAGGGCTCATCATCTTTGTCATTTCTAAAAAATATATTAAACATAAAAAATAATAAAAAAAAAAATATTAAAAAGCTTCCGATGTATCTCTCGTGATTCTCGCCCATGATCACGAGATTTTTTATTAAAATGAGCTTTGTAAATATTTTCCTTTTATCAATACAATAAGGCATTTTTCATAATATTTGTATTTTCTTTCATTCTTTTCTCTCTCACACATTTAATAAAGAAATCTAAAACAAAGCATAACCATACAGTCATGTCTGTGATTGAAAACTCTCTGGAAGATCCAAAAGCCGAAGACGAATGGATTGAGTCAGACAGTGAGGAGGGGACCATTTCCCCAGACATGCAAAGACTGTTGGAAAAAGAAGCTCAATCAATACAGTCCCATCAGGAAAAAACTGAGGCCATCAATTTGGGACAAGAAGATAATAAGAAAGAAGTAAATATTGGTACCCAAATTAATGATGATGTTAGGGAAGGTTGATACAACTATTAAAAGAATATGTGGACGTGTTTGCATGGTCCTTGTAGACCCCTAATTTTGCCCGGCCTCTCAATAAAAGCTAGGGAAACTTCATACGGAGATAAAGTTTGCCCGGCTTCTTAATAAAAAACCAAGGAGACCTCTTACAACAAACTCGGAGTTCAGACGGTCTCTCATTTAAAAGGCTAAAGAGACTTATTACAAAGACAAAGCTCGGCTGCCATCTTTATAAAAGGCCAAGAAGACTTTCAATATGAAGATAAAGCTTCAACAGACGTTTATCGGCATCAAACGACGTCCGAATACACAAAGGAAAGCTTCCCGGGGGTCCCAGAACACGAAAGCTGGCCAAAACAGGTCGAGACGGCCGTCCCAAGGTCGAGACGGCTGTCCCAACCTTTCCTGGCCAAGTGGGACGGCCGTCCTAAATGGGACTGCCAGTCCCGGATCCCCAGGTGGTCCCAGTCAGTGCAAAAGTGGCATTTGGGACGGCCATCCTAACACAGACGACCGTCCCACTCCAGACGCGCGTCCCAAGGGTGCAGGCAGTGAAAACTATAAATTGGAAGCTCATTTGGCACTATTCCACACACTAGACAACTCAGAAGACTTGTCTACTTCTCTCCCTCTCTCGAATGATCTTTCTGATTGCCTTATATAGGTAACAATCAGTTAAGGAACTAGATTCCGACATTCGATTCTTCTAGAAAATTTTTAGTCGAGTCGAGTTTTGTCGTGAGGAGAGTTGTTGTAGAGCGAGGGACTGCCGAAACGCGTCCTTATTGTAACAGAGTTGATATATAAAGCTTGCTACGGAGGTTCTTCTCAAATCTCTTCTTTACTGCTTTATTTATTGCTTCATAAAATGTAAATAAAATCATGTAGATAGCCATATTTATTATATGAATAAAATAAGGGTAATCGTGTAATTTCTTGTAATCTTAACTTAAATGAATTAATCCGTCATAGGGAATCCGAAAGGGGCGTTGTGGGGTGCTAATACCTTCCCCACACGTAACTAACTCCCTTACCCGACTCTGGTTATAATGGCCAAGTTTGGTTTTTATTAAAATCAATGCCTTTTTCTCCTTTTCCAATGTTTATGGTCAAAACATTGGTGGCGACTCCAGAAGAACCCTTTTCGAAAACCTTGCTTCTATTAGAGGATAGTTCAGCGTTGAGCGCCTCGGAAGCAATGAACATATTTTTAACAAAAAACGCGAGTCTCAACCATCTTTTTGCGACCGCTCGCAGAACGTTCGAGATGTCCCAGGACGTCGGAACGGACGGCGGCGATAGATGGCGACTCCACTGGGGAAGCTAGAGAGTTGATCCCATTTAGTGACGGATAAATTCAAACTAAGTAAAGATTTGAAATTACGCCTTTACCCTTTTCCATATGTTTTATTGTATGGCTTTGATAATTGCTGTATGATTATTTCTGCAAATTGTCTGAAATATAAATTGCACACAAAAACCCTTGCACACAACAGTCCCTCTATACCCGGGGGCAAGAGTGAATACCTATAGGGAGTGGGTGGCAGATACGACCGGCTTGTTGGCACATGGGGCTACAACCGTTGTCGGAAACCACCAACTCAAGGTGATAACTCTCTTCTTTTAGTCTAAGGATGTCGCCACGGAGTTCCGTGCATGACCCGAGGATCGAGAGATTGAGAGGTCCCTATAATGGGGGAACCTTGGGGACCTTTGGCCTTGGTGAGAACAGTTAGAACCACCCAAACCAAGCACGTTTCTGCAGGAAAACCCTACCTCGTGATTAAATAAGCGTGGCTCTGCTCGTGGGTGTATGAATTGTGTGTGCATATGTTTGCTGCATTTGTATTGATGCATTAGCATAGGGTAATCATACAACAAACAAAAAAAATGAAAAACCCTAAAAATCACAAAAGTGATAAGATAAAAGACCTTTATCTCGGACAGTCTTCAGTTAAGCTAGTCTGGTTTCAGGTTCTTTGTAAGCTAAGTAGCCACGTTGACCGACAGAAGAGATAAAGGGTCATAAAAAAAAATATAAAAACAAATTAAAGTCATAAAAATACCTTTGTTACAAAATAAAAATTCTTAGCAAAAAGCCTTATAATTCACACCACCTTTTGTTCATAAAAATAAAAAGAGAAGAAAATAGGACTCTCTTCATTAAAATCCATAAACATTCATATAGATAAGTTTTCTTTTCAAGAAAAACCAAGTACTATCATGCATCATATTAGGAATAAAACATGATAAATACTTAGAAAAACAAACACTTGCATACATGCATTTACAAAGACTCATCCTCATATCATGCATTTTCACTTTTGCTAGGTAATGGAGGGATCCGGTAATAGACAATTAAAGAAAGTGGAGATCCTTCTATGCCGTGTAGAGAAGTTAAGGCATTTGTGTACATATATGCCGCCGGAGGTGTATGCTAGCTTTGAGAAATCTTACGGAAGAATTCTTGACCTCCTGAAAATCAGCATTGATCCAATATTTGTTAGAGCATTGGTCCACTTCTGGAGTCCCGATCTACACCGCTTCGAGTTCTCGCAGCTTGACTTGGTACCAACCTTAGAAGAATATGAACTCATGGTCGATGGCCTCAGCCGGTTGGGGTCTACGTTTGCTCAGGAGTATATACGGCCGTGAGTAAGGTTGCTACTATTATACGACTGCCTCCTCATCAATCCACCCTAGAGGGAAAAGGGAATATCAGAGGTTGGAAAATGGCTATAATAGAAGACCACTTAGTCTCTTTGGCTGAAAAGAAGGACTGGTCTACATTCAACAAAACTCTAGCATTGGCAATGTTCGGAATCATATTATTCCCATTCCATGTGAACATCGTGGATCATGCTGCAATGGACGCATTCTTTGCCTGGGATGTATACTCAAAAAGTCCTATACCTGCAATCCTTGCTGACACCCTGCTTTCAGTAGAATTTTGTTGACAGAAGCAGGGAAAAACACTTAGATGCTGCACTTCACTACTATACGTGTGGGGTATCACTCATTTCTACGCTTCGAGCCACATGGGCGTATTTCCTGATCCTTTAAGGAGTTTTTCAAAAATCCCTCTTCATCATCGTCAAGCGCTGGAATGGAAAACCGAGTTAGAAAGTTGGAACACAGAGCACGTATCATGGGTTTGCCCTTGGTTCCGACCCGGTTATATTCTCGTACGATGCGGAGATTACCTGAGCATACCACTACTAGGTCTCAGGGGTTGTATAGCCTACTCTCCTAAGATGGCTATGAGACAACTTATGAGAACCCAGACCGCGCCAGCTCAAGAGGAGCTCGGAGGGTCGAGTCTATGCCATTATTCCCATAACTTTAAAGAAGTATCTCGTTGTCCGGAAAGCATGGGAAAGACCAGCCTATATGGGAGATAAAGAACTCGGAAAGGTTCAAGTATCTGCATCCCATGAATATGAAGAATGGAGGAAAAATAGAGGGATACCCCAACCATCTACTGCATTCACTACAACGTTAGTCTGTGAAGAGCTACAATTGCAGGTTAATGCCTTAAACAAGAGGGTTGAAGTCATGGAAGCTCAACCGAGGGCTTTTGAAGAAAAAGAACAAGAATCAACCCTTATAATAGATGGTCTAAAAAGGCAATGCGTAAAGAAGGACCATGAAATAGAGCGTCTTAAGAATGATTGTGCCGACTATCGTGAAGAGACTAAACAAGCATTGAAGATTCCGAGGCTTGAGCAAGATAGTTTGTTCCGGGACATGAATGACGAAATAGCACACCTTGAGAGCACGTTTGCGCAACGTGCAAGAACGATCAAGTTAATACAAGATGACCTAGCAAATACTCGGTCGAAGCACGTAAGTGGTGGGAAACCGCTGAGAAATACAGAGTAGACCTAGAGGAGCTACATGAGAAAGAAAAAGATGGATTAGCTCAAGTATGGTCAATTACTTCGTGAAAAGGACCGAATAATAGAGAGGTCTCGATCAAGCAGCATGCCTTGATCGTTCATCAAGAAGAGAAGATAAAAGAGGCTCGTCGATATAGTGAAGATATGAGTCGGGCGGTATCTCGAGCAAATCAAGACGCTCGAAGTCACGTGATAACAAACTAAGACGAATTACGAAGAAAGCCTAATTTACCTATAGGATTCTTCAAGCTTTTTCGCTTTTATCAACATTTGCTTCAAAGCATTGTATAGAAGGATTTACACTTTCTAATAAAAGGATTTCTTTTCCTTAAATTGTCTATTGCATTCATAAATTGCATACATTCATACATCCCTCCTCATTTTAATAACAAAGATAATAAAAAGAAAGGATTAACTGATGTGCTTTCCACAAATCAGAAAAATGGAAAAGAAGCCTTTCGTCATCAAAATCTCTACGACGGTCGATAAACTCGAAGATAATAACAAACAAGCACCGTTAATCATTCCAAACACTAAAAGGGAAGAAGCAATAACGCCTTTACGCTTATTCGTACCGCGTCCTTTCCCTTATGAATCAAATAAAGCTGTACCTTGGAGATACTCAGAAGAATCGTCAGTCAATCAAGATATCTCCAACATAGCCGGTATTGGGGGCATGACAAGAAGCGGAAGAATATATTCCCCCAAGGAATTACAAGATAATATTCCTAAAGAAAAGGAAAAAAATAAAGTCGAAGAAGAAAAGGAATCCAAGGAGGAGACAGATGAGTTACTCCAGTACATAAGACAAAGCGAGTACTCCATCATAGATCAACTCAATCGCACTCCTGCAAAGATAACCTTGTTATCACTCATAATGAGTTCGGAACCGCATCGAAATGCACTGTTAAAGGTTTTGAATGAATCATTTGTTCCGCATGCAATATCCCAAGACAAATTTGAAGGGATTATTGGTAATATTACAGCCAATAATCATCTTACCTTCACCAATGAAGAACCCCCTTTGGAAGGGTCAAAACATAACAAGCCCTTGCATATCTCTGTCAAATGCAAGGAATATCTCATTTCCAAAGTTTTTGTGGATAATGGGTCGTCCTTAAACGTCATGCCTAAAAGCACACTCGACAAGATAACAGTGCAAGGAACCCACATGCGCCCGAGTAATACAGTTGTTCGAGCCTTTGACGGATCAAGACGTGAAGTAGTAGGAGAGATTAGTCTACCAATCCAAATCGGCCCTACTATCTTCAATATAGACTTCCACGTGATGGATATCACGCCGGCATATAGTTGTCTCCTTGGTAGACCTTGGATTCATAGCGCTAAGGCAATACCTTCAACGCTCCACCAAAAAGTCAAGTTTGTGACAAATGATAAACTCGTCACAGTTCAAGTCGAAGAAGACTTTCTCGATTAGCAAACCGTCTCGTCCAACCATATGTGGATGCGGTCGAAGAGGCTCTTGAAACGTCTTTTCAAGCGCTTGAAATCGCCAACATAGAAAGACTCACTGGTAATACAAAAGTGGCCCATATGATGAGAAGATATGGATATCGCCCAGGACGGGGCTCTGGAAAGAATGCTCAAGGAATAAAAGAGCCACCGGATTTCAAAGATAATCCTCTAAAGTATGGTTTAGGGTACGACCCCACAAAAGATCAAACCATACGGAAAGCAGTGGAAGTCTTACCCCTCGAAGACGATATTCCGAAAAGGAGGGGTATTAGCGCAAAGGGTAGCGTTAGTCATTAGGTGTCCTTCTTCTAATTCTAAGGGATGTAAACCTAGTGACTATTAGAGATCACTCCTCGGGGTATGCCCGTCCCCCGAGCATCTTTAGGGCACACATTTCCCTGAAATTACAAAAGAATGCTATTCTTACTATCTGCTTCGTTTCTTACTAAATGTATCTATACCCCATTTTAATAAACAAGGTTTAGATAAACGTTTTATTCCAAATTGCGTCAGAATAAGCAACGCGTCATAAAGCAAAGTCAAATACGATTGATTAACTAGAAACACTGATAAAATTTATCTCAATAAAGTCAAGTTTCGATAATGTTGTACAAAAAATATACATATACAAAAAAAGGAGAGCCCGTCAAGGCCAAAGGCCAAGACAAGAAAATAAAAGGGCAAAATACCCGGTGGGAAACCCACAAAGGGGGCTGCACAAAAGTTAGGGTAAACTCGGCAGGAAACCTGAACAATAATAAAGGGTAGCCTGGGCAAAAGTTAGGTTTATAAAAGTCCGCTAGGTATTCCTAAAAAATAAATACAAAAAGGAAACCTAGACAAAAATTAGGACAAAAAGCACAACATCCTAGGCTGAAAACCCGAAAGGGCAAACTAGGGAAGTTAGTCAATCACAAAAAGGCGCTATAAATTAGTAAACAACGACGCCACATCATAAGAATAAAACATTTATCTAAATAGCCTAAACACCGACCAACCTTGGCTAGCCATTCTTACAAAAACCTCTACTACAAAAAGAATCCCTCTAAAACACAAGCTTTTGTTGTAAATCCTTTTCTTTCTCTTCTCTTGACCATTTCACTATAAAGCATTCAAGTAATAAAGGGGAATGTGGTAACATAGTGATCAATAGGAAGGTCGAAATCCCTAAGGAAAGGAAGGAGGGCATTGATATGGCAGTTACCCTACGAACAGAAGAATTGTTCTTCGGCTATAACAAGAAGGGTCCATGACGGCAAATCAGTACAACTTAGCTTGTTGATCAAGAAACAAGATGACATAAAGGCACAACAGCAAGAATGCGCCCCGAGTCAAAGCACATCAGTTAAAACTTTCAAAATATTAACTGAAATAGATCCTAGGATGCATATCATGAAGCATTACATGCATTAAAACATAAATGAAGAGATCCCTATCTTCAGTTTCATCAAAAAACACGAAAATTAACTCAAACAAAATCAAAAACCCACTCAGGAAGCTTGGGACGGCCGTCCCAAAGTCCAGACGGCCGTCCCAAATCCCTATTTTCAGTTGAGACGCGCGTCCCAGGTGGGACGGCCGTCTCACTTCTCAGCTGATGCCACATGAAGAAAATTTTCAGTTGGGACGGCCGTCCCAACCCAGACGGCCGTCCCAAATCCCCTAGCGTCCCCTATTTATGCTGTGCGCGGATTTGGCCTTTGGTACCCCATTTCGAGCATTCCACCTTGTTTCTCTTCCCTTTTTACACATTCCTAAGCATTCTTAAGTGAGTACTACATACAATGGAGCATGGAGAAGCCTCATCTAGAAGAAAACACACTAGAAACCCTGTTAGAGGAACTCCTACTACTAGCACTCTACTAGCAGAATCGCATCAACAGCGCCTGGCAAATATCCAGCAATATTCCTGGTATCCTACACTGCGACTGGATTTTGAAATCCTAGCCACGTTTGGCTGGGAACAAGATGTCAGAAGGTTCATCCACAACATAGGATGGGACTTTCTGCTCCGAGAGCCACCTACTCGGATCCATCGCACTGCTACGCTAGAGTTTCTTGCCTCTGTCAATATGGTGGAAATGTTGTCCGCAATTCCCGGAGTGCCACCAACTTAGGCCATCTCCTACTGGATGGATGGAGCCTACCGGACCACTGCTCTGGATGACTTTAATGTCATAATGGGTTTCTGCCAAAGAGCAGATACGAGAACACCAGAGTATCGGTTCGTGTATCTGGAAAGGCCTGCTACTCTCACCACCACTAGCATGTGGAGAGAGATCACTGGAGCACACACTCTGCCGTCGAACCTGAAGGGCGCATCTTTCCCTCCCCCGCTTCGCATATGCCACAAATTGCTAGCTGGGACTATACACAGCCGAAAGGAGAGCCAAGGGAAGGTAACACTGGCCGACCTCTTCATTGTCTACTGCATGCATCAAGGGATGCGATGTAACCCAGGTTATGCCTTCCTAAAAGCCGTAAAAGATTACGGAACCCGCGGCTCAGCAGGAGCCATCATAATAGCTCCCTTTCTCACCCCTTTAGCGGAATTTTGGGGATGTACTGACGAAGAAGATCTCCCAGCTAGCCTCCGACCAGAGCCGATTAGCGGGGGAATGTTGGTTCATATGAATATCCTCAGTCGACAGGGATCAGGGTTTATCTTAAACCCCATTATCTCGATTTCTCTAGATATGTGCGATTTCGACATGCCTCAGGATATCCCTTCGACTACAGACTCGCAGCAGCAGTCGTATGATCCGGACTTCGCCGGCTTGTACCGACGGATAGACGACGAGCACGCCTATATGGAAGGAGAGTTCCAGTTCATACGCCAGCAGTTTAATCAGCTGACTATGAGGCAGGACCGGACGGACCGACAGATAGAGAATCTGGTCCAGACCCAAGCAAGATTCCAGCGTCGCCTGCTCCACCGCATACCTTCGCCAGCACCATCTGCCCATTCCAGTCCAGAGGCAGATGATTAGGAGATAGTTTCTTTTTTATTTTCTAAGTAATTTGAAAATGTTTTGAATGTATCACAACCACAAAAAAGAAGTAATGAATAAACATTGTTATTTCTGTTTACATTCCAAAAGCCCACGTGTACAAAAAATTATAAAATAAAAGGCACACGTGATAAAAAGCCAGATTTCAAATAACTCGTGATAAAGATTAAAGTCGCGAAGGAAAAAGGCGAAATCAAAACCATTCCAGCAGAATGAAGAGCTTCAAGAAAAGTAGCTCCAACCTTCTACACCAATAAAAGAAGGTACATCAAAAATGGAAAAAGCCAACGGAAAGGCTTGATAATCCCCATGCGGATCCTTGCCTACTCCAAAGGCAACACAAAAATTATTGCATAACTCAGCATCACCACATGAGTCATCAAACATAAATCATTTGAAGCCTCAATCAACATCCTTCCACCAATAAAAGAAGGAAACCATCAACATGAAAAAGCCAATGGAAAGGCTCGATCATCCCCAAGAGGATCCTTGCCTACTCCAAAGGCAAAACAAAGATTACCACACGACTCAGCGACATCACCGCACGAGTCAACAAGCAAAATCATCCAGAATCTCCACTTCATTCACCAAAGGAGAATAAGGACTACTCAAAAGTCCATAAAAAAAAATACGGAGTCGGAATCCTCCACATCACCAGGGGACAACAGAAAGAAAAAGAAAAAAACTTTCATTCCCCAACAGAGGCCACAACAAAAAAGGTCAAATAAAAATCTCTAAGAAGAGTATATCCAGAAAATCTACAAAAGAAGAAAATAAAAATTCCATCTTCCAGCTCAAATAAGAGCTTCACAAAGCCAGGAGCCAGGACTCCATCATCAAATCTGGGTCCCCAGGAAACCAACAGACTCCTCGGTGAATCCCAAAAACAAAAAGACAAAAAGAGGAAAACAAAATTTTTCCATCTTCCAGCTCAAATAAGAGCTTCGCAAAGCCAGGAGCCAAGAACTCCATCATACCCCTAGGCCGACAAAATTCCCCAGGGCCACTAAAAAAGAAAAAAAGAGAAGAAAAGAAAACCTCTTCATCCCCAGCAGATAATAAAAAACCTGCGTGCACAAAAGAAAAAGGGCACACACAATCAAGAATCCAAAATTGCGAAAAGCACAATCGCAAGAAAAAAGCAGAAACCCATTCCGCAATGGAATAAGAGCATAGGCAAAGCCAGCTCAAAACAGCAAACATCCAACAAGGATTCAAAAACTCCATTCCTCCCTAGGGGGCAAATCAATCCCCCGGTGGATCACCAAAAAGAAAAAAAATTTTCCCCAATAAGCCTATCAGCAGAGGCAAATTACAAATTCAAATTTACAGGGAATTAAGTACCCAATATGAATATCCCCAGTGAAAGGCAAAAACTTCACTCCCAAGAATGCCTATGCTTACTCAAGAAACAAGCAAAGAGCCGATATCCCCAAGAAACGGGAAATCAACCTATGCAAGAGGCAATACAAGCACAAAGCTTTCAAAAAAAGCATTCACCTACTCAGAGGTATTATCAAAAACAAATATTCTCAAGTGGAGCATCCGCCTAATCAAGAGGCAAAATCGAAAAAAATCAACAAAATCCCCAATGGATTCCTGCCTAAAAAGAGGCAATCAACAAAGAATCCCTGGCAAAGCCGGATGGCTAAATGAAAAAGCCAAAAACAAAGAATCCCCGGCAAAAGCCGGATGGCTAAACAGAAAAGCCAAAAATCAGAAATCCCCGGCAAAGCCGGATGGCTAAACGAAACAGCCAAAAACAAAGAATCCCCGGTAAAAATCGGATGACTAACAGAAAAGTCAAAAAGTCAAAATCAAATATTCCTCACAGAATTGGCGCACGATAAAAAATGATAAGACGCCAACACATTTCCAAAATCAAACAACTATAGGATGAACTACCAAAAAGTGCGTCCTAAGAGCCTTGCAAAACGGGGTTCGGACCGGGTGGGGGTAGGTACCCATCAGAATCTTGCAGAACGGGATTCAGACTAGGTGGGGGTAGGTACCCATCAGAATCTTGCGAACGGGATTCGGACCGGGTGGGGGTAGGTACCCATCGAATCTTGCGAACGGGATTCGGACCGGGTGGGGGTAGGTACCCATCGAGCCTTGCGGAACGGGGTTCGGACCGGGTGGGGGTAGGTACCCATCGAGCCTTGCGGAACGAGGTTCGGACCGGGTGGGGGTAGGTACCCATCGGAATCTTGCGGAACGGGATTCGGACCGGGTGGGGGTAGGTACCCATCGAGCCTTGCGGAACGGGGTTCGGACCCGGTGGGGGTAGGTACCCATCAGAATCTTGCAGAACGAGATTCGGACCAGGTGGGGGTAGGTACCCATCAGAATCTTGTAGAACGAGATTCGGACCGGGTGGGGGTAGGTACCCATCAGAACCTTGCAGAACGGGGTTCAGACCGGATGAGGGTAAATACTCATCAGAATCTAGCAAAAAAGCAGATTCACACTAGGTGGGGGTAGGTACCCACCAAAACCTTAAAAATAAGGTTTGTACCAGATGAGGGTAGATACTCATCAAAACTTAGCAAAATGCATTAGGTGGAGTAAAATACTCACCTAAGCATTTCAAAAATGGGTTGCTAAGACCTTACTTCTATTAGAGGATAGTTCAGTGTTGAGCACCTCGGAAGTAAGAACCCACAAGAGTTTAGCAAAATGCAAACTCATACCGGGTGAGGGTAGGTACTCACCAAAGCCTTGTAAAACAAGGTTTATACCTAGTGGGGGTAGGTACCCACAAGAGTCCAGCAAAATACAGATTCATACCGGGTGAGGGTAAGTACTCACCAGAGCCTTACAAAATAAGACTCAAACCAGATAGGGGTTGATACCTATCAAAATATTTATCATCCGGAGGATCGAGCAAGGAGCAACATCCGAAGGATGACCAGGCAAAGGGTTAACTCCTTCCCCTACCAACTAATTTTGTTGACATATCAAGCCAACGAATTAGCTAGGCAGGTGAAGGGGGGGCAGCTGTAGACCCCTAATTTTGCCCGGCCTCTCAATAAAAGCTAGGGAAAATTCACACGGAGATAAAGTTTGCCCGGCTTCTTAATAAAAAACCAAGGAGACCTCCTACAACAAACTCGGAGTTCAGACGGTCTCTCATTTAAAAGGCTAAAGAGACTTCTTACAAAGACAAAGCTCGCCTGCCATCTTTATAAAAGGCCAAGAAGACTTCCTATATGAAGATAAAGCTTCAACAGACATTTATCGGCATCAAACAACGTCCGAATACACAAAGGAAAGCTTCCCGGGGGTCCCAGAACACGAAAGCTAGCCTAAACAGGTCGAGACAGCCGTCCCAAGGTCGAGACGACCATCCCAAGGTCGAGACGACCGTCCCAACCTTTCCTGGCCAAGTGGGACGGCCGTCCCAAATGGGACTGCCAGTCCCGGATCCCCAGGTGGTCCCAGTCAGTGCAAAAGTGGCATTTGGGACGACCATCCCAACCCAGATGGCCGTCCCACTCCAGACGCGCGTCCCAAGGGTGCAGGCAGCGAAAACTATAAATTGGAAGCTCATTTGGCACTATTCCACACACCAGACAACTCAGAAGACTTGTCTACTTCTCTCCCTCTCTCGAATGATCTTTCTGATTGCCTTATATAGGTAACAATCAGTTAAGGAACTAGATTCCGACATTCGATTCTTCTAGAAAATTTTTAGTCGAGTCGAGTTTTGTCGTGAGGAGAGTTGTTGTAGAGCGAGGGACTGCCGAAATGCGTCCTTATTGTAACAGAGTTGATATATAAAGCTTGCTACGGAGGTTCTTCTCAAATCTCTTCTCCTTTACTGCTTTATTTATTGCTTCATAAAATGTAAATAAAATCATGTAGATAGCCATATTTATTATACGAATAAAATAAGGGTAATCGCGTAATTTCTTGTAATCTTAACTTAAATGAATTAATCCGTCAAAGGGAACCCGAAAGCGGCGTTGTGGGGTGCTAATACCTTCCCCACACGTAACTAACTCCCTTACCCGACTCTGGTTATAATGGCCAAGTTTGGTTTTTATTAAAATCAATGCCTTTTTCTCCTTTTCCAATGTTTATGGTCAAAACATTGGTGGCGACTCCAGAAGAACCCTTTTCGAAAACCTTGCTTCTATTAGAGGATAGTTCAGCGTTGAGCGCCTCGGAAGCAATGAACATATTTTTAACAAAAAATGCGAGTCTCAACCATCTTTTCGCAACCGCTCGCAAAACGTTCGAGATGTCCCAGGACGTCGGAACGGACGGCTGCGACAGTCCTACCATAATATGCCTGGAATTGATAAAAGCATAGTGGAGCATAGATTACTACTAAAAGAGGGATTTCGACCCGTTAAGCAGAAGCTCAGAAGAGTAAAGCCAGAATGGTCCTTGAAAATTAAGGAAGAAGTAGAAAAACAGTTGGATGCTAATTTTCTGATTGTGTCAAAATACCCTGAATGGTTGACAAACATTGTGCCAGTTATAAAAAAAAATGGAAAAATCAGACTATGCATAGATTACAGGGATTTAAATCGTGCAAGTCTGAAAGATGATTTTCCCTTACCACATCTTGATATGCTGGTAGATCACACCGCTATGAATACTCTCTATTCTTTCATGGATGGATATGCAGGGTATAACCAAATTAAATTGGCTGTTAAAGATAGAGAAAAAACTTCCTTCATTACGCCATGGGGTACATTTTGTTATAGAGTAATGCCTTTTAGACTCAAGAATGTAAGGGCTACTTATCAAAGGGCTATGGTAACATTATTTCATGATATGATCCACAAAGAAATTGAAGTATATGTGGATGATATGATTGCTAAGTCCAAAAATGAGATGGACCACCTCCAATACTTAAAGAAATTATTCAATCGACTTCAAAAATACCAAATCCAGACTTAATCGGCTAAATGTACATTCGGAGTACGGTCAGGTAAACTCCTTGGGTTTATTGTCGAGTAAAAAGGAATTGAAGTAGATCCCGATAAAACAAAGGCAATTGTCGAAATGCCCCCACCAAGAACGAAAAAGAAGTCGGAGGGTTTTTAGGCCGAATAAATTATATCGCACGGTTCATTGCGCAATTAATAGACAAGTGTACGCCCATCTTCAAGTTATTGCGTAAAAACCAAGCTGAAAGTTTGGAATGATGAATGTCAACAAGCTTTCAAAAAGATCAAAATGTGCCTAACCAATCCCCCAGTATTGGTACCACCTGTGGAAGGAAAGCCCCTGATTCTTTACCTTTCAGTACTCGACGAGTCCATGGGATGTGTGCTCAGTCAACAAGATGATACGGGTAAAGAAAGAACAAGCCATATATTACCTCAATAAGAAATTTCTAAACTATGAGACCTGTTATACACCACTCAAAAAAACATGTTGTGCATTGATATGGGCAACTCAACGCCTTCGACAATATATGGTTAGACATACAACTTGGTTGATTTCCAAAATGGACCCAATCAAATATCTGTTTGAAAAACCCGTCTTGACCGAAAGGATAGCTAGGTGGCAGGTACTCCTCTCAGAATTCGACATTATTCATGTCACTCAGAAAGCTATCGAAGGTAGTCCTTTAGCAGACTACCTGGCACATGGACCAACTGACGAATATCAATCCCTTCAAGATGATTTTCCAGATGAGCACATAATGCACATCTAACATGAAGAACTTGAAAATAATAAGTGGATCATGTTTTTCGATGGAGCTTCAAACTTACTCGGGACATAGGATCGAAGCTATTTTAATATCTCCGAAAAGAAGTATATCCCGATGAATGACTAGACTAAACTTTGATTGCACGAACAATATGGCAGAATACGAAGCCTGTGCTCTAGGTATTCATGCAGCTCTGGATCATGGGGTGACTAGACTTAAAGTATTCGGTGGCTCATCCCTTGTCATTTACCAACTCAAAGGCGAATGGGAAACTAGAAATTCCAAATTAATCCCTTATCTGGAGCACATCCGTAATATGATTTCAAAAATGGAAAACATCAGTTTCGAGTACATCCCTCGGGAAGATAACCAGATTGCAGATGCACTTGCAACATTATCATCCATGTTCGCGTTAGGACAAGAACATGAGATGCCCATTATCCAGGTCAAAAGGCACGACAAACAAACCTTTTGTATGATGGTGGACAGTGAAAAAGATAAAACCCCTTGGTATCATGATATAAGGCAATACTTGACAACAGGTGCATATCCCGAGGGAATCAGTGACAATGATAAAAGGACAATTCGGAAAAGGGCCATAGGGTTTATGTTGATAGGAGAAACCCTTTATAAAAATAATTTTGATTCTACCTTGTTAAGATGCGTCAATCTCAAAGAAGGCCAGGCGTTGATTAAAGAAATACATGAAGGAATCTTTGGGACTCATGCACTAGGGCATATTATGGCTAGGAAAATCCTCAGGGCAGGATATTTTTGGTCCACAATAGAAAAGGATTGTCATCAGTATGCCAGAAAATGTCACAAGTGTCAGGTACATGCGGACAATGTACATGTTCCACTGGTACCTCTCAATGTTATGGCTATCCTTGGCCATTTGTTATGTGGGGCATGGATGTTATCGGACCTTTTGAGCCTAAGGCATCCAATGGCCATCGATTCATTTTGGTGGCTATCGATTACTTCACTAAGTGGGTAGAAGTTGCATCTTATGCACATGTGACTAAAAAGGTAGTGGTTACCTTTGTTATGAAAAATATCATATGTCGATATGGCATCCCACATCGTCTTATTACTGATAATGGAACCAACTTGAATAATAAGATGACGGAGAAACTATGCCAAGATTTCAAAATTCAACACCATAATTCCACTCCTTATCGGCCCAAAATGAATGGTGCGATGAGAAGCGACCGATAAAAAACATCAAAAAGATTGTTCAAAAGATGGTTAAGACCTATAAGGATTGGCACGAAATGTTGCCTTTTGCTCTTCATGGTTATCGCACGTCTGTATGGACCTCAACAGGAGCTACTCCATTCTCTTTGGTATATGGAATGGAGGTCGTATTACCAGTAGAGGTCGAAATACCTTCTTTGCGAATCATGATGGAAGCAAAATTAACAGAACCCGAATGGGTTCAAAGTCGATACAATCAATTAAACCTTATCAATGAAAAGCAGCTGAATGGTATATGTCATGGACAAGCATATCTGTAGACCCCTAATCTTGCCCGACCTCATAATTAAGACCAGAAGACCTTCTATTCAAAGATGGATGAAGCCTAAGAAGCCACTAGGAGAGACTATTAGGCCCCATACTAGGATAGGAGGGATTTTTGGCACAAAAATAAGGATTTTCGCCTTTTGGGGTCGAGACCGCCGTCTCGCCTTGCACAAGTGGCGAGACCACCATCTCGTTTGGCGAGACGGCCGTCTCGCCAACTGCGAAAGGCCTGCAAGGTGAGACGACCCGTCTCGACCTGACAGGTGCGAATTCCTATAAATAGGGGCTCCATTACCCTCATTCCACACAGTTCTTCCACCTTCTCTCTAGACTTTTCATCAAACTCTCTCTCTAGACCCCCTCCGAAGCATTTCTGGAGTTTCTGAGAGTTTTCTAGAGCATTTTTTGAGCGTTTTCGGCATTGTAATGAGCAGAGGGCTTCCAAAAAGCACCCTAATACTCAAAGAATTAATAGAAAAGCTTGCTTCGGAGGTTTATACTTTCTCTCTCTATCTTTTACTGCCTTATTTTAAATTACGCAATAGACATTAGGGCCATGTAGTCATAATTTAAAAATTCCACAAATAAAAGGGTAAAAGCGTATTTTCACCTATTTATTGCAAAAGAATTTTTTTGTGATTTATTCTGTTGTTTGGTTATGCTATGCAACAGAAAAATGCAACAAACAGATGCACACACAATTTGATCATCCACGAACAGGAGGAAAGTCGTTTTAATCACGAGGTAGGGTTTTCCTGCAGAAAAGTGCATTGGCGAAGGTAGGATCTAACTGTTCTCACCAAGGCTAAGGCCCCCAAGGTGCCCCCATTATAGGGTCCCCACTCTCCAGCCTTCCGACCAAGCTTAGCACTAAGGCCATAGTCAGTCTTTGTGCCAAAAGAGGAAGGTTATCACCTTGAGTGGTGGTTTCTGATCACACTGGTGGGTGTTAGAATCGCGCAGCGGAATGTTCGCGTGGTCGGACAAAAACCAAGAGGGGGGTGAATTGGTTTCTTAATAAAAATTAGGTTTTCAAAATTTTCCCCAAATTTTACCGATTAAAAACTGCGTAAATGTAAATAGAGAAGAGTAGAGAAGATTACACAGTAGGTTTATACTGGTTCGGATCAAAAGACCCTACGTCCAGTTGCTAATCACTCAAAAGAGGATTAACGCTGTCACTAAGAACAAATTGTTACAAACAGATTACAAATGAACAGATAAAGATCAGAATACACCTCTCTTGAAATCCACAAGAGATGATGAACAGCTTTCCCCAGAGACGGCACAGCACACAATCCACTAAGAACTCCACTTAGTGATTCTTATCGCTTCTAGCCCACACCAGGTTCGAAATCCCCCTTTCCTTGCAACAAACAGTTCTCCGGCACTCACAGACACTTAACTTTTGTATGGAAAAGGTTGTTCTTTTTTTCGAGTGCCAAAGGAGAGTTTAAGTAGGGAAATTAGGGTTTAGGATTTGGGGATTTCGAAACTAGGGTTCTTGGTAATTGGGTTTTCGAAAATAGGGTTTGTTTGAAGTTTAAAATTAGAAACAGATCGGAATAATCGATTATTTGGAGTAATAATCGATTAAAACGAGCCAAATACGTCGTAACCCAATACTCTCGGTTTAATCGATTATTTGGTGAAATAATCGATTATCCAGATCGGAATCAGTACGGAATAATCGATTATTTTGCCGTTTAATCGATTAAAGCGGTGAGTTTGTACGAAAATGGTTTTCTCACTGTTTTAATCGATTATTTACCTATTTAATCGATTAAAGCCGAGCTCGAATGATAAATTTGAGCTTTTTGAAGCTTCTAAGTTACAGACTATGTACCGGCTATCTTAGATTCTATAATTACAGACTCAATCAAACTAAAACAGAGTTATTACAATACAGAAATCATCAATCTTCAATCTTCAATACTCTAAGTCTTTAAGCTCTTGGATCATCATCAAAATCAACATTCTTCATGATCATTATTTGCAACATCAAGTCCTTGAATGTTCAACAATCTCCCCTTTTTGATGATGATCAAAATTATCTTTTTAAAGCCCTTGTAATAACCTGTTTTATCCGTCATACTAACAAACACATTAAACATACCCGATAAAATTTAAAATTGAATATAGGCTTTAAATTTTTCTCCCCTATTTTGATTATAATAAAAAAGAACTCTGAAAGAACAAACATTAGATCTCCCCTCAAAATATGCATAATTTAGAGAAAGCTCCCCCTTAATCATAGCATGAAAGAAGCATCATATTTTATTTCATAATCATTCATCCATTACAACATCAAGACAATAACAAAAGAAAATACATAACGAATTTAAAATTCTTCACTATCATGATCATTAAAGTGTGCATCAAATCTATTCTCTAAACGACACACTTTATCATCTACATCCGATATACGGCGAATTAACTCCTCATGCCGTACACCGTAAAGAGTGAAGAACGATTGCATCCTTTGATTCATGTCGGATAACATATCTTCCATGGATTGTCTTGTTTCTTGATGCGAAGAGGATGTTCCAACACTTTGGATTTGGGTAGAGGGAAACTCAGCTGCTGGAGGCATATCTTCATCAGAGTCTTCAATTGCATCACCTTGATTTTGGACGTCATCTTTGTGAACATAGATGTCATTTACCCGCACCATTTGGAGATGAATCAATGTGCTGTCTAGCATGTGGTTCAAGTTATTAGTTCGGACAACTTGTTCACCTTCGACATTGACTCCTTTATATTCAAGAATTCGGGATACAAGAAGAGCATATGGAATTTTGAATGTTGGATGACGTTTGGCCTTTAACATTGTCATTGTGACAAGAACACCCCAATCTAAAGGTTCATTATTCATTATGGCATGAATAATGCGAAGATCAATAGAAGAGCATTGGGCATGATTTGTGGCCCGGGGACATAAAATCCAGACAAGCAAATGAAGAATCATGCGTTCTTCCTTCTTCAAAGGTCCAACATGAAGAATACGCCCAATCTCCATAGAGGGATTCCGCAGAAAATATCGATAAGCTAAGAACCTATCAAAGTCATCTAGCTCACCATAAACGTTAATAGCATCTTCTCTAATGGGGAAGTGGGCAACGTTTTCCCAAATATCATCATCTAGAATTATGGTAACCCCTTTTACACGGGATGTAGTAATTTGATCCCTAAACTTAAATCTAGAATAGAATACCCTAACTAAGTCAGGATAGTATGTACCTTGCATTTGGATAAATGGGAGAACTCCTTGAAATTCAAGAAGATTAGGAAAGTTAAATCCTCTATGAATGAATTGCTCACCAATTAGGAATTTAGGAGAAATGACGGCACGTTCCTTCCAAGTACATCGAAATTCCTGTTGACCTTCCGTATCGAAATCCATCCTTCAACGAATTAGGACGGGAATGAGAAGAAGGTGCAGATCTTCTTCTTGTAGGAATCTTAGGGCGAGAGGATGAGGCCATTTGAAAGAATAGATGAAGTATGAAGAAGATTTGGAGACAAGTGAGGGAATAATGAGGCAAAGAGAGTATAGATTGCAAGAATTAGAAGTGAGTATAATTGAACTAGAGGTCTCTATATATAGGGAAAATACTTCCAACGGTCATATAGAAGAGATTCCATGGCAAAATATCTGTTGGCAATGGCTAGGAGGCAAGACTGGTCGCATTTAATCGATTATATCTCAAAATAATCGATTATCTCTATATCAGACAGCTTTAATCGATTATTTCTAGCAAATAATCGATTATCTGAGGCATTTAATCGATTATTTCACGAAATAATCGATTATTCCAGAGGAGAATACCCTGTGTTTGGACGTTTTGAGGGAAAATAATCGATTATCACTTCCAGTAATCGATTATTCCAGAGGCTATATCAAGTTTTTGAGATTTATATGCATAATAACCTATGAACATGCTACACCACAAATTTTAACATAACAATCATCCAGAAACAGTCAAATTAAGCAAATTTTAAGCTATTTCTAATATCCCTAAGTCTCTTCTAAGATCATAGAATCTATCCTTGGGTAGAGGCTTAGTAAATATATCTGCTAATTGACGTTTAGTGTCTACATACTCTATTTTGCGGTTTCCTTTGCTGATATGATCTCTTAAAAAGTGATGTCTAATCTCAATATGTTTAGTCCTAGAGTGCATTACTCGGATTCTTAGTTAGATTGATTGCACTCGTATTATCACACATTAATGGAATGTCATTTAAATATATGCTATAATCCTCTAATTGTTGTTTCATCCACGTAATTTGAGCACAACAACTACCAGCTGCAATATATTCAGCTTCAGTGGTAGATAAAGCAACACATGCCTGTTTCTTGGAATGCCATGATATTAAGGATGAACCTAACAAATGACATGTCCCACTAGTGCTTTTCCTATCAATTTTACATCCACCATAATCAGCATCAGAATATCCTAATAAACTAATATAAGCATCGACGGATACCACAAGCCAAACCCAAGTATTTCCTTTTAAGTATTTTAAAATATGTTTTACTCGCAATTAGGTGAGATTCTTTAGGACAAGCCTGAAATCTAGCACACACACGGACATGAATGCATAATATCGTGTCTACTAGCAGTTAAGTATAATAGTGATCCTATCATACCTCTATACATAGTTTGATTAACTTCCAAACCTGATTCATCCTTGTCTAAATAGCATGAAGTTCCCATGGGTGTGTTGGCTTCTTTTGAGGTGTCCATACCAAACTTTTTGAGAATCTCCTTGCAGTATTTAGTTTGAGAGATGAAATTGCTATCTTTAAGTTGCTTGATTTGTAGTCCAAGGAAGAATGTCAATTCTCCCATCATAGACATTTCAAACTCTCCCTGCATAATCTTAGCAAATTCTACACATAACGAATTATTAGTTGATCCAAAAATTATATCATCAACATATACCTGGACCAATAAGATATGTTCTTTAACTTTCTTTATAAACAGTGTAGAATCAATTTTTCCTCTTGAAAAATCATTTGCAGTTAGGAAACTACTTAATCTTTCATACCAAGATCTAGGAGCTTGTTTCAACCCATATAAAGCTTTCTTTAATTTGAAAATATGATTAGGATAATTAAAATCTTCAAATCCAGGGGGTTGCTCTACATACACTTCTTCTTTAATAAAACCATTTAAAAATGCACTCTTTACATCCATTTGATATAGTTTAAATTTCATCATAGATGCATAAGCAAGAAGTAGGCGTATAGCCTCTAACCTGGCAACAGGAGCATAAGTTTCATCATAATCTATGCCTTCCTCCTAACAATAGCCTTTTGCAACAAGTCTGTCTTTATTCTTTGTTATGTTTCCATCTTCATCAAGCTTATTTCTGAATACCCATTTAGTTCCAATAACTTGATGTGACTCTTCTCTTGGGATTAATTCCCAGACTTGATTCCTTTCAAATTGGTTAAGTTCTTCTTGCATGGCTATGCACCATTGATCATCTTTAAGTGCTTCCTCAATGTTTTTAGGTTCAATCTGTGACACAAAAGCAACAGACATACAGAAATTTGTCATATTTCTAGTTCTTACCCCTTTTGAGATGTCACCTATGATGTTGTCCATTGAGAGTCCTTTAGGTGATTGCCATTCTTTTGCTAATTGAGGAGTTTGAGAAGGCTCATTATTTTCCAGGTATAGTTCATCAAGGGCTTCTCTTATATACTCATCATCACCTGCAAGTTCTTTATTTGACTCAAGAGGATTTCCCCCAAGGTCTACAATCTCATCAAAGGTAACATGTATAGATTCTTCTATATTTAAAGTTCTCCTATTAAACACTCTATATGCCTTGCTATTTAATGAATATCCTAGAAAAATGCCCTCATCGGCTTTTGAATCAAATTTTCCTAGATTGTCCTTTCCATTATTTAGCACAAAACATTTACATCCAAAAATCTTTAAATGAGCAACATTAGGTTTTCTACCATTAAACAATTCATATGGAGTAGATTTAATAATTGTCCTAATGAGCATTCTATTTAAAACATAACATGCAGTACTAACCGCATCAGCCCAAAAATATTTAGGAACATTAGATTCATTTAACATAGTTCTAGCAAGTTCCTCTAATGACCTATTTTTCCTTTCAACTACACCATTTTGTTGGGGAGTCCTAAGAGCAGAAAAGTTATGTAATATTCCATTTTCTTCACAATAATTCTCAAACTTTTCATTTTGAAACTCACCACCATGGTCACTTCTTAAAACTTTAATTCTTAGGTCTTTCTCATTTTGAATTTGTTTAGCAAACTTTCTAAAGACCTTAAAAGCTTCACTTTTCATAGTTAGGAAAAATGTCCAAGTATATCTAGAGTAATCATCAACAATTACAAGTCCATAATAATTTCCACCAAAGCTTTTTATCCTAGAAGGTCCAAATAAGTCTAAATGTAATAATTCTAGGGGTTTTGAAGTGGAAATAACATTCTTTGATTTAAATGATGATTTTACTTGTTTACCCTTTTGGCATGCATCACAAAATCTATCTTTTTCAAATTTTAACTTAGGCAATCCAATAACTAAGTCTTTTGAGATTAATTTATTCAAATGATGCATATTTATATGAGCCGCTCTCTTATGCCACAACCAAGGGTTCTCTTCCTTAGCAACTAAACATGTTATACTTGACTCATGCAAACAATCCAAATCAATCAAATATATGTTGTTATGCCTAATGCCTTTCAATGCTACATTTTCGGAATCTATCAAGTGAATGGTGCAAAATTTACTTTCAAAAATTACCTTGAAGCCTTTGTCACATAATTGACCTATACTAAGGAGATTATGCTTAAGTCCATCAACAAGTAGCACATCCTTGATCTCCAAAGTGTTTGCACCACCAATGTTTCCAATTCCGAGAATCTTCCCTTTGTTACTATCCCCATAAGTCACATATCCTTGTTCTTTGGCTTTGAAACTCACAAATTTCGATTTATCTCCAGTCATATGTTTTGAGCATCCACTATCAAGATACCACATAGACTTCTTTGATTTGGAAGTTTCCTACAAAACAAGAACATAGTAAACTTAGGTCCCCATAACTTTTGGGTCCTTGGGGTTAGAGACAAACAAATTTATTTAACAATTGGAACCCAAATATATTTGCCTTTAGGAACACCAAAATGTTTAATTTTACACCTATTTGAAGTGTGACCTTGTTTCATACAATAGAAGCATGCATTTGAAGTAGTTTTAGAACAAGGTACATTATTAACATGACATGCTCTAGTTCCTTTTTCTACCCATACTCTTTTCTTTTTAGTTTTACTCTTTTTCAAAGGAACTCTTTGATTTACATTATTTTGAGCAATTCCCATTTCATGCTTCTTAAGATCATCAATTTCTTTTTCGGCTTTGTCAAGCAAATGGTTAAGAATATCTATGTCATATTCATGCTCTTTACAATTTGCACATGCTAAGTCCTTATCTTCATCTAACCATACAATTTTCGTATTAGCTACCTCATTTTCTTCTAAACATGCAATTTTCATTTTTAATGACTCATTTTCCTTTTCGGATCTTCTTAGGTTCTTCTTTACAACTTTAAATTCGTCTTTCATATTCTTAAAGGCAGTAAATAACTCATTATAAGCATTTTGCAATTCATCATGGTCATTTTCATCACTAGAGGATGAATCGGAATCACTAACCTCAAAGTCGGAAGAAATGATGTCATTTGCCAACAAGCAAATGCTAGCTTCTATTTCTGAGTCACTTGATTCCTCAATTGAGTCACTATCATCGGTTCCTTCATAAGTTACTCTTAGTTTTTCCCACATATCTTGAGCACTTTTACAAGCTGAAATTCTATAAAACTCGTCAAGGGTTAGAGCAGATGAAATTATATTTCTAGCCCTAACATCAAATTGTGCTTTTCTACTTTCTTCGGCAGTCCATCTAGAAAAAGATTTGGGAACGTCAACACCATTCTCAGTTACTTTAGGAATATATGGACCGTTTAAAATAGCGTCCCAAACGCCTCTATCAACAGACTCTAAAAATATTTGCATACGTACTTTCCAAAAAGGATAATTTTGACCCGCAAAAAGTGGGGGTCTGTTGATAGACGCACCTTCGGCAAAAGTTTGATTTTGTCCGGCCATTTTCGAAAATATTTGAATGACTATCAAAGCAAGCTCTGATACCACTTGTTAGAATCGCGCAGCGGAATGTTCGCGTGGTCGGACAAAAACCAAGAGGGGGGGTGAATTGGTTTCTTAATAAAAATTAGGTTTTCAGAATTTTCCCCAAATTTTACCGATTAAAAACTGCGTAAATGTAAATAGAGAAGAGTAGAGAAGATTACACAGTAGGTTTATACTGGTTCGGATCAAAAGACCCTACGTCCAGTTGCTAATCACTCAAAAGAGGATTAACGTTGTCACTAAGAACAAATTGTTACAAACAGATTACAAATGAACAGATAAAGATTAGAATACACCTCTCTTGAAATCCACAAGAGATGATGAACAGCTTTCCCCAGAGACGGCACAACACACAATCCACTAAGAACTCCACTTAGTGATTCTTATCGCTTCTAGCCCACACCAGGTTCAGAAAGCCCCCTTTCCTTGCAACAAACAGTTCTCGGCACTCACGAGCACTTAACTTTTGTATGGAAAATGTTGTTCTTTTTTTCGAGTGCCAAGGGAGAGTTTAAGTAGGGAAATTAGGGTTTAGGATTTGGGGATTTCGAAACTAGGGTTCTTGGTAATTGGGTTTTCGAAAATAGGGTTTGTTTGAAGTTTAAAATCGAAACAGATCTGGAATAATCGATTATTTGGAGTAATAATCGATTAAAAGCGAGCCAAATACGTCAGAACCCAATACTCTCGGTTTAATCGATTATTTGGTGAAATAATCGATTATCTGATCTGAACTGTACTGAATAATCGATTATTTTGCTGTTTAATCGATTAAATACGTAAAATGGTTTTCTCACTGTTTTAATCGATTATTTACCTATTTAATCGATTAAAGCCGAAGCTCGAATGATAAATTTGAGCTTTTTGAAGCATCTAAGTTACAGACTATGTACCAGCTATCTTAGATTCTATAATTACAGACTCAATCAAACTAAAACAGAGTTATTACAATACAGAAATCATCAATCTTCAATCTTCAATACTCTAAGTCTTTAAGCTCTTGGATCATCATCAAAATCAACATTCTTCATGATCATTATTTGCAACATCAAGTCCTTGAATGTTCAACAGTTGGCATAAGGCCATCACTACAACGAACCGTACCTGCCACCCGCTCCCTATGGTTTTCTCACTTGCCCCGGGGTATAGAGGGAACTGTTGTGTGCAAGGGTTTGTGTACAGTTTGTATTTCACACAATTGCATAAATATAAACAAACAACAATTATTAAAGCCAAGCAATAAAACATGTTATAATACAAGGTAGGGTAAAAGCAAAATTTTCTTGGTTTATTTACTTTTAAGCTGGCCCATCACTAAATGGGATCAACTCTCTAGGCTTCCCCAGCGGAGTCGCCATCTGTCGCCGCCATCAAACGAGGGCGGTCGGAGCGACGCGATGGTTCCGACTTTCCATTTTTCGCGTTTCTTATTGGTGGTTACAACGCCTTTAGGTTGTCCAATAACCGGGCTGAACCTAGGGGCGAGGTTTTTGAAAGGGTTCTCTTGGATTGTCCGATAACCGGGCTAATCCAAGAGTTAGTTTTGAAGGGTTCTCTGGAGTCGCCACCGATGTTTTTACTGGAAACATCGAAAAAGGAGTTTAAAAGGCGTTGGTTTTCGAAAAACCAACTTTGGTCATTAGAACCAGAGTTGGGAAAGGGAGTTAGTTACGCGTAAAGGAAGTGTTAGTTCCTTTACGACGCCCCTTTCGGGTTCCCTATGATAGGCCAGCTATTTAAAAATAATTAAACCGGTGAAAATACGCTTTTACCCTTTATTTTGCGGAATTTCAAGTTATGACTACATGGCCCTAATCTCTATTGCACAATTTAAAATTAAAGCGGTAAAAGTAGAGAGAGAGAATTTAAACCTTCGAAGCAAGCTTTTCTATTAATTCTTCCTAAAAAAAAGGGTGCTTTGCGGCAGCCTTTCACCCTATACAGCGTCAGAAATCTCTCGAAACGCTCAGAAACACTCTTAGAAACGCTCAGAAACTCCGGAAATGCTTCGGTGGGGTTCTAGAGAGAGAAATTTAAGAGATTTTTAGAGAGAAGGAGGAAGAACTGTTGGAAATGAAGGGGATGGAGCTCTCTATTTATAGGAATTCGTGCCTATCAGGTCGAGACGGCGGTCTCGCCATTCGCGAGAGATGAGACGGCCGTCTCGCCAAACAAGACGGCGGTCTCGCCATCCGCACAAGGCGAGACGGCGGTCTCGACCTTAAAAGGCGAAAATCCTTATTTTTGGGCCAAAAATCCCTCCTATCCTAGTATGGGGCCTAATAGTCTCTCCTAATGGTTTCTTAGGCTTTATCCATCTTCGAAAAGGAGGTCTTCTGATCTTTATGAAGAGACCGGGCAAGATTTGGGGTCTACATCACCACTGAGCTTAGTACGCTGAAAGAGCAGATTACTCAAATGATGGAAATGATGCGTCAGCAAAATCTCCACAAAGAGGGTCCTCAGCACGGACAAGCTTCTCATCAAGAAGAGGAAGAGGAACCCAATGATGAACACGCCCAATTTGATACTTGGGTGGTACATATTCATACTCCAGAAATATCGAAACAACAAATTACTGCCCTAGAGGAGAGGTTGAGAGCCATGGAAGGGCATAACTTTGATGTTAAAGAGGTGGTTGATATGTGCCTCGTTAAAAACATCCAATTCCCCAACAAATTCAAAACTCCAGACTTCCCAAAGTACATGGGAATAACTTGCCCCAAAAGCCATCTCACAATGTACTGTCGTAAGATGACTGCATATGTTGACAATGAAAAACTCCTGATCCATTGCTTTCAGGAAAGCTTGGCGGAGTCAGCCTTAAAATGGTATATGCAACTGGAAGGAGGGCAAGTTCAAACCTGGAGACATCTGGCGGAAGCCGCCAATAAAAAACATCAAAAAGATTGTTCAAAAGATGGTTAAGACCTATAAGGATTGGCACGAAATGTTGCCTTTTGCTCTTCATGGTTATCACACGTCTGTATGGACCTCAACAGGAGCTACTCCATTCTCTTTGGTATATGGAATGGAGGTCGTATTACCAGTAGAGGTCGAAATACCTTCTTTGCGAATCATGATGGAAGCAAAATTAACAGAACCCGAATGGGTTCAAAGTCGATACAATCAATTAAACCTTATCGATGAAAAGCAGCTGAATGCTATATGTCATGGACAAGCATATATGTAGACCCCTAATCTTGCCCGACCTCATAATAAAGACCAGAAAACCTTCTATTCGAAGATGGATGAAGCCTAAGAAGCCACTAGGAGAGACTATTAGGCCCCATACTAGGATAGGAGGGATTTTTGGCACAAAAATAAGGATTTTCTCCTTTTGGGGTTGAGACCGCCGTCTCGCCTTGCACAAGTGGCGAGACCACCGTCTCGTTTGGCGAGACGACCGTCTCGCCAACTGCGACAGGCCTGCAAGGTGAGACGACCCGTCTCGACCTGACAGGCGCGAATTCCTATAAATAGGGGCTCCATTACCCTCATTCCACACAGTTCTTCCACCTTCTCTCTAGACTTTTCATCAAATTCTCTCTCTAGACCCCCTCTGAAGCATTTTCGGAGTTTCTGAGAGTTTTCTAGAGCGTTTTTTGAGTGTTTTCGGCATTGTAATGAGCAGAGGGCTTCCAAAAAGCACCCTAATACTCAAAGAATTAATAGAAAAGCTTGCTTCGGAGGTTTATACTTTCTCTCTCTATCTTTTACTGCCTTATTTTAAATTATGCAATAGACATTAGGGCCATGTAGTCATAATTTAAAAATTCCGCAAATAAAAGGGTAAAAGCGTATTTTCACCTGTTTAATTATTTTTAATAGTTGGCCTATCATAGGGAACCCGAAAGGGGCGTCGTAAAGGAACTAACACTTCCTTTACGCGTAACTAACTCCCTTACCCAACTCTGGTTCTAATGACCAAAGTTGGTTTTTCGAAAACCAACGCCTTTTAAACTCCCTTTTCCGATGTTTTCGGTAAAAACATCGGTGACGACTCCAGAGAACCCTTAAAAAACTAGTTCTTGGTTTAGCCCGGTTATCGGACAATCCAAGAACGCCTTTTCAAAAACCTCGCCCCTAGGTTCAGCCCGGTTATCGGACAACCTAAAGGCGTTGTAACCACCAATAAAAAATGCGAAAATCGGAAAGTCAGAACCATTGCGTCGCTCCGATCACCCTCATTTTGACGGCGGCGACAGATGGCGACTCGGCTGGGGAAGCCTAGAGAGTTGATCCCATTTAGTGATGGGCCAGCTTAAAGTAAATAAACCAAGAAAATTTCGCTTTTACCGTACCTTGTATTATAACATGTTTTATTGCTTGGCTTTAATAACTGTTGTCTATTTATACTTACGCAAATTGTTTGAAATACAAACTGTACACAAACCCTTGCACACAACAGTTCCCTCTATACCCGGGGGCAAGTGAGAAAACCATAGGGAGTGGGTGGCAGGTACGGTTCGCTGTAGTGATGGCCTTGTGCCCACCGATGTGATCGGAAACCACCACTCAAGGTGATAACCTTCCTCTTTTTGCACAAAGACTGGCTATGGGCTTAGTGCTAAGCATGGTCGGAAGGCTGGAGAGTGGGGACCCTATAATGGGGGCACCTTGGGGGCCTTAGCCTTGGTGAGAACAGTTAGAACCTACCTTCGCCAATGCACTTTTCTGCAGGAAAACCCTACCTCGTGATTAAAACGACTTCTCGCCTGTTCGTGGATGATCGAATTATGTGTGCATATGTTTGTTGCATTTGTCTGTTGCATAGCATAACCAAACAACAGAATAAATCACAAAAATCAAAAATTTTCTTTTGCAATAAACACTCCTATCTCGGACAGTCTGCCTTTTAGCTAGCCTGGTTTCAGGTTCTTTGTAAGCTAAGTAGCCACGCAGTGCGACAGAAGAGATAAAAGGCTATAAAATAAAATAGAAATAAAATCAAATAAATTCTAAAACAATAAATGGGACCTGGTTCGAAAATATAACCCCCATATAAGTAGTTTATTTCTAAAAAAGAATGCATCATACAAAACATGATAAATAAAAAATAATAAACACTCACATTCATCCAATAAGCATCATTTTCATAAAACATGCATTTTGGTTTTAGAAAATGGAGGGGACTAGTAGACAATTGAAGAAGGTGGATATTCCCCGATACCATACTGAGAAATTGGAACGGCTAAGCACGGTAATGCCACCAGAGGTCCGCTCCGACTTTGAGAAATCCTATGGACGGATTCTCGACCTGTTAAAGATCTGTGTTGACCAAGTTTTCGTCAGGATATTAGTTCATTTCTGGAACTCCAGTCTGTGCTGCTTCAAATTTCCGCAGTTTGATATGGTGCCTACCTTGGAGGAGTACGAGATTATGCTGAAATGGCCCAAATCAGCCAGGGTCCATATACGCCACGGAGCGTATACTCCTGCAGCACAAGTCGCTGCCATCATTCAACTACCTTTCCGGCAGACTACCCTGATAGGAAAAGGGAACATCCAGGGTTGGAAGGTCTCAATGTTAGAAGACCATCTGTCCAATTTGGCTGAAAGGGCAGAATGGATCGCTTTTAACAAAACCCTGACCTTAATTATATTTGGAACAATCTTGTTTCCCTTCCACCTCGACACAGTGGATCAAGCCATCATGGACGCCTTCTTCGCTTGGGACGTGAACTCGAAGAGTCCCTTACCTGCAATTCTTGCCGACACCTTCCTCTCGGTGGATTTCTGCCACCAGAAGCAAGGAAAAACACTCCGATGCTGCTCTTCACTACTCTTTGTGTGCGGCGCTACAGATTTTTACGCCTCCAGTTGTAGACCCCTAATTTTGCCCGGTCTCTCAAAATAAAAGCTAGGGAAACTTCATACAGTTCACCCAGCTTCACATCAAAGAAAAAACGAGAAAAGACCTCCCGCAACAAGACGGAGTTCACCCATCCACACAATAAAGACTAAAGAGACTTCCTACACGAAGAAAAAGCTCGCTCGACATCTTAATGAAGGCCAAGAAGACTTCCTATATGAAGATAAAGCTTCCACGGACACACATCGGCATCAAACAACGTCCGAAAAAGGAAAGGAAAGCTTCCCGGGGGTCCCAAAACGCGAAGACAGGCCAAGACAGGTTGGGACAGTCGTCCCAAACTGGGACGACCGTCCCAAACGCCAAAACGCAAGTGGGACGCACGTCTCACCTTTGGGACGCACGTCCCAAACCCCAAAACACAGTTGGGACGGCCGTCCCAAACCCAATAGGTCGTCCCAGATTGACCCAGTGTAAAATGTGCAGTTGGGACGGCCGTCCCAACCCAGACGGCCGTCCCAGATGTCCAGGCTGCGAAGTCTATAAATAGGAGCCTCATTTTGTCATTCTCCACACCTCAGAGACACCAGACAACTCCTAGACTTGTCTTCTTCTCTCCCTCCTTCGAATGATCTCTCTGATTGCCTTTAATAGGTAACAATCAGTTAAGGAATTTGTATTCCGGCATTCGATTCTTCTAGAAAATTTAGTCGAGTCGATATTGTAATCGAGAGGAGAGTCATTGTAGAGCGAAGGATTGCCGCAAAGCGTCCTCTGTAAAAAAAGACTTATAATATAAAGCTTGCTTCGGAGGTTCTTCTCAATTCTCTTCCCTTTTATTGCTTTATTTATTGCTTTCTGTATGCAATGTAGATAAAATCATGTAGATAGCCATATTTAAATACTGTATGAATAAAATAGGGTAATAGCGTAATTTCTCGTAATCTTTACTTAAATGAATTAATCCATCATAGGGAACCCGAAAGGGGCGTTGTGGGGTGCTAATACCTTCCGCACACGTAACTAACTCCCTTACCCGACTCTGGTTATAATGGCCAAGTTGGTTTTTATTAAAATCAATGCCTTTTTCTCCTTTTCCAATGTTTATGGTCAAAACATTGGTGGCGACTCCAAAAGAACCCTTTTCGAAAACCTTGCTTCTATTAGAGGATAGTTCAGTGTTGAGCGCCTCAGAAGTAATGAACATGTTTTAAACAAAAACGCGAGTCTCAACCATCTTTTCGTGACCGCTCGCATAAATGTTCGAGACATCCCAGGACGTCAGAACGGACGGCGGCGACAGATGGCGACTCCACTGGGGAAGCTAGAGAGTTGATCCCATTCAGTGACGGATAAATTCTAACTAAGCAAAGATTTGAAATTACGCCTTTATCCTTTTCTGTATTTTTATTGTATGGCTTTAATAACTGCTGTATGATTATTTTTGCAAATTGTTTGAAATACAAATTGCACACAAAAACCCTTGCACACAACAGTCCCTCTATACCCGGGGGCAAGAGTGAATACCTATAGGGAGTGGGTGGCAGATACGACTGGCTTGTTGGCACACGGGGCTACAACCGTTATCGGAAACCACCAACTCAAGGTGATAACTCTCTTCTTTTGGTCTAAGAATGTCGACACGGAATTCCGTGCATGACTCGAGGACTGAGAGATTGAGAGGTCCCTATAATGGGGGGCACCTTGGGGACCTTTGGCCTTGGTGAGAACAGTTTAGAACCACCTAAACCAAGCACGTTTCTGCAAGAAAACCCTACCTCGTGATTAAATAAGCGTGGCTCTGCTCGTGGGTGAATGAATTGTGTGTGCATTCGTTTGTTGCATTTGTATTGATGCATTAGCATAGGGTAATCATACAACAAACAAAAAAAATGAAAAACCCTAAAAATCACAAAAAGTGATAAGATAAAAGACCTTTATCTCGGACAGTCTTCAGTTAAGCTAGCCTGGTTTCAGGTTCTTTGTAAGCTAAGTAGCCACGTTGACCGACAGAAGAGATAAAGGGTCATAAAAAATATAAAAACGATTGAAAGCCATAAAAATTCCTTTTTATAATAAAAAGATTTTTGACAAAAGTCGTATCATTCATACCATATCATCCAATAAGTGGTAAAACTAAGAGAGAAAATAATTGCAGCATGCTCATCATTTTAATAAACCTCCAAAAAATAGGTCTTAGGAGTGTTTTTTGGGAAAATTACTGGGCCAAATCCCCTGTGGGCATTTGTAGCCTTGTTCTTCACCCTTTTCTCTTCGTTTTGACATGCTGTGCGTCCAAATCGGACAACCCAGTCAAAAGTTATGCCACTTTCAATATATGTTGTCATAAAAAGTATTTTTGTAGTGCATGCATAAAGCACATTCATTCTAGGATGCATTAGATATCCTTAGATAATAGCGAAAGAGACCCAAGTGCGTTTATAACCTTCCTAGAAGAGATAAGTGCGCTAAGGTATGATGATAACCTTTTGAAAAAAGGGAACCATCACACTGAAGTGGGTATGGTACTCCTTAAAACATAGGCTTTTGAGAAGATACCAAAGCTATTGTCTAAAGCATATCTATCCCACACTGATCATTCATAATAAAAAAAAATAATAAAAATCTTTAAAATCATTTAGAAAGTGGCTAGTCTTCCGCCCGTTCTCACTCGCGCTCGAAAAGCCAAGAAGATGGAGCAATTAGAGGAGCAGAACCGTATGCTCACCGCCGAGCTTAATGCCATAAAAGAACAAATGGCGCAGTTGACAGAGTTAATGTACCAACAATGCTTCCACAATGAAGTCTCTGAGCAACGAATTTTTGCCTTAGAGGAGAGATTAAGGGCATTAGAGGAATACAAATTTGATGTAAAGGAGGTAACCCATGTTGAAAATACTCGATTCCCTCCCAAGTTTAAGAAATCCCACGCATCATTCAAGAAGCCCTTTGCCAAGAAAAAGGAGGGAAGTGTAAATGCCATGAACTTTGCCACTCCTTCTTCCTCCTCGCAACAAACCAAGCCACGCAAGCCGGAAAGGAAGTTCGCCCCAATACCCACTTCCTATGGAAGCCTGCTGCTAAAATTGTTGGATGCCAAACTCCTAGTGCGCATCCCTCCCAAGAAAATGGAGCCACCATATCCAGAATGGTATAAGCCAAACGAAAAATGCAATTATCATTCAGACGCTCCGGGACATTCTGTAGATAACTGTATGGCCTTAAAGCATAAGGTCCAAGATTTAATAGACGCAGGATGGATTACTTTTGACGCGTCAACTCCAAAAGTGGATGATCAGCCCTTATCAAAGCCCGAATGAAGGATGGGCTAAGGAAGATCAGCAATTTAGGGCTCATCATTTTGTCATCTAATAAAAATAAATACAAAAAATAGATAAAAAAAAACAACATATCAAAAAGCTTCCGATGTATCTCTCGTGATCCCCGCCCATGATCACGAGATTTTTTGGTTAAAGTGGGCTTTGTAAATATTTTCTTTTCATCAATACAATGAGGCATTTTTCATAATATTCATATGCTTCTCATTCTTTTCTCTCTCATTCCAAAAAATTGAATAAAATCTAGACCCAAATAAGGACCATATAAATAGTCATGTCTGTGATTGAAAACTCTCTGCGGGATCTGAAAGCCGAAGGCGAATGGATTGAGTCAGACAGTGAGGAGGGGACCATTTCCCCGGACATGCAAAGACTGTTGGAAAAATAAGCTCAATGGATATAGCCCAGGACAAGGGCTTGGAAAGGATGCTCAAGGAATAAGATAGCCACCAGATTTTAAGGATAATCCTTGAAAGTACGACCCTACAAAAGATCAAGTCGTACAAAGAAAAGAGAAGTCTCCCCTTCGTACCTTAAAAAAGACGATCTTCCAAAAAAGAGGGATATTAGCGTCAACGGTAGCATTAGTCATTAGATATCTTTCTTCCGATTTTAAGGGACGTAAACCCAATGACTATTAGAGATCACTCCTCGGGGTGTGCCCGACCCCCGAGCATCTTTAGGGCACGCATTTCCCTTTGAATTACAAAAGAATGCTATTCTTACTATCTGCTTCTCTTCTTGCTAAATATGTTTATACCCCATTAAATAACCATGTTTAGGCAAACGTTTTGATCCAAAATGCGTCAAAATAATCAAAGCGTCATAGACAAAATAAAGTCCGCTAGGTATCCCAAAAAATGGAAAAAGGGAACCTAGACAAAAGTTAGGACACATCACAACATCCTAGGCTGAAAACCCAAAAGGACAGACTAGGAAAGTTAATCAGTCACAAATAGGAGCCAGAATATTCAGTTGAAGATGCCACCTCATTAAGAACAAAACGTTTGTTTAAACTAGCCTAGACACCGACCAACCTTGGCTAGCCATTCTTACAGAAACTATTATTTCATAAAAAGAATCTCACTAAAACACAAGCCTTTGTGATAAACCCCTTTCTTTCTATTCTCTTGACCCTTCACCATAAAGCATTCAAGTAATTGACTGGGAAATGTGGAAATATGGTGATCAATAGGAGGATTGAAATCCCTAAAGGAAAGGAAGAGGGGCATTGACATGACAATTGCTCTACATTCAAAAGGATTACTCTTCGGTTATAGCAAAGATCTGAGACGGCAAATCGGTACGGCTAATCATGGAAGCAAAATTAACAGAGGCTGAACGGGTTCGAAGCCGATATAACCAGTTAAATCTTATGGAAGAAAAATAGCTGAATATTATATGCCGGGACAAGCCTATCAAAGGAAAGTCAAAAAGGCTTATGAAAAAAGATCAACCCTCACATTTACCATACGAAGGATTTAATGGTAAATAAGTTGCTTCCAGCCCAAAAGGATAAAATTGGAAAATGGGCAGTGAACTACGAAGGACCCCTTGTGGTCAAATAAGCTTTCTCGGAAGGGGCTCTTATCCTCATCAATATGGATGGAAAAAACTTCAACACCTAATCAACTCTGGTACGGTGAAGAAGTATTATGCTTGAAGACATTGCTCAAGACCCGTCAGGAATGAAAAGCCGCAAAGGACATTCCTGGGCAAAAGATAGGGTTCATATCCCTCGCTAGGATGCGTCCTAGGCAAAAAGTAGAGGTAATAAAAAAAAAAAAGCTAACTAAGAGCAATGGTTACCTCAGTCGAAAACCGAAAGGCGGCTAAAGTAACATTCTTCTAGAAGCAAGCAGTCTGCATAGTCTTCACTCTGAGCTCAGGCATCTCAACTGAAGCAATTAGGAGAACCAGGGGGCAGATATCATGGACATGACTGTTTAAGCCTATACAGTACAGCCAACCCTAACTACCCATTCTTCTAAATACCTTTTGAAATCCTTCTATAAAAGAAATAAAACTTTTTGCTCATTTATCAATAAAATTCCTTTTCATTTCCTTTCTCTTGACCAAATATTATGGAAATGTCTCTTTATTAATAAATCATAAATATGCGCAAAGACTCTTAATCAAAGATCAAGCATGCATCTAAAAAGAGGAAGCATAAAAATACTAAAGGAATAAAAGCCTGCTAGGATATTCTTAGGAAAAAACTAGGGTAGCCTGCTAGATCGGAAACCCCAAAAGAACGGTCTAGGCAAAAGATAAGGCAAAAGCCCCCTAAGATATTCTAGGCAAAAATTAAGGCAGCCCGCTAGATCGAAAACCCGTAAAGGGCGGTCTAGGCAAAAGATAGGGCTAAAAAGATGGATAAAAGAGGAGCCTATCATCATAGTCGTAAAGGAGGAGCCCATTGGCGTATTCATAGAAGCCAATGGGAGAATTGTTAGAATCGCGCAGCGGAATGTTCGCGTGGTCGGACAAAAACCAAGAGGGGGGGTGAATTGGTTTCTTAATAAAAATTAGGTTTTCAAAATTTTCCCCAAATTTTACCGATTAAAAACTGCGTAAATGTAAATAGAGAAGAGTAGAGAAGATTACACAATAGGTTTATACTGGTTCGGATCAAAAGACCCTACGTCCAGTTGCTAATCACTCAAAAGAGGATTAACGCCGTCACTAAGAACAAAGTTGTTACAACACAAATTATAATGAAAAAGATAAAGTTAAAGATAAAACCTCTCTTGAAATCCACAAGAGATGATAAACAGACTTTCCCCGGAGACGGCACAGACACACAATCCACTAAGAACTCCACTTAGTGATTCTTATCGCTTCTAGCCTCACACCAAGTTTCCAAAAGCCCCGAAGAACAGCTTTCCCCGGAGACGGCACAACACTCAATCCACTAAGAACTCCACTTAGTGATTCTTATCGCTTCTAGCCTCACACCGAGTTTCCAAAAGCCCCCTTTCCTTGCAACAAACAGTTCTCTGGCACTCATAGCACTTAACTTTTGTATGGAAAGAGTTGTTCTTTAGTTGTTCTACTTTTCCGAGTGCCAAAGCAGAGTTTAAGTAGGGAAATTAGGGTTAAGGAATTGGAGATTTCGAAACTAGGGTTCTTGGTAATTGGGTTTTCGAAAATAGGGTTAATTTGAAATTTAAAAACAAAAACAGACTGAAATAATCGATTAAATGGAGTTTTAATCGATTAAAACAGAGCCAAATACGCAGAACCCAATCCTCTCTGGTTTAATCGATTATTTGGTGAGATAATCGATTATTTGACCTTTTAATCGATTATTTTGATGTTTTAATCGATTAAAACAGTGAGTATATGCTCGAAAATGGTTTTCTCACTGTTTTAATCGATTATTTCCCTATATAATCGATTAAAGCCGAGCCTGCATGATAAATTTGAGCATTTTGAAGCTTCTAAGTTACGAGACTATGTACCGGCTATCTTAGACTCTATAATTACGGACTCAATCAAACTAAAACAGAAGTTATTACAATACGGAAAACATCAATCTTCAATCTTCAATACTCTAAGTTTTTAAGCTCTTGGATCATCATCAAAATCAACATTCTTCATGATCATTATTTGCAACATCAAGTCCTTGAATGTTCAACAATCTCCCCTTTTTGATGATGATCAAAATTATCTTTTTAAAGCCCTTGTAATAACCTGTTTCATCTGTCATACTAACAAACACATTAAACATACCGAGATAACATTTAATATTGAATCATAGGCTTTAAATTTTTCTCCCCTATTTTGATTATAATCAAAAAGAACTCTGCAACATCAATCATAAGAGCTCCCCGTCAAAATATGCATAAGTTAGAGAAAGCTCCCCCTCAATCATAGCATGAAAGAAACATCATATTTTACAACATCAAGACAATAACAAAAGAAAATTCATCAATTATCTCTACATTAGACAACTTTAATCGATTATTTCCAGTAAATAATCGATTTTTAGAGGCATTTAATCGATTATTTCACGAGATAATCGATTATTCCGAAGGAGAATACCCTGTTTTGGACGTTTTGAGGAAAAATAATCGATTATCACTTCCAAGAATCGATTATTCCAGAGGCTATATTAAGTTTTTTAAGGTTTTTACACATTATAACCTATGAATATCCTGCATCACGAATTTAATCATAACAATCATCCAAAATCATTCAAATTAAGCGGAATTTAAGCTATTTCTAGTATCCCTAAGTCTCTTCTAAGATCATAGAATCTATCCTTGGGTAGAGGCTTAGTAAATATATCTGCTAATTGACGTTTAGTGTCTACATACTCTATCTTACAGCTTTCCTTTGCTGATATTATCTCTTAAAAAGTGATGTCTAATCTCAATATGTTTAGTCCTAGAGTGCATTAATCGGATTTCTAGTTAAGTTGATTGCACTCGTATTATCACACATTAATGGAATGTCATTTAAATATATGCTATAATCCTCTAATTGTTGTTTCATCCACAGTAATTTGAGCACAACAACTACCAACTGCAATATATTCGACTTCAGTGGTAGATAAAGCAACACATGCTTGTTTCTTAGAATGCCATGATATTAAGGATGAACCTAACAAATGACATGTCCCACTAGTGCTTTTCCTATCAATTTTACATCCACCATAATCAAGCATCGAATATCCTAATAAACTAATACAAGCATCGACGGATACCACAAGCCAAATCCAAGTAGTTCCTTTTAAGTATTTTAAAATATGTTTTACTGCAATTAAATGAGATTCTTTAGGACAAGCTTGAAATCTAGCACACACACAGCATGTAATGCATAATATCGGGTCTACTAGCAGTTAAGTATAATAGTGATCCTATCATACCTCTATACATAGTTTGATTTACTTCCAAACCTGATTCATCCTTGTCTAAATAGCATGAAGTTCCCATGGGTGTGTTAGCTTCCTTTGAGGTGTCCATACCAAACTTTTTGAGGATCTCTTTGCAGTATTTAGTTTGAGAGATAAAAGTTCCATCTTTAAGTTGCTTGATTTGAAGTCCAAGGAAGAATGTTAATTCTCCCATCATAGACATTTCAAACTCTCCCCGCATAATCTTAGCAAATTCTCGCCACAGGAGCATAAGTTTCATCATAATCTATACCTTCCTCCCGACAATAGCCTTTTGCAACAAGTCTCGGCTTTATTCTTTGTTATATTACCATCTTCATCAAGCTTATTTCTGAATACCCATTTAGTTCCAATAACTTGATGTGACTCTTCTCTTGGGATTAGTTCCCGGACTTGATTCCTTTCAAATTGGTTAAGTTCTTCTTGCATGGCTATGCACCACTGATCATCTTTAAGTGCTTCCTCAATGTTTTTAGGTTCAATCTGTGACACAAAAGCAACGTACATACAGTAAATTATTCATATTTCTAGTTCTTACCCCTTTTGAGATATCACCTATGATATTGTCCATTGAGAGTCCTCTAGGTGATTGCCATTCTTTTGCTAATTGAGGAGTTTGAGAAGGCACATTATCTTCCAAGTATAATTCATCAAGGGCCTCTCTTATATATTCATCATCACCTGCAAGTCTTTTATTTGACTCAAGAGGATTTCCCCCAAGGTCTACAATCTCATCAAAGGCAACATGTATAGATTCTTCTATATTCAAAGTTCTTCTATTAAATACTCTATACGCCTTGCTAGTTAAAGAATAACCTAGAAAAATACCCTCATCGGCTTTTGAATCAAATTTTCCTAGATTGTCCTTTCCATTATTTAGTACAAAACATTTACAACCAAAAATTTTCAAATGTGCAACATTAGGTTTTCTACCATTAAACAATTCATATGGAGTAGATTTCATAATTGACCTAATGAGCATTCTATTTAAAACATAACATGCAGTACTAACCGCATCAGCCTCAAAAATATTTAGGAACATTAGATTCATTTAACATAGTTCTTGCAAGTTCCTCTAATGACCTATTTTTCCTTTCAACTACACCATTTTGTTGGGGAGTCCTAGGAGCAGAAAAGTTATGTAATATACCATTTTCCTCACAATAATTCTCAAACTTTTCATTTTGAAACTCACCACCATGGTCACTTCTTAAAACTTTAATCCTTAGGTCTTTCTCATTTTGTATTTGTTTAGCAAACTTTCTAAAGACCTTAAAAGCTTCACTTTTCATAGTTAGGAAAAATGTCCAAGTGTACCTAGAGAAATCATCAACAATTACAAGACCATAATAATTTCCACCAAAGCTTTTTATCCTAGAAGGTCCAAATAAATCTAAATGTAATAATTCTAGGGGTTTTGAAGTGGAAATCACAATTTTTGATTTAAATGATGATTTAACTTGTTTACCTTTTTGGCATGCATCACACAATCTATCTTTTTCAAATTTCAATTTAGGCAATCCAATAACTAAGTCTTTTGATATCAATTTATTCAAATGATGCATGTTTATATGAGCCGCTTCTTTTATGCCATAACCAAGGATTCTCTTCCTTAGCAACTAAACATGTTATACTAGACTCATATAAACAATCCAAATCAATCAAATATATGTTGTTATGCCTAATGCCTTTTAATTCTACTATCTCGGAATCTACTAAATGTATGGTGCAAAATTTGCTTTCAAAAGTTACCTTGAATCCTTTGTCACACAATTGGCTTATGCTAAGAAGGTTATGTTTTAATCCATCAACAAGAAGCACATCCTTAATCTCCAATGTATTTGCACCACCTATATTTCCAATTCCGAGAATCTTCCCTTTGTTGTTATCCCCATAAGTCACATATCCTTGTTCTTTGGCTTTGAAACTTACAAATTTCGTTTTATCCCCAAGTCATATGTTTTGAGCATCCACTATCAAGATACCACATAGACTTCTTTGATTTGGAAGTTTCCTACAAAACAAGAACATAGTAAACTTAGGTCCCCACAACTTTTGGGTCCTTGAGGTTAGAGACATAATAATCTATTTAAAATACTCGCAAAACAATCTATTCTTTGGGTGTTTTAAGAAGTTCAAGCAAAACTGTTTTTATAGACTATTTTCAAAACTGCTGGTTTAATTAATCTGTTAAAAGTTTCTTTTAATCTGTTAAAAGTGCAGTTTTAATCTGTTAAAACATCTTTTAATCGATTAAAACGCAGTGTAGAAAAAGTTTTTAAGTTGTTTTAATCGATTGAAACGAGTTTTTAACCGATTAAAAGAGTTCTGATCGGTCATAATAAAAATCTGATCGGTCATCCTGACTCGACCGGTCATAATAAAAATCTGATCGGTCATCCGACTCAATCGGTCATAATAAAAATCTGATCGGTCATCCTGACCCTTTAAGTGATTTTAATCGATTGAAACGTGTTTTTAATCGATTGAAAAATTTCTGATCAGCTCATAATTAAAATCTGATCGATCACATTTGCTTCTAATCGGTCATAATTTGATTTTGATCGATCATCCAGACCCTTTAAGTAATTTTAATCGATTGAAACGTGTTTTTAATCGATTTAAACGTTTCGACCGCTCATAATAACAATCTGATCGGTCAAAATGAGTTCTAAATGGTTTTAATCGATTAAAAACCAGTTGTATCGATTAAAATGCTGTAAAAACACTTCTTTGACCACTCTAAGTGATTTTATTTGGTTCTTTCAAAATCGCATCGATTAAAAACATGTTTTAAGAAAGCTTTTGTAAAAATACTTTATTTTGAGTCATGTTTAAAACAATTTTAGAGGCTTCTCGCAAAAATCTTTAAGAGAAGAATCTTTATGCAATAGAAAAGATAAAATGATTTTACCTAAGCATTTTGTTTAAAACATACAAAATGATCCATTTTCTTTGAATAAATAAAAGAGACAAACAGATTTATTTAACTATTGGAACCCAAATATATTTACCTTTTGGAATACCAAAATGTTTAATTTTACACTTATTTGAAGTGTGACCTTGTTTCATACAATAGAAGCATGCATTTGGAGTAGCTTTAGAATAAGATACATTATTAACATGACATGCTCTAGTTCCTTTTTCTACCCATATTCTTTTCTTTTTAGATTTACTCTTTTTCAAAGGAACTCTATGATTTACATTATTTTGAGCAAAAACCATTTCATTCTTCCTAAGATCATCAATTTCTTTTTCGGCTTTGTCAAGCAAATGGTTAAGAATATCTATGTCATATTCATGCTCTTTACAATTTGCACAAGCTAAGTCCTTATTCTCATCTAAGCATACAATTTTCGTATTAGCTACCTCCTTTTCTTCTAAACATGCAATTTTCAATTTTAAGGACTCATTTTCCTTTTCCGATTTTCTTAGATTCTTCTTTACTACTTTATATTCCTTTTTCATATCCATAAATGCAGTAAATAACTCATTATAAGCATTTTGTAATTCATCATGATCATTTTCTTCACAAGAGGATGAATCGGAATCACTAACCTCAACATCCGAAGAATTGTTGTTATTTGCCATCAAGCAAATGTTTGCTTCAATTTCGAGTCGCTTGATTCTGAATTTGAATCACTGTCATCCCAAGCAATATATGCTTTCTTCTTGAATTGCTTTTTGCCCTTATGTTCATCATTTTTCTTGTTTGGGCATTCGGTCTTCATATGCCCCGCTTCACCACAACCAAAGCATTTTATATTAACGGAAGAATTTTCTTTTACCTTTCCCTTACCTTTGAAAGGATGTCTTCCTTTTGCTTTCATCATCTTGGTGAACTTCTTTATAAAAAGACTCATCTCTTCTTCATCAATTTCGGAGTCTTCTTCTTCTTCTTTCTTATTATTGCTTTTTGAAATCTCGGTTTTGAAAGCAAGGTTCTTCTTTTGATATTGACCCTCTTCCTCATTTAGTCTTCCAAGGTCAAGTTCATGCTCCCTAAGCTTTCCAAACAACGCCTCCATAGACATAGTGGCAAGATTTTGTGACTCCGAGATGGCCGTCACCTTTGGTTGCCATTTCCTATCCGGAGATTTCAAAATTTTAACATTTAATTCATCAACGTCAAAAATTTTACCTAGTCCGGTGAGATGGTTCACGATATGAGTGAAACGTTTTTGTACGTCAAATATCGTTTCGCCTGGTTGCATCCGGAACATTTCGTACTCTTGAATTAGAGAATTTTTACGTGCTCTTTTGACGTCATCGGTTCCTTCGTGGGTTACTCTAAGCATTTCCCACATTTCCTGTGCACTTTTACAAATAGAAATTCTGTAGAACTCATCAAGGGTTAGAGCAGATGAAATAATGTTTCTAGCCCTAACATCAAATTGTACTTTTCGACTTTCGTCTGCAGTCCATCTATCAAAAGGTTTAAGAACGTCAACACCGTTCTCGTAATTTTAGGAACAAATGGACCGTTTAAAATTGCGTCCCAAACACCTCTATCAACGAGACTCTAAAAATATTTGCATACGTACTTTCCAAAAAGGATAATTTTGACCCGCAAAAAGTGGGGGTCTCGTTGATAGACGCACCTTCGGCAAAAGTTTGATTTTGTCTGGCCATTTTCGAAAAGTTTGAATGACTATCAAAGCAAGCTCGATACCACTTGTTAGAATCGCGCAGCGGAATGTTCGCGTGGTCGGACAAAAACCAAGAGGGGGGTGAATTGGTTTCTTAATAAAAATTAGGTTTTCAAAATTTTCCCCAAATTTTACCGATTAAAAACTGCGTAAATGTAAATAGAGAAGAGTAGAGAAGATTACACAATAGGTTTATACCTGGTTCGGATCAAAAGACCCTACGTCCGAGTTGCTAATCACTCAAAAGAGGATTAACGCTGTCACTAAGAACAAAGTTGTTACAACACAAATTATAATGAAAAAGATAAAGTTAAAGATAAAACCTCTCTTGAAATCCACAAGAGATGATAAACAGACTTTTCCCTGGAGACGGCACAGACACACAATCCACTAAGAACTCCACTTAGTGATTCTTATCGCTTCTAGCCTCACACCAAGTTTCCAAAAGCCCCGAAGAACAGCTTTCCCCGGAGACGGCACAAGCACTCAATCCACTAAGAACTCCACTTAGTGATTCTTATCGCTTCTAGCCTCACACCGAGTTTCCAAAAGCCCCCTTTCCTTGCAACAAACAGTTCTCCGGCACTCACAAGCACTTAACTTTTGTATGGAAAGAGTTGTTCTTTAGTTGTTCTACTTTTCTCGAGTGCCAAAGCAGAGTTTAAGTAGGGAAATTAGGGTTAAGGAATTGGAGATTTCGAAACTAGGGTTCTTGGTAATTGGGTTTTCGAAAATAGGGTTAATTTGAAATTTAAAAACAAAAACAGATCGAAATAATCGATTAAATGGAGTTTTAATCGATTAAAACAGAGCCAAATACGCAGAACCCAATCCTCTCCGGTTTAATCGATTATTTGGTGAGATAATCGATTATTTGACCTTTTAATCGATTATTTTGATGTTTTAATCGATTAAAACAGTGAGTATATGCTTGAAAATGGTTTTCTCACTTGTTTTAATCGATTATTTCCCTATATAATCGATTAAAGCCGAGCCTGCATGATAAATTTGAGCATTTTGAAGCTTCTAAGTTACGGACTATGTACCGGCTATCTTAGACTCTATAATTACAGACTCAATCAAACTAAAACAGAGTTATTACAATACAGAAAACATCAATCTTCAATCTTCAATACTCTAAGTTTTTAAGCTCTTGGATCATCATCAAAATCAACATTCTTCATGATCATTATTTGCAACATCAAGTCCTTGAATGTTCAATAGGCCAGTTACTTTCTAAATGTATCAAAAATAAATAAACATTAGATTGCATTTAGGACATCCACACACAAAGTAGTTGCACAAAACGACTTTGTGAAAATCAAGAAAAAAAATAATTTTCTTAAAATAAGAATATTAAAAATGCATATAAGGAGGCTAGTCTCCACACTTGTGATTGAAAACAGGAAGCGCCAGAATCCAGCCTCTAAATGAAAATCAAAATTGCGAAAGGCGAAATCAAAACCATTCTAGCAGAATAAAGAGCTTCAAGGAAACTAGCTCTAACCTTCTATCCCAATAAAAGAAGGTACATCGAAGAAAAAAAAGCCAATGGAAAGGCTCAATAATCCCCAAGCGGATCCTTGCCTACTCCAAAGGCAACACAAAAATTATTTCATGACTCAGCATCACCACATGAGTCATCAAACATAAATCATTTGAAGCCTCAATCAACATCCTTCCACCAATAAAAGAAGGAAACCATCAAAAAAGCCAACGAAAAGGCTTGATCATCCCCAAGAGGATCCTTGCTTACTCCAGAGGCAAGACAAAAAGATTATCTCACGACTCAACTACGTCGCCACATGAGTCATCAAGCAAACTCATGCAAGAGTCTCCGCTTCATTCCCCGAAGGAAAATAAGGACTACACAAGAGTCCATCAAAGAAAATACGGAGTCAAATCCTCCATATCCACCAGGGGGCAACGAAAAAGAAAGAAAAAGAAAAACTTTCATTCCCCAATAGAGGCCACAACGAAAAAGGCCAAATAAAAAATCTTCAAGTAGAGCATATCAAGAAACGTCTACAAAAAGAGAAAAACAAAAGATTTTTTCCATCTTCCAGCTCAAATAAGAGCTTCACATAGCCAGGAGCCAGGACTCCATCATCAAATTTGGATCCCCAGGAAATAGACTCCTCGGTGAATCCCAAAAAAAGAGAAAAGAAGAAAATATCTTCATCCCGCTCAATAAAGAGCTTCACAAAAGTTAGAGCCAAGACTCCATCATAAAAATCAAAACAAGGATTAGATCCCCCAAGAAAAGGAAAAAATTCCCCAGGGATCACCAAAAAGAAAAGAGAAAAAATATATCTTTTCATCCAAAGAAAAAGTCAATATGCATAAAAGGCGCACATATGTAAAAACCCATTCCCCAGCAGAAATAAGAGTATAGGCAAAGCCAGCTCAAACAACAAACATCCAACAAGGAGTCAAAAACTCAATTCCTCCCTAGGGGGCAATTCAAAATAGATCTCCAAAAGACGATCAAATACCTGGTGGATCACCAAAAAGAAAAATCCCCAGCAAGCCTACCAGCAAAGGCAAACTACAAATTCATATCCTCAGGGAGTTAATCACCTATAACGCCCAATATGGATATCCCCAGCGAAGTACAAAGCCTTCACTCCCAAGAAGAGCCTCTGCCTAAGGCAAGCAAAAAGCTGTTATCCCCAAGAAATGGGAAATCAACCTATAAGAGGTAATACAAGTACAAAGCTTTCAAAAAGCATCCACCTACTTAGAGGTATTATCAAGAGCAAATATCCTCAAGTAGAACATCATCCTATTCAGAGGCGAAAAACAACAAGTAAAAAGCTTTCATCACTATCGAAGCATCTGCCTAATCAAGAGGCACAATAAAAAATCAACAAATCCCCAGTGGATTCCTGCCTAAAAAGAGGCAATCAACAGGAATCCTCGGCCAAGACCGGATGGCTAAAAAGCCAAAAACAAAGAATCCCCGGTAAAACCGGATGGCTAAAAGAAAAAGCCAAAATAATGAAATCCCTGGTAAAACCGGATGACTAAAACAAAAAAAGTCAAAAAGAAAATCAATCACTCCCCATGGAATAGGCGCATGATCAGAGACAATAAGCCGCCAACACATCTCAAAAAACCGGATGAGGGTTTGTACTCATCAAAAGATTGACTGCCAAAAAGAGAATCCTAAGAGCCTTGCAAAACGGGGCTTGTCAGAGAGTTTAGCAAACGCGAACTCAAACATAGTGGGGGAAAGTACCCAAAAAAATCTAGCAAATACAGACTTGAACCGGGTGGGGGTTTGTACTCACAAGAGCCTTACAAAAGAAGGTTCGGATCAGATGAGGGTTCATTCTCATCAAACCAGATAGGGGTTGGTACCTATCAAAACTATTCATCATCCAAAGGATCGGCTACCTCTCCAAAGGTGCATCCTACAAACCCAAGGATCGGCTACCTCACCAAAGGAGCATCCTGTAGACCAAAGGATCGGCTACCTCACCAAAGGAGCATCCTGCACACCGAAGGATCGGCTACCTCACCAAAGGAGCATCCTGCACACCGAAGGATCGACTACTTCTCCAAAGGAGCATCCTGCAAACTGAAGGATCGGTTACCTCACCGAAGGAGCATCCTGCAAACCGAAGGATAGGCTACCTCACCGAAGGAGCATCCTGTAGACCAAAGGATCGGCTACCTCACCAAAGGAGCATCCTGCACACCGAAGGATCGGCTACCTCACCAAAGGAGCATCCTGCACACCGAAGGATCGGCTACTTCTCCAAAGGAGCATCCTCCAAACCGAAGGATCGGCTACCTCACCGAAGGAGCATCCTGCAGACCGAAGGATCGGCTACCTCACCGAAGGAGCATCCTGTACACCGAAGGATCGGCTACCTCACCAAAGGAGCATCCTGCACACCGAAGGATCGGCTACTTCTCCAAAGGAGCATCCTGCAAACTGAAGGATCGGTTACCTCACCGAAGGAGCATCCTGCAAACCGAAGGATCGGCTACCTCACCGAAGGAGCATCCTGTAGGAGCATCCTGCACACCGAAGGATCAGCTACCTCACCAAAGGAGCATCCTGCACACCGAAGGATCAGCTACTTCTCCAAAGGAGCATCCTCCAAACCGAAGGATCGGCTACCTCACCGAAGGAGCATCCTGTAGACCGAAGGATCGGCTACCTCACCAAAGGAGCATCCTGCACACCGAAGGATCAGCTACCTCACCAAAGGAGCATCCTGCAGACCGAAGGATCGGCTACCTCACCAAAGGAGCATCCTGCACACCGAAGGATCGGCTACTTCTCCAAAGGAGCATCCTCCAAACCGAAGGATCGGCTACCTTACCGAAGGAGCATCCTGTAGACCGAAAGATTGGCTACCTCACCGAAGGAGCATCTTGCAAATCAAAGGATCGGCCACCGCATCAAAGGAGCATCCTGGAAGTTCACATTCATCATCCAGAGGATCAGCAACATCAGCAAAGGAGCAGCATCCGAAGGATGACCGGGCAAAAGGGTTAACTACTTCCCCTGCCAACTAATCTTGTCGGCATATTAAAACCAACAAATTAGTTAGGCAGGTGAAGGGGGGGCAGCTGTAGACCCCTAATTTTGCCTGGTCTCTCAAAATAAAAGCTAGGGAAACTTCATACAGTTCACCCAGCTTCACATCAAAGAAAAAACGAGAAAAGACCTCCCGCAACAAGACGGAGTTCACCCATCCACACAATAAAGACTAAAGAGACTTCCTACACGAAGAAAAAGCTCGCTCGGCATCTTAATGAAGGCCAAGAAGACTTCCTATATGAAGATAAAGCTTCCACGGACACACATCGACATCAAACAATGTCCGAAAAAGGAAAGGAAAGCTTCCCGGGGGTCCCAAAACGCAAAGACAGGCCAAGACAGGTTGGGACAGCCGTCCCAAACTGGGACGGCCGTCCCAAACGCCAAAACGCAAGTGGGACGCACGTCTCACCTTTGGAACGCACGTCCCAAACCCCAAAACACAGTTGGGACGGCCGTCCCAAACCCAATAGGTCGTCCCAGATTGGCCCAATGTAAAATGTGCAGTTGGGACAGCCGTCCCAACCCAGACGGCCGTCCCAGATGTCCAGGCTGCGAAGTCTATAAATAGGAGCCTCATTTTGTCATTCTCCACACCTCAGAGACACTAGACAACTCCTAGACTTGTCTTCTTCTCTCCCTCCTTCGAATGATCTCTCTGATTGCCTTTAATAGGTAACAATCAGTTAAGGAATTTGTATTCCGGCATTCGATTCTTCTAGAAAATTTAGTCGAGTCGATATTGTAATCGAGAGGAGAGTCATTGTAGAGCGAAGGATTGCCGCAAAGCGTCCTCTGTAAAAAAAGACTTATAATATAAAGCTTGCTTCAGAGGTTCTTCTCAATTCTCTTCCCTTTTATTGCTTTATTTATTGCTTTCTGTATGCAATGTAGATAAAATCATGTAGATAGCCATATTTAAATACTGTATGAATAAAATAGGGTAATAGCGTAATTTCTCGTAATCTTTACTTAAATGAATTAATCCGTCATAGGGAACCCGAAAGGGGCGTTGTGGGGTGTTAATACCTTCCCCACACGTAACTAACTCCCTTACCCGACTCTGGTTATAATGGCCAAGTTGGTTTTTATTAAAATCAATGCCTTTTTCTCCTTTTCCAATGTTTATGGTCAAAACATTGGTGGCGACTCCAAAAGAACCCTTTTCGAAAACCTTGCTTCTATTAGAGGATAGTTTAGTGTTGAGCGCCTCGGAAGTAATGAACATGTTTTAAACAAAAACACGAGTCTCAACCATCTTTTCGCGACCGCTCGCATAAACGTTCGAGACGTCCCAGGACGTCAGAACGGACGACGGCGACACCAGTCACATGGGGATGTTCCCCGATCCTTTGAGAAGCTTCTCCAAAATCCCTCTCCAACAACGCCTTCAACCAGAGGATAGAAATCATGGGAGCCTAGATGAGGGCCCTTGAAGAGAGAGAGCAAGAATTTATCCTCACCATTGACGGTCTGCAAAGGTAATGCAAGAAAAATGATCATGAAATAGAGCGCCTCAAGGACCAGTGTGCTGACTCTAATGAGCAAGCTATCCGAGCATCCAAAGCTGCCAGAACCGGCTCGGATAGCCAACTACAAGAAATAACTGCCAAATCAGCACGCCTTGAAGCCGAATCAGCAGAACAGGCTCAGATGATCAAGGAGTTGCTGCAAGAACTTACCAAGACTCGGTTAGAGATACGCCAAGAGCGGGAGGCCAATCAGAGACTCAACAAAAGTCTCACTGAGCTACGCTGCGAAGAAAGAGACGGGCTAGCTCAGTATGGCCAAGTACTACAAGAGAAGGACCGAGCCCTTGCAAAACTCGATGACCTGCAAGCCTTGGTCATCCATCAAGAGGCGAAGATCAAAGAGGCTCAAAAGTACAGTGAAGATATGAGCCAGGCAGTCCAGAAGCAAAGCGAAGCACTCGCTCGTCACGTCCAGGAAGCCGAAAGGGAATTACATAGAGATCAAGACCTGCCTGTGGGTTTCTTTAGGCTTTTCCATTTTTGCCAAAAGTTGCTTCGTAGTATGGAGTAGGGGAATGTACACCTTCTAACGGATAAATGAAAATTTTCTTTTATTCAACAATTGTCTACTTGCATGCATAATCATTCATCTGCATATTTAATTTCCCGTCCTTCACACTTAATAAATAAGATAATAAAAAGGAAGGATTAACTGACACGTCTTCCAAATCAGAAGAATGGAGAGAAAGCCACTCCTAATCAAGCTCTCTTCAACGGTCGACTCATCACAAGAGGAAAATAAGCCTCGACCGTTGGTCCTCAAAAATAAGGAAGAGGGGGCAAGGACGCCAGTGCAACTTTTTATGCCACGTGCTTTCCCCTACGAATCAAATAAAGTTGTACCGTGGAGATACGGGGAATCTTCACCAATAAAAGAGGATATTACGAATATAGCCGACATTGGGGGCATGACTAGAAGTGGAAGAGTATACTCCCCCAAGGACGAAACAAGAAGATTGTTAGAATTGCACAGCGGAATGTTCGCGTGGTCGGACAAAAACCAAGAGGGGGGGTGAATTGGTTTCTTAATAAAAATTAGGTTTTCAAAATTTTCCCCAAATTTTACCAATTAAAAACTGTGTAAATGTAAATAGATAAGAGAAGAGAATCTTACACAGGAGATTTATACTGGTTCGGATCAAAAGACCCTACATCCAGTTGCTAATCACTCAAACAGAGGATTAACGCTATCACTATAATCAAGTTGTTACAAACAAATTACAATTGAAAAGATAAAGATAAGAAAACACCTCTCTTGAAATCCACAAGAGATGAAGAACAGTTTTCCCTAGAGACGGCACAACACATAATCCACTAAGAACTCCACTTAGTGATTCTTATCGCTTCTAGCCCACACCAGGTTCCAAAAGCCCCTTTTTCTTGCAACAAACAGTTCTCTGGCACTACAACACTTAACTTTTGTATGAAAAAGGTTGTTCTTTTTTTTTCTGAGTGCCATAGAAGAGTTTAAGTAGAGAAATTAGGGTTTGGGAATTGGGATTTTCGGAATTAGGGTTCTTGGGAAAAGGTTTTTCGAAAATAGGTTTGATTTGAAGTTAAAAATCAAAATCTGACTGAAATAATCGATTAAAAGAAGTATTAATCGATTAAAACAGAGCCAAATATCAACAGAACCCAAACCTCTCTGTTTTAATCGATTAAAAGGTGGTTTAATCGATTAAACCGCCTAATAATCGATTAAAAGTTGGTTTAATCGATTAAACCAGTGAGTTTTTACAAAAAATGATTTTTCTCACTGTTTTAATCGATTATTTCCCTATTTAATCGATTAAAGCCGAGCCTGGATGATAAATTTGAGCTTTTTGAAGCTTCTAAGGTGCAGACTATGTACTGGCTATCTTAAACTCTAATATTACAGACTCAATCTAATTGAAACAGAGTTATTACAATACAAAACAAGTCTTCAACACTCTAAGTCTTTGTGTTCTTGAATCATCATCAAAATCAACAATCTTCATGTCTATCAAGTGCAGCATCAAGTCCTTGAATGTTCAACAATCTCCCCCTTTTTGATGATGATCAAAATTATCTTTTAAAGCCTTGTAATAACCTGTTTTATCTGTCATACTAACAAACACATTAAACATACCAGATAATATTTAAAAACAATTCTATTATGGCTTTAAATATTTTCTCCCCCTATTTTGATTAGAATAAAAAATAAGTCATCTGTTACAAACATAAGAGCTCCCCCTCAAAATATGCATAAGTTGGAGATAACTCCCCCTCAATCAAAGCATTAAAGAAACATCATATTTTATTGCAGAAACAATCATTCATTACATTAACAAGAGAAAATAACAAAAAGAAAATAATCAACAAAATTTAAAATTCTGCACTATCATCATCATTAAAGTGTGCATCAAATCTATTTTCTAAACGGCATACTTTATCATCTACATCAGATATACGACGAATTATTTCCTCATGTCGTACTCTAGAAAGAGTGAAGAATGATTGCATCCTCTGATTCATGTCAGATAACATGTCTTCCATGGATTGTCGGGTTTCATGATGAGTAGAGGAAGTTCCAACACTTTGGATTTGGTCGAGGGAAACTCAGCGAGCTGGAGGCATATCTTCATCGGAATCTTCATTAGCATCACCTTGATTAGGAACGTCATCTTTGTGAACATAAATATCATTGACACGCACCATTTGGAGTTGAATCAATGTGCTGTCCAGCATGCGGTTCAAGTTATTTGTTCTAACTGTTTGTTCACCTTCAACATTCACTCCTTTATATTCAAGAATACGAGAGACAAGTAAAGCATAAGGAATTTTGAATGTGGGATGACGTTTTGCTTTTAACATGGTCATTGTGACAAGAACGCCCCAATCTAACGGCTCATTATTCATTATGGCATGAATAATACGAAGATCAATGGAAGAACATTGGGCATGATTTGTAGCTCGAGGACATAGGATCCGAGACAATTAGATGGAGAATCATGCGTTCCTCCTTCTTTAAAGGTCCAGCATGAAGGAGACGCCCAATCTCCATGGAGGGATTTCTCGAGAAAGAACGGTAAGCTAAAAACTCGTCAAAGTCATCTAACTCACCATAAATGTTAATAACATCTTCTCTAATTGGAAAGTGAGCGACGTTTTCCCAAATATCATCGTCGAGAATAATGGTGACACCCTTTACTCTAGAAGTAGCAATTTGATCTCTAAATTTAAATCTAGAGTAAAATACCCTAACTAAGTCGGGATAATAAGTACCTTGCATTTGGATGAAGGGAAGAACTCCTTGAATTTCAAGAAGGTTGGGAAAATTGAATCCCCTATTGATGAATTGCTCACCAATAAGAAACTTGGGAGAAATAATAGCCCGTTCCTTCCAGGTAGGTCAGAAATTCTTGTTGGCCATCTCAGTATCGGAAATCCATCCTTCTACGGAATTAGGACTGGGGTCGAGATGAGGGTGCAGATCTTCTTCTAGTAGGGATCTTAGCACGAGAAGATGAGGCCATTGAAAGATTAGATGAATAACAAGAAGATTTAGAAAGCTAAGTGTAGTGAGAAGAGGGCAAGATAGCTAGAATAAGGCAAGATAACTTGATTTCAAGAGATAGAAGTGAGTAGAAGTGAAATGAAGGTCCCTATTTATAACCAAGCATCTCCAACATTCATATGGAAGGGAATAATGGTCAAAATATCCGTTGGCAACGGCTAGGAAGCAAATTTAATCGATTAAAATTCAAATTAATCGATTAAATCACTTCCAGACCCGTTTAATCGATTATTTTAGGCTGTTAATCGATTATTACTGGTTTTAATCGATTAATGGATGAATTAATCGATTATTCCAGAGAGGAATACCCTGTTTTAAGTGTTTTGGATGCAAATAATCGATTATAACTCCAATTAATCGATTATTCCAGAGAGGAATGCCCTGTTTTGAGTGTTTTAACACATGATAACCTATGAACATCCTACAAAATGAATTATAACATTACAACCATCCAAAAATAGTCAAATTAAGCAGAATTTAAGCTATTTCTAATATCCCTAAGTCTCTTCTAAGATCATAAAATCTATCCTTGGGTAGAGGCTTAGTAAAAATATCTGCTAATTGATTCTTTGTATCAACATACTCTATTTTACAGTTTCCTTTGCTGATATGATCTCTCAAAAAGTGATGTCTTATTTCTATATGTTTAGTCCTAGAGTGCATTACTGGATTCTTAGTAAGATTTATTGCACTCGTATTATCACACATCAACGGAATGACATTTTAAAAGATACTATAATCTTCTAACTGTTGTTTCATCCACAGAATTTGAGCACAACAACTACCAGCTGCAATATATTCAGCTTCAATGGTAGATAAAGCAACACATGCCTGTTTCTTAGAATGCCAAGATATTAAGGATGAACCTAACAAATGACATGTCCCACTAGTACTTTTCCTATCAATTTTACATCCACCATAATCAGCATCAGAATATCCTATTAAACTCATACAAGCATCAGACGGATACCACAAACCAAAACCAGTAGTTCCTTTTAAGTATTTTAAAATATGTTTCACTGCAATTAGATGAGATTCTTTAGGACAAGCCTGAAATCTAGCACACACACAGACATAATGCATAATATCAGGTCTACTTGCAGTTAAGTATAACAGTGATCCTATCTAGAAAAATCATTTGATGTTAGGAAACTACTTAACCTTTCATACCAAGATCTAGGAGCTTGTTTCAACCCGTATAAAGCTTTCTTTAATTTAAAAACATGATTAGGAAAACTAAAATCCTCAAAACCAGGGGGTTGCTCCACATAAACTTCTTCTTTAATAAAACCATTCAAAAATGCACTTTTAACATCCATTTGATATAGTTTAAATTTCATTAAAGATGCATAGGCAAGAAGTAGGCGTATAGCCTCTAACCTGGCAACAGGAGCATAAGTTTCATCATAATCTATACCTTCCTCCTGACAATAGCCTTTTGCAACAAGTCTGGCTTTATTCTTTGTTATGTTCCCATCTTCATCAAGTTTATTTCTAAACACCCATTTGGTTCCAATAACTTGATGTGATTCTTCCCTTGGGATTAATTCCCAGACTTGATTCCTTTCAAATTGGTTAAGTTCTTCTTGCATGGCTATGCACCATTGGTCATCTTTAAGTGCTTCCTCAACATTCTTGGGTTCAATCTGTGACACAAAAGCTACAGACATACAAAAATTAGTCATGTTTCTAGTTCTTACCCCTTTTGAGATATCACCAATGATATTGTCCATTGAGAGTCCTCTAGGTGATTGCCATTCTTTTGCTAATTCAAGCGTTTGAGAAGGCTCATTTTCTTCCAAATATAATTCATCAAGAGCCTCTCTTATATATTCATCATCACCTGCAATTTCTTTATTTGACTCAAGAGGATTTCCCCCAAGGTCTACAATCTCATCAAAGGTAACATGTATAGATTCTTCTATATTCAAAGTTCTCCTATTAAACACTCTATAAGCCTTGCTAGTTAATGAATAACCTAAGAAAATGCCCTCATCAGCTTTAGAGTCAAATTTTCCTAAGTTATCCTTACCATTATTTAACACAAAACACTTACATCCAAAGATTTTCAAATGAGCAACATTAGGCTTTCTACCATTAAACAATTCATAGGGAGTTGATTTTATAATTGGCCTAATATGCATCCTATTCAAAACATACTAAATGATCAATCTTCTTTGAATAAATACAAGATACAAACAATTCATTTAACTTTAGGAACCCAAATATATTTTCCTTTAGGAACACCAAAATGTTTGATTTTACATCTATTTGAAGTATGACCATGTTTCATACAATAAAAACATGCTTTAGATGTAACATTTGAAAATGATGCATTTCTAATCATAGATGCTCTAGTTCCTTTTTCTACCCATACTCTTCTCTTTTTAATTTTAGGCTTTTTCAAAGAAACTTGATGGTTTACACTATTTTGAGTTACAACAATTTTATCCTTATTATTATTACTCAATTCCTTTTTGGCTTTATCAAGCAAATGATTAAGTATATCTATGTAATACTCATATTCTTTACAAGATGCACATACTATATTCTTATCATCATTCTCATCTAAGCATACAATTTTCGTTTCTAAGGTTTCCTTTTCCTCTAAACATGCAATTTTCGTTTTTAAGGACTCTACCTCCTTTTCGGATCTACTTAAACTCTTTTTCACAGCTTTATATTCATTTTTCAAGTCCTTAAAGGAACTAAACAATTCATTATATGCATTTTGTAATTCATCAAAATCATTTTCATCATCACTTGAGGATGAGTCGGAATCACTAACCTCAAAGTCGGAAGATATATTGTCTTTTGCCAACAAGCAAATGTTAGCTTCTATTTCCAGATCACTTGACTCCGAAATCGAGTCACTATTATCGGTTCCTTCATAAGTTACTCTTAGTTTATCCCAATTCCTGTGCACTTTTACAAACAGAAATTCTATAAAACTCGTCAAGGGTTAGAGCAGATGAAATAATATTTCTAGCCCTAACGTCAAATTGTGCTTTTCTGTTTTCTTCTACAGTCCATCTAAAAAAAGGTTTAAGAACGTCAACACCGTTCTTTGTAACTTTAGGAACAAATGGACCGTTTAAAATAGCATCCCAAACGCCTCTATCAATAGTCTCTAAAAATATTTGCATACGTACCTTCCAGAAAGGATAATTTTGACCTGCAAAAAGTGAGGGCCTGTTGATAGACGCACCTTCGGCAAAAGTTTGATTTTGTCCGGCCATTTTCAAAAATTTGAATGACTATCAAAGCAAGCTTTGATACCACTTGTTAGAATCGCGCAGCTGAATGTTCGCGTGGTCGGACAAAAACCAAGAGGGGGGGTGAATTGGTTTCTTAATAAAAATTAGGTTTTCAAAATTTTCCCCAAATTTTACCGATTAAAAACTGTGTAAATGTAAATAGATAAGAGAAGAGAAGATTACACAGTAGGTTTATACTGGTTCGGATCAAAAGACCCTACGTCCAGTTGCTAATCACTCAAACAGAGGATTAACGCTGTCACTATAATCAAGTTGTTACAAACAAATTACAATTGAAAATATAAAGATAAGAAAACACCTCTCTTGAAATCCACAAGAGATGAAGAACAGCTTTCCCTAGAGACGGCACAACACACAATCCACTAAGAACTCCACTTAGTGATTCTTATCGCTTCTAGCCCACACCAGGTTCCAAAAGCCCCTTTTTCTTGCATGTCGCCGCCGTCCCTTTCCGACGTCCCGGGGAGGGAACGTCTTTGAGACGTTAATGCGAGCGGTCGCGGAAAGATGGTTTAGACTCGCGTATTTGTTTTAAAAGGTTTTCGAAAAAGGGTTCTTATGGAGTCGCCACCAATGTTTTAACCATAAACATTGGAAAAGGGAAAAATATTGATTTTAAGAAAAACCGCACTTGGCCATTATAACCAGAGTTGGGTAAGGGAGTTAGTTACGTGTGGGGAAGGTATTAGCACCCCACAACGCCCCTTTCGGGTTCCCTATGACAGATTAATTCATTTAAAGAAAAGACTTTGAGAAATTACGCGATTACCCTATTTTATTGCATAATATTGAAATAGCTATTTACATAATTTTAAATAAAACTAAATAAAGCAATAGAAGGAATATTAAAATGACTATCTACATGATTTTATTCTATATGACGCAATAAATAAAATAAAACAATAAATAAAGCAATAAAAGAGAAGGGAATTGAAAAGAACCTCCGTAGCAAGCTTTATATTGAGAATCTCGAACCGTGAGGATGCGTTTTGGCAACCCCTCTTTCTACACAAGACTCTCCTCACCAATACAAGAACGACTCTCTTAAAAATTTAAAGAAGAATCAAATGCCGGAATCTAATTCCTTAACCGATTGTTACCTATTTAAGGCAATCGGAAAGATCATTTGAGAGAGGGAGAGAAGTAGACGAGTGCTCTAAAGTGTTTCGGAGCTCTCGGAGTGTACGTGGTGACTGGGGTGTCTGAAGTGTGTAAAAAAGTGACAAATGAGCCTCCTATTTATAGTTTTTCGCAGTCGGCGCACTTTGGGACGGCCATCCGGGTGGGACGGCCGTGCGGACTCGGGACGGCCGTCCCAAATGGCAAATTTACACGTAGCCGGACCCCGAGGAAGGCCGGGACGGCCGTCCCACTTAAAATGGGTTTGGGACGGCCGTCCCAACTTTGGGACGCGCGTCCCAACTGGATTTAAGAGGTTGGGACGGCCGTCCCAGCCGGGACGGCCGTCTCAACCTGTTCGTCCGGCTTTGCGGGTTTCGGGGCTCAGGAAGCTTTCCTTGCTCGTTTTGGACGTCGGTTGATGCCGATATGTGTCTATTGAAGCTTTATCTTCATATAAGAAGTCTTTTTGGCCTTTATTTGGAATGCTAGACAAGCTTTATCTTGTTACGGGTGATCTCCTTTATCTTTATTTGAGAGGCCGGGCAAAATTAGGGGTCTACTAGCTGCCCCCCTTCACCTCGCCTAGCTAATTGGTCGACTGGATATGTCGACAAAATTAGTTGGTAGGGGAAGGAGTTAACCCTTTTGCCCGGTCATCCTTCGGATGCTGCTCTTTGCTGATCCTTCGGATGATAAATATTTTGTGTTGTTGTCTTCAGGATGCTTCCTTGCTAGGGAGGCTGATCCTTTAGTCGATATGTGTGAAGCTTCAGGATGCTCCTTTGATACGGTATCTGACCCTTTGGCTAGTGAATGAAGATTTTTCCCTTAGGGTGCTCCTTTGATGCGGTAGCTGACCCCTCGGATAATGAATGTGAACCTCAGGATGCTCCTTCGATGCAGTAGCTGATCCTGTGGTTGATGAGTATGAATTTTGTAGTTTTGGGATGTTCCTTCGATGTGGTGGCCGATCCTTCGGTGTACAGGATGCTCCTTTGGTGAGGTAGCCGATCCTTCGGTGTGCAGGATGCTCTTTTGGTGAGGTAGCCGATCCTTCGGTGTGCAGGATGCTCCTTTGGAGAGGTAGCCAATCCTTTGGTCTGCAGGATGCTCCTTTGGAGAAGTAGCCGATCCTTCGTTTTGCAGGATGCTCCTTTGGAGAGGTAGCTAATCCTTCGGTCTGCAGGATGCTCCTTTGGAGAGGTAGCCGATCCTTCGGTCTGCAGGATGCTCCTTTAAAGAGGTAGCCGATCCTTCGGTCTGCAGGATGCTCCTTTGGAGAGGTAGCCGATCCTTCGGTCTGCAGGATGCTCCTTTGGAGAAGTAGCCGATCCTTCGTTTTGCAGGATGCTCCTTTGGAGAGGTAGCCGATCCTTCGGATGATGAATAGTTTTGATAGGTACCAACCCCTATCTGGTTTGATGGGAATGAACCCTCATCTGATTGGAACCTTCTTTTGTAAGGCTCTTGTGAGTACAAACCCCCACCCGGTTTGAGTCTGCATTTGCTAGATTTTTGTGGGTACTTTCCCCCACTATGTTTGAGTTTGCGTTTGCTAAACTCTCTGACGAGCCTCGTTTTGCAAGGCTCTTAGGATTCTCTTTTTGGCGGTCAATCTTTTGATGAGTACAAACCCTCACCCGATTTTTGGATATGTGTTGGCGGCTTATTGTCTCTGATCATGCGCCTTTGGGGAGTAATTGATTTTTCTTTTTGACTTTTCTGTTTTAGTCATCTGGTTTTACCAGGGATTGCTGTATTTTGGCTTTTCTTGTTAACCATCCGGTATTGGCCGGGGATTCTGTCGATTGCCTCTTTTTAGGCGGGAATCCTTTGGGGATTTTGAATTCTCTCATTGATTGTGCCTCTTGATTAGGCGAATATCCACTTAGGGATTTTGTTGTGCCTCTTGATTAGGCGGGAATCCACTGGGGATTTTGTTGTGCCTCTTGATTAGGCGGGAATCCACTGGGGATTTGTTGATTTTTGATTGTGCCTCTTGATTAGGCGGGTGCTTCGATAGTGGTGAAGGCTTTTTACTTGTTGTTCGCCTCTGAATAGGCTGATGTTCTACTTGAGGATATCTGTTCTTGATAATACCTCTGAGTAGGTAGATGTTTCTTGAAAGCTTTGCTTGTATTACCTCTTATAGGTTGATTTCCCGTTTCTTGGGGATATCGGCTCTTTGCTTGTTTCTGAGTGAGCATAGGCGTTCTTGGGAGTGAAGGTTTTGTACTTCGCTGGGGATATTCATATTGGGTGCTTAACTCCTTGTGGATTTGTAATTTTTTTCTCTGCGGTTAGGCTTACTGGGGAGAAAATTTTCTTTTTGGTGATCCACCGGGGGTTGATTTGCCTTCCTGTGGATGGAATTTTTCTCATTTTCTTCTTTTATAGATTTTTCTTGATGTGCTCTTCTTGGGGATTTTTCTTTCGGCTTTTTCTTGCAGTGGCCTTTGTTAGAGGATGAAAGGCTTTTCTCTTCCTTCTTTTTGTTGCCCCCGATGATGTAGGGGATTTTGACTCTCGTTTTTTTTTTTTTTTTTTTTTTTTTTTATGGACTCCTTGAGGCGGCGACTCTCTAATGAGTGTGCTTGACGACTCACGCAGTGATGTCTTCGAGTCGTGAGGTAATCTTTTTGTCTTGCCTCTAGAGTAGACAAGGATCCTCTTGGGGATAATTGAGCCTTTCTGTTAGCTTTTCTGTTTTGATGACTTCCTTCTTTTTGGATGGAAAGATGTTGATTGAGGCTTCAAATGATTATGGTCAACGACTCATATGATGATGAGGATGAGTCATGAAGTAATTTTTGCTTTGCCTCTGGAGTAGGCAAGGGTCTGCTTGGGGATCATCAAGTCTTTCCGTTGGCTCTTTTCCGTTTTTGATGTACCTTCTTTTATTGTTGTAGATGGTTGGAGCTAGTCTCTTTGAAGCTCCTTATTCTGCTGAAATGGTTTTTGGTTTTGTCTTTTGCGATTTTGATTTTCATATGGAGACTAGATTCTGGCGCCTCCTGTTTTCAATCACGAGTATGGAGACTAGCCTCCTTATATGCATATTTATTATTCTTGTTTGAAGAGAATTATTTTTTCTTGATTTTGACAAAGTCGTATTATGCAACTACCTTGTGTGTGGATGTCCTAGATGCAATCTAATGTTTATTTATTTTTTTATGCATTTAGAAAGTAGCTGGCCTTCTTCCGTTGGCTTTCTTACGAATATGCCGGTGGGTTCTTCTTCTATGACCGTGATGCTGGGCTCCTCTTTTATCCATCTCTTGGTTTTAGCCCTATCTTTTGCCTAGATCGCCCTTTACGGGTTTTCGATCTAGCGGGCTGCCTTAATTTTTGCCTAGAATACCTTAGGGGGCTGTTGCCTTATCTTTTGCCTAGATCGTTCTTTTTGGGATTTCCGATCTAGCAGGCTACCCTGGTTTTTACCTAAGAATGTACCAGCAGGCCTTTCTTTTTTGTTATGCTTCCCTTTTTTAGATGCATGTTTGATCTTTGATTAAAAGTCTTTGCGCATATTTACGATTTATCAATAAAGAGGCATTTCCATGATATTTGGTCAAGAGAAAGGAAATGAAAGGGAATTTTATGAACAAAAGTTTATTTCTTTTATAGAAGGATTACAAAAGGTATTTAGAAGAATGGGTAGTCAAGGTTGGCTGTACTGTATAGGCTTAAACAGTCATGTCCATGATATCTGCCCCCTGGTTCTCCTAATTGCTTCAGTTGAGATGTTCTGAGTTCAGAGTGAAGACTATGCAGACTGCTTGCTTCTGGAAGAATGTTACTTTAGCCGCCTTTTCGGTTTTCGACTAAAGTAACCATTGCTCTTAGTTTCTTCTTTTTTCTTTTTTTTTTACCTCTTCTTTTTGCCTAGGACGTATCCTAGCGAGGAATATGGACCCCATCTTTTGCCCAGGAATGTCCTTTGCGACTTTTCATTCCTGACGGGTCTTGAGCAATGTCTTCAAGCATAATACTTCTTCACCGTAACAGAATTGATCTATCCATATTGATGAGGATAAGAGCCCCTTCCGAGAAAGCTCATTTGACCACAAGGGGTCTTTCGTAGTTCACTGCCCATTTTCCAATTTTATCCTTTTTGGGCTGGAAGCAACTTATTTACCATTAAATCCTTCTTATGGTAAATGTGAGGGTTGATCTTTTTTCATAAGCCTTTTGACTTTCCTTTGATAGGCTTGTCTCGACATATAACATTCAGTTGTTTTTCTTCCATAGGATTTAACTGGTTATATCTGCTTCCATGATTAGCCGTACCGATTTGCCGTCTCAGATTTTTGCTATAACCGAAGAGTAATCCTTTTGAATGTAGAGCAATTGTCATGTCAATGCCCCTCTTCCTTTTCTTTAGGAATTTCAATCCTCCTATTGATCACCATATTTCCACATTTCCCAGTCAATTACTTGAATGCTTTATGATGAAAGGTCAAGAGAATAGAAAGAAAGGGATTCATTGCAAAGGCTTGTGTTTTAGAGGAATTTTTTTATGAAATAATAGTTTCTGTAAGAATGGCTAGCCAAGGTTGGTCGGTGTCTAGGCTAGTTTAAGCAAACGTTTTGTTCTAATGATGCGGCGTCTTCAGCTGATTACTTTGGCGCCTATTTGTGACTGATTAACTTTCCTAGTCTGCCATTTTGGGTTTTCAGCCTAGGATGTTGTGATGTGTCCTAACTTTTGTCTAGGGTCCCCTTTTTTTTTTTTTTTTTTTTTGGGATACCTAGCGGACTTTATTTTGTCTATGACGCTTTTGATTGTTTTGACGCATTTTGGATCAAAACGTTTGCCTAAACATGGTTATTTAACGGGGTATAGACATATTTAGCAAGAAGAGAAGCGGATAGTAAGAATAGCATTCTTTTGTAATTTCAGGGGAAATGTGTGCCCTAGAGATGCTCGGGGGCCGGGCATACCCCGAGGAGTGATCTCTAATAGTCATTGGGTTTACATCCCTTAGAATCAGAAGAAGGACATCTAATGACTAGTGTTACCCTTGATGTTAATATCCCTCCTTTTTGGAAGATCCTCTTTTTAAGATACGGAGGGGAGACTTCCCTTTTCATTGTACGACTTGTCCTTTTGTAGGGTTGTTCTTAAAATCTGGTGGCTCTCTTATTCCTTGAGCGTTCTTTCCGAGCCCCTGTCTGGGCTGTATCCATATCTCTTCATTATATGGGCCACTTTTAAACTGCTAGGAAGTCTTTCCATATTTTCAAATTTCAAATGTCTTCTTCAGCCGCATCCATTTAAGGTATGGTAAACGGCTTGCTGATTCAAATGTCTTTTTTTTTTTTTTTTTAACTTGAACCATGATCAACTTGTCGTCTTCCACGAATTTGATTTTTCGGTGGAGCGTTGAAGAAAGTGCCCTAGCACCGTGAATCAAAGGTCTACTTAATCTTCCCCTTAGATTATTTTCTTTTCCTCTTTGGTTTCTTTATTTTTCCTTTGTTTTTTAGGAGCATTATCTTGTAGCTCCTTGGGGAATAAATTCTTTTGCTTCCCGTCGTGCCCCCAATACCGACTATATTGGAGATATCTTTATTGACGGACGATTCTTTTGTGCATATCCACAGTACAACTTTTATCCAATGTATAAGCGCAAAGGCGTTATTGCTCCTTCCCTGACATTATAAATTTGGGTATCGACATTTACTTCTTTCTTATTGTCTCCTTGTCCCCAAATTGAAGGCCTTAGTTTTTTCCTTATGGGGCTGTATCAATTGAGCTTATTTTTCTAACAGTTTTTGCATGTCCGGGGAAATGGTCCCCTCCTCACTGTCTGACTCAATCCATTCGCCTTTAGCTTTCAGATCTTCCAGGGAGTTTTCAATCACAGACATGACTATTTATATGGTCTTTATTTAGGTCTAGATTTTATTTAATTATCTTGGAGTGAGAGAGAAAAGAATGAAAAGCATATGAATATTATGAAAAATGCCTCATTGTATTGATAGAAACAAAATATTTACAAAGACCTTGTTAACCAAAAATCTCGTGATCATGGGCAGGGATCACGAGGAGTACATCGGAAGTTTTTTTTTATTTTTATATTTTATTACATTTTCAGAGATGGTAAAAATGATGAGCCCTAAGTTGCTGGTCTTCCTTATCCCGTCTTTCATTCGGGTTTTGATAAGGGCTGGTCGTCCACCTTTGGAGTAGATGCGTCAAAGGTAATCCATCCCGCATCTATTAAATCTTGGACCTTATGCTTTAAGGCTACACAGTTCTCGACGGAATGACCCGGAGTGCCTGAATGGTAATCACAACTTTCATTAGGTTTGTACCATTCTGGGTAAGGTGGCTCCATCTTCTTTGGAGGGACATATGCTAGGAGATGGTCCTTTATCAATTCTGGCAGCAAACTTCCATAGGAGGTTGGAATGGGAGTGAATTTCCTCTCTTGTCTGCGTGACTTGGTCTGCTGCGAGGAGGAAGAAGGAGTAGCAAAGTTCATCTCCTTTTTCTTGCCAAAGGGCTTCTTGAATGATGTGTGGGATTTATTAAACTTGGGAGGGAATTGAGTATTTCCGACAAGGTGTACATCAGTTGCCTTCTTCACATCGACGTTATGTCCCTCTAATGCCCTTAATTTCTCTTCTAGGGCCGAAATTTGTTGTTTGGAAACCTCGTTGTGGAGGCCTTGTCGGTGCATGAGTTCCATTAAGTACGCCATCTGCTCTTTTACGAAGTTAAGTTCAGCGGTGAGCATACGGTTCTGCTCCTCTAGCTGCTCCATCCTCTTAGCTTTCTTAGCACGAGTGAGGACAGGTGGAAGACCAGCCACTTTCTAAATGATTTAGAGATTTTTATTATTAGTGTTTTTCTTTTATTATGAATGATCAGTGTGGGATAGATATGCCTTAGACAATAGCTTTGGTATCTTCTCAAAAGCCTATGTTTTAAGGGTACCATACCCACCTTAGTGTGATAACGTCCTTTTTCAAAGGTTGCCAACACACCTTAGCGCACTCATTTCTTCTAGGAAGGTGATAAACGCACTTGGGTCTCTTTCGCTATTGTCTAAGGATATCTAATGCCTCCTAGAATAAATGTGCTTTATGCATGCAGTACAAAAATATTTTTTATGACAGCAGATATTGAAAGTGGCATAACTTTTGACTGGGTTGTCCGATTTGGACGCACAGCATGTCAAAACGAAGAGAAAAACGTGAAGAACCAAGCTGCAAATTGCCGTAGGCGATTTGGCCCAGTAATTTTCCCAAAAAACGCTCCTAAGACCCATTTTTTGGAGGTTTATTAAAATGATGAGCATGCTGCAATTATTTTCTCTCTTAGTTTTACCACTTATAGGATGATATGGTATGAATGATACGACTTTGCCAAGAATCTTTTTATGGTAAAAGATATTTTTATTGCTTTAATTGTTTTTATATTTTTATGATTTTTAGGTTTTTTTTATTTTTTTTGTTTGTTGTATGATTACCTTATGCTAATGCATTAATACAAATGCAGCAAACGTATGCACACACAATTCATACATCCGCGAGCAGAGCCACGCTTATTTAATCACGAGGTAGGATTTTCCTGCAGAAACGTGTTTGGTTTAGGTGGTTCTAACTGTTCTCACCAGGCCAAAGGTCCCCAAGGTGCCCCCATTATAGGGACCTCTCAACTTTCAATCCTCGGGTCATGCACGGAACTCCGTGTCGACATCCTTAGACCAAAAGAAGAGAGTTATCACCTTGAGTTGGTGGTTTTCCGACAACGGTAGTAGCCCCGTGTGCCAACTAACCGATCGTATCTGCCACCCACTCCCTATAGATATTCACTCTTGCCCCCGGGTATAGAGGGACTGTTGTGTGCAAGGGTTTTTGTGTGCAATATATATTTCAAACAATTGCAGAAATAATCATACAACAGTTATATAAAGCCATACAATAAAAACATACAGAAGGGTAAAGGCGTAATTTCAAATCTTCACTTAGTTTGAATTTATCTCGTCACTAAATGGGATCAACTCTCTAGCTTCCCCAGTGGAGTCGCCATCTGCCGCCGCCGTCCCTTTCCGACGTCCGGGAGGGAACGTCTTTGAGACGTTAATGCGAGCGGTCGCGGAAAGATGGTTTAGACTCGCGTATTTGTTTTAAAAGGTTTTCGAAAAAGGGTTCTTATGGAGTCGCCACCAATGTTTTAACCATAAACATTGGAAAAGGGAAAAATATTGATTTTAAGAAAAACCGCACTTGGCCATTATAACCAGAGTTGGGTAAGGGAGTTAGTTACGTGTGGGGAAGGTATTAGCACCCCACAACGCCCCTTTCGGGTTCCCTATGACAGATTAATTCATTTAAAGAAAAGACTTTGAGAAATTACGCGATTACCCTATTTTATTGCATAATATTGAAATAGCTATTTACATAATTTTAAATAAAACTAAATAAAGCAATAGAAGGAATATTAAAATGACTATCTACATGATTTTATTCTATATGACGCAATAAATAAAATAAAACAATAAATAAAGCAATAAAAGAGAAGGGAATTGAAAAGAACCTCCGTAGCAAGCTTTATATTGAGAATCTCGAACCGTGAGGATGCGTTTTGGCAACCCCTCTTTCTACACAAGACTCTCCTCACCAATACAAGAACGACTCTCTTAAAAATTTAAAGAAGAATCAAATGCCGGAATCTAATTCCTTAACCGATTGTTACCTATTTAAGGCAATCGGAAAGATCATTCGAGAGAGGGAGAGAAGTAGACGAGTGCTCTAAAGTGTTTCGAGCTCTCTGGAGTGTCTGTGGTGACTGGGGTGTCTGAAGTGTGTAAAAAAGTGACAAATGAGCCTCCTATTTATAGTTTTTCGCAGCTGGCGCACTTTGGGACGGCCATCTGGGTGGGACGGCCGTCTGGACTGGGACGGCCGTCCCAAATGGCAAATTTACACAGAGCTGGACCCCCAGGAAGGCCGGGACGGCCGTCCCACTTAAAATGGGTTTGGGACGGCCGTCCCAACTTTGGGACGCGCGTCCCAACTGGATTTAAGAGGTTGGGACGGCCGTCCCAACTGGGACGGCCGTCTCAACCTGTTCTGTCCAGTTTTGCGGGTTTCGGGGCTCCGGGAAGCTTTCCTTGCCTGTTTTGGACGTCAGTTGATGCCGATATGTGTCTATTGAAGCTTTATCTTCATATAAGAAGTCTTTTTGGCCTTTATTTGGAATGCTAGACAAGCTTTATCTTGTTACGGGTGATCTCCTTTATCTTTATTTGAGAGGCCGGGCAAAATTAGGGGTCTACATTGCAACAAACAGTTCTCTGGCACTACAGCACTTAACTTTTGTATGAAAAAGGTTGTTCTTTTTTTTTTCTGAGTGCCATAGAAGAGTTTAAGTAGAGAAATTAGGGTTTGGGAATTGGGATTTTCGGAATTAGGGTTCTTGGGAAAAGGGTTTTCGAAAATAGGTTTGATTTGAAGTTAAAAATCAAAATCTGACTGAAATAATCGATTAAAAGAAGTATTAATCGATTAAAACAGAGCCAAATATCAACAGAACCCAAACCTCTCTGTCACCGCCGTCTCAAAGAGAAGGTCGGTCGGAGCGACGCGATGGTTTCGACCCCTTTTTATTTTCGCGTTTTTTGTGGGTGGTTACAACGCCTTTAGGTTGTCCGATAACCGGGCTAACCTAGGGGTGAGGTTTTCGAAAGATGTCCTTGGGTTGTCCGATAACCGGGCTAACCCAAGGACTTTTTTATTTTGGGTTCTATGGAGTCGCCACCGATGTTTTTACCGGAAACATCGGAAAAGGTTTAAAAGGCGTTGGTTTTCGAAAAACCAACTTTGGTCATTAGAACCAGAGTTGGGTAAGGGAGTTAGTTACGCGGTAAAGGAGGTATTAGTTCCTTTACTACCCCCTTTCGGGTTCCCTATGATAGGCCGGCTTTTATTGTTAATAAATAAACCGGAAAATATACTTTTGCCCTTTTTATTGTGCAGAATTTTAAAGTTATGACTACATGGCCCTAATCTATTGCATAATTTAAATTAAAGCAGTAAAAGTAGAGAGGGAGAAATTAAACCTCCGAAGCAAGCTTTGTTTTTTTATTTCTTTAAAATAAATGGGTGCTTTTTGGCAGCCCTTCACTCTACAAGACGTCTGAAACTCTTCGAAACGCCGAAAAATGCTCTCAAAGACACTCAGAAACTCCGGAAATGCGTCGGAGGGATTCTAGAGAGAAGTTTTTAGAGAGAAGGGAGAGCAAGAAGCTTGAGGTGTGTGGAAATGAGGGGGGGAGGACCCCTATTTATAGGTTTTCGCGCTGTCAGGTGGCGAGACCGCCGGTCTCGTCTGACAAGGTCGAGACCGCCGTCTCATCCAACGAGACCGCCGTCTCGACCTGTCAACGTGGCGAGACCGTCGTCTGGAGGAACGAGATCGCCGTCTCGTCCTTCGCAGGTGGCGAGACGGCGGTCTGGGAATTCCAGAGGGCGGTCTCGTCCCAACAAAGCGAGGAAACTTATTTTTTTGTACAGAAACTCCCTCCTATCCTAGTATGGGGCCTAATAATCTCTCCTAATGGCTTGTTAAGCTTCATCCATCTTCAAATAGGAGGTCTTCTGGTCTTTATTTGGAGGCCGGGCAAGATTTGGGGTCTACAGCTGCCCCCCCTTTACCCAACCAGTCGACTGCTGGCCTTTTGTGCCAAGGTGATCGACTTGAGGGTAAAGGAGTTGACCCTCTTGCCCGGTTGCCCTTCAGATGCTCCGTCTTTGCAGTAGATGATCTTTTGGGGAAATGTTGTGTTGTGCGCTTCTGGGATGCTCCTTTGCCACGGTAGCTGACCCCTTCGGCTGATGATCTGGTGTTTGACGAGTACGAACCCCCGCCCGGTAAGCCCCCTTTTGTAAGGCTTGATGAGTTTACACCCCCATCTGGTGTTAAGCCTCCGGATGCTCCATCTTGCGGTAGCTGATCCTTTGGTTGACGAGTACAAACCCTCGTCCGGTTTGGTGCCTCTGGATGCCCCTTCTTGGAGTAGCTGATCCTTTGGCGATGGTGGCGGCTTACTGATTCTGATCATGCGCCGGCTCCTTGGGAGCAATTCCTATGTTTAGATTGTGTTTGACCTCTTGAATGGTCACCCGGGTTGTGCCGGGGATTTTGTTGGTGTTTCATCCAGCTTTGTTAATTGCTGGGGATTCTTTGTTTTTGGTGGTCATCCGATCCTTGCTGGTTGGTCGGATGGGTCTTGGTTTTGTTCGACTCCTGTTTGGTAGTCGAGATTTTGTTTGGTTGTTGTGATGGCTTATTCCTGCCTTTTTCTCGCGGTTTTAATTCTTTTTTTCGCGATTTTGGATTTTGGCTTTTTTCTTGAGCGTATGTCTTTTCTTTTTTCTTTTTAAGTTTAAGTTTAAGTTTTTTTTTTTTTGTTACGCTGGCTTTTTGCAAGAGATGGCAAAAAATGCATGAAATAAAATTTTTATTTATGAAGGGAAATTTTATTACAACCCTATTTTGGAGTCACTATCCCTAGGGGCTGTCGTCTGGACCCGATCCCTGTGGTGGGAAATGCTAGTACATATGATACCGGAAGTCCTCCTGTTCTTGGACTTCATCCTGATATCGTTGCTGGAATGTCGTCCAGTCGTGGCGCATGTCCTGTTGGTGCTGGTACATTTCCCCCAGCCGGGTGTCAAAGGCATCTTGCCTTTGGGACACTTGCTCTTGCCTCTGGGATAGTTCCTCCTGTCTTCGGAACATCTGCTCTTGCCTCACAGTCATGTGGTCGAACTGCTGGCAGAGGTCGCTCATGTGGCGGTGCATACCCGCAAAGTCGTCCGCATACCGGGGCGGCTGTTGTTGTTGCTGCTGCTGCTGTTGGAAGTCGGGAGATGTGGGTAGATCCTGCATCACATCCTGGAGCTCCAATGCAAAGTCCAGGGTGGGATGGAGGGCCAGCTGGGTCCCCCTGCGGATCAGCATTCCCATGCTGACCAAGATTGACCTGCCGATGGACTCGGGTCGCAGGTTATGGGCCAGCTCTTCCCGGCCGGGGCACCCCAAACTTTCTGTCAGGGGGGTGATGAGGGGAGCTACGAGGACGGCCCCCACGGATCTGTTCCCGAAGTCCTTGAGGGCTCTCAGGAAGAAGTACCCGGGGTTGCAGCGCCGCCTCTGGCTCATGCAGTATAGCACGAAGAGGTCAGGGAGGGATATTTTGCCCTGACTTTCTTTCCTCCCATGTATGGTACCTGCCAACAGCTTGTGGCAGATACGGAGTGCTGGGGGAAGAGCAGATCCCCTCATCAGCGTGGGCAGTGTGGTGGCTCCCGTGAGCTCACGCCACATCTCGGCAGCGGTAAGGTTGGTGGGCCGTGAGCAGATGGCGTCATGGTATTCTTGGGTCGTGGCGTCCTCGGGCCGGATGAACCCGATGGCGACATTGAATTCTTTGAGGGTGGAGGTCTGGTATTGCCCACCCATGAAGTATGTCACCATCCTGGTGGGCGGTAGGCCCGGGACGGTGGAGGGGACCTCAGAGTAAGAGACGGAGGCTAAGAACTCTAGTACCGCTTGTGGGTACACATGTGTAGGTGGTGGCTGTAGCAGGAAGCCCCACCCGATGCTATCCAGATGGGCCCGGACGTCGTCTTCCCATCCGAACTCGGCTAGGATGTTGAAATCCAGCTTGAGCATCGGATGCCACTGATAAGTCCGGATGTTTTCCAGACGGGCCTGGTGCTGTGGCGACAGTTGAGAGGGGTCCTGGGGCGGTGGTGCTGCAGAACTACTGGCACCGACAGTGTTTCTCCTCTTCCTGGAAGCGCTTCTGCTAAACATTCTGACCAAAGGGTGCTTGGGAGTGCAGGAGTTGAGAGAAAAGGAGTTCTGGAGGCAAGGGGAGTTGTGAGGAAGTCCCCAAGCGCGCCCCCCCTTATATAGGAAATTTCGCAAAATCGAGACCACCGTCTGGGTGGGCGAGACGGCGGTCTCGACACTCGGCTTAATCGAGACGGTGGTCTCGTTGATCGAGACAGCGGTCTCGTTTTCGCCTGCGTCGAGACGACGGTCTGGTTGTCCCAGACGGCGGTCTCTTCTTGCTGGGTAATCGAGACGGCGGTCTGGTTGGCCCAGACGGCGGTCTCGAATTACGGAAGAGAAATTTTTTATTTTTATATATTTTGTATTACTTTTTGTTATTTTTTGAAAGAGGTAATAGGACCTGGTCTAAAAACATTTTATGCATGCAATGCTTTTATTTTTTTGATGTCCTATAATGCCTATTTTGATTAAGTTTTCAGAAGGATTTAACCAACGTGTCTCGTTGCGTCGGAGGTCTTCTGATTTGCTGCGTTTACTTTTGGCTGTACCATGCCAGACTTCTTGTGACCGAAGGGTAATTTCTTTCTTTCTCTTCTTCTTCTTTTTCTTTTTTTGTTTTTTCTTTTCTAGAGCACTTTTTGTCATGTAGTGTCCCCTTTTCCTTGCTTTAGGGATTTCAATCCTCTTGTTGACTATATGCCTCCATATTCCCAAATTAATTATTAGAATATTGTTGTGAGGGTCAAGAGAAAAGAAGCAAAGAGGTAAAAATCAATGGTTTGTGTTTTAGAGGGTTGATTTTTACTGATAAAAGGATTTTGTAAGAATGGCTGGCTAGGGTTAAGCCGGGGTGTTTAGGCTTTGTCTAAGCAAACATTTTTCCCCTTTCTCTTTTCTTGTATTTGCGCTCTTTGGTTTTATTTCCATTGCTTTTAAATGGCTAGCTGATTTCCCTAGGACGCCCTTTGGGTTTTCGAACTAGGATACTGTGTTTTGGCCCTAACTTTTGTCTAGGTTCCCTCCTTTGTAAAATTTTAGAGAAATCCTAGCGGACCTTATTTGTAACCTTAACTTTTGCCTAGGCTACCCTTTATTGTTGTTCGGGTATCCTACCGGGTCGACCCTATTTTTGTGTAGCCCCCTTAGTGGGTTTCCTACCGGGTAATTTGCCCTTTTCTTTGGCCTTTGGCTTCTCTAGGCTTTTTCTTCTTTTTGTGGATTTATTTTTTGTTTCACAGTATTGGCGAAGCATGACTTTCTTTAGGGATGAGGTGAAGTCTTATTTTGATGTGCTTCTAATCAGCTAATCTTGATGGTAATAGCGATGGCAAAGATTAATTATTTGGAAGCGCTCTTTCTTTTTCTCTTCTTCTTATTTTTGTTTGTTTGTTGTTTTTTTTCACCTAGACAGGGTTATTTATGTGGTCTAGTCAGAAGTAGTAAGAAAAGAAGCAGATAGAAAGAATCATTCTTTATTAATTAATGAGGGAATATGTGCCCTAAGATGCCCGGGGGTCGGGCTCGCCCCGGGGGATAATCTCTAACAATCATGGGGTTTACATCCCTTAAACAAAGAAAAAGATTTCCTAATGACTAGAGTGGCTCTTGATGCTTGCACCCCTCCATTTCGGAAAATTTGCTTGAGTGTGCGGAGGGGAGACTTCCCTTTTCTCCTTTCTGCTCGTCCCTTGGTAGGGTCATATCCTAGGCCATACTTGCAAGGATTGTCTTTGAATTTTGGGGGTTCCCTCATGCCTTGGGAATCTGCCCCCAGTCCCTGGCCAGGATGGTAACCGTGCTTCAACATCATGCGGGCTACCTTTGTGTTTCTGGGAAGTCGCTCTATGCTGGCAATTTCAAGCGCTTGAAAAGATGTTTCAAGGGCCTCTTCAGCCGCATCCACATAAGGTTGGGTAGACGGTCCACTGATCAGGATATCGTCTTCTGCTTGGACCGTGACCAGTTTGTCGCCCACTACGAATTTGACTTTCTGGTGGAGCGTCGAAGGTACTGCCTTAGCGTTATGAATCCAAGGTCTGCCGAGGAGACAGCTGTATGCGGGAGTAATATCCATTACATGGAAATCGACGTTGAAGGTAGTGGGTCCCACTTGGATTGACAAATTGATCTCTCCCACTACTTCTCGTTTTGATCCGTCGAAGGCTCGAACGATGGTGCTGCTTGGGCGCAGACAGGTTCCTTGGATAGTCAACTTATCCTGTGTGCACTTGGGCATCACGTTCAGGGATGACCCGTTATCCACAAGAACCTTGGCGATGAGGTATTCCTTGCATTTAACCGAGATATGCAAGGGCTTGTTATGTTTTGGCCCCTCAAGGGGGAGTTCTTCCTCTGTGAAGGTGAGGTGATCGTTTGCCGTGATGTGACCGACGATCCTCTCAACCTTTTCTTGGGATATTGTGTGAGGTACATGCGCCTCGCTCAAGACCTTCAGCAGGGCGTTCCGGTGTGGTTCCGAGCTCATTATTAAAGATAGCAACGTGATCTTTGCAAGCGTGCGATTGAGCTGGTCTATAATGGAATACTCACTTTGCCTTATAAACTGGAGTAATTCCTCTGTCTCCTCTTTGGATTCTTTATTTTCTTTTTCTTCTTCGCTCTTTTTATTTTTTCCTTTATTTGGGAGGACATCTTCCTGTGTGTCCTTGGGGGAGTAGATTCTTCCGCTTCTAGTTGTGCCCCCAATGCCGGCTATGTTTGTTATTTCCTCTTTTATCAGTGAAGATTCCCCATATCTCCACGGTACAACTTTATTTGATTCGTAGGGGAAAGGACATGGCATAAATAGTCGCACTGGCGTCCTTGCCCCCTCTTCTTTATTCTTGAGGACCAACGGCCGAGGCTTATTCTCCTCTCGTGATGATTCGACCGTTGGGGTGAGCTTTATTAGGAGTGGCTTTCTCTCCATTCTTCTGAGTTGGAAGACATGTTAGTTTAATCCCCCCTTTTTATTATCTTTATTTATTAGCGTGAAGGAGGGGAAATTAAAATATGCAAATGAATGCTTATGCATGAAAGTAGATAGTCATTTGAACAAAAGAAATTTTATTTATTCAAAGAAGAGGTGTACATTCCCCTATTCTATACTGCGAAGCAACTTTTGGCAAAAGCGGAAAACTTTAAAGAAACCCACAGGAGGGTCTTGATTCCTCTGTAGTTCTCTCTCAGCTTCCCGGACATGACGGGCAAGTGCTTCGCTTTGTTTGCGGACTGCCTGGCTCATATCTTCACTGTACTGTTGAGCCTCTTTGATCTTTGCCTCTTGATGAACGACCAAGGCTTGTAGTTCATCGAGCTTTTCAACGGCTCGGTCTTTCTCTTGAAGTGCTTGGCTATACTGAGCTAGCCCTTCTTTTTCTTTGTGGCGTAGCTCAGAGAGACTTTTGGTGAGTCTCCTGTTGGCCTCTCGCTCTTGGCGGATGTCTAACCGAGCCTTGAGGAGCCCTTCCGACAACTCCTTGATCGTCTGAGCCTGCTTAGCTGATTCGGCCTCGAGGTGTGCTGTTTTGGCGCTTATCTCCCGCAGTTGGCCATCCGAACTGGTTCTGGCAGTTTTGGACGCTCGGATAGCTTGCTCGTTAGCGTCAGCACATTGGTCCTTGAGGCGCTCTATTTCATGATCCTTTTTCTTGCCTTGCCTTCGCAGACCGTCAATTGTGAGGATAGATTCTTGCTCTTTTTCCTCAAGGGCCCTCATCTGGGCTCCCATGATCTCTATCCTCTGGGTCAAGGCGTCAATTTGAGCCTGCAGCCCTTCATTTCTGGCGCTTGTGGTAGGTGTGGAGGATGATTGAGCCACCCCTCTTCTATTTCTCCATGCCTCATAGTCACTGGTGACAGCCACCCGAGCTTTTCCTAGCTCTCTGTCTCCCATGTAGACTAGCCTCTCCCATGCTTTTCTGATGGCTAGAATATTGGCGATGGTGCATGGGTCTCCCAAGAAGCACAGTCCTCCGAGCTCCCCTCGGGAAATGGTAGTTTGGGTCCTCATGAGCTCCCTCATAGCTACTTTAGGTGAGTAGGCTATGCAGCCCCTGAGTCCGATCAAGGGTACACTCGGATAGTCCCCACATCTGATGAGAACTGGGCCGGGTCGGAACCAAGGACAGACCCAGGATATACTGTTGGCGTCCTTGCGTTCCCACTCATCCCTCCATTCTGAGGTCAGACGATGCTGGAGGGGGATCTTGGAGAAACTTCTCAAAGGATCGGGGAATATCCCCATGTGACTGGAGGCGTAAAGGTGGGTGGCGCTCCACACAAATAGTAATGAAGAGCAGTAGCGAAGTACTTTGCCCTGCTTCTGGTGACAGAAATCTACCGAGAGCAGGGTGTCGACAAGAATAGCAGGCAGGGGCTTTTCGAATTCACGTCCCAGGCGAAGAAGGCGTCCATGACAGCCTGATCTACTGTGTCGAAATGGAAGGGGAACAAGATTGTTCCAAAAATTATGAGTGCCAGGGTTTTGTTGAAGGCAACCCACTCTGTCCTTTCAGCCAGGTAGAACAGGTGGTCTTCTAACATCGTTACTTTCCAACCCTGGGTGTTCCCCTTCTTTATCAGGGCACTCTGCCGGAATGGCAACTGGATAAGGGCAGCAACTGGTGCTGCAGGGGTATATGCTTCGTGGTGAATATGGACCCCGGCTGATTTGGGCCACCTTAACATGGTCTCATACTCCTCTAGGGTAGGCACCAAGTCGAACTGCGGGAATTCGAAACATCGCAGGTTTGGATTCCAAAAGTGGATTAGTGCCCTTAAGAACACCTGATCGACACATATCTTTAGGAGGTCTAAAATTCGCCCGTAGGATTTTTCGAAGTCGGCGCGAACCTCCGATGGCATTACTGTGCTTAGTCGTTCCAACCTCTCAGTATGGAAACGGGGAATGTCCACCTTCTTTGTCTGTCTACTTGTCCCCTCCATTCCTAAAACAAGAATGCATGTTTGATGAAAGTGATGCTTATTTGAATGAATGTAAGTGTTTATTTGCTATTTATCATGTTTTTCTACATGATATTCGCGTACTTTTATTTTGGAAGAATAGACTATCTATATGAATGTTTTATGAATATTTTCGGACCAGGTCTTATTTATGAACTTTGGAAACATGGATTTTTTCTATTTTTATTTTTATTTGTTTATTTTATAGCCTTTTATCTCTTATGTCGGAACTGCATGGCTACTTAGCTTGCAAAGAACCTGAAACCAGGCTAGCTAAAAAGCAGACTGTCCGAGATAAAATGTGGCTTTATGCGAAAGAATATTTATCGTCCCTTATCTCTTCTGTCGGAACTGCGTGGCTACTTAGCTTGCAAAGAACCTGAAACCAGGCTAGCTAAAAGGCAGACTGTCCGAGATAAGGGTGTTTATTTGTGAAAAATATATATTTTGGTGATTTTTGTTTTGTTGTTTGTTTGTGCTATGCAACATACAAATGCAACAATCAAATGCACACACAATTCGATCATCCCCGAACAGGCGAGATTTCGTTTTTATCACGAGGTAGGGTTTTCCTGCAGAAGAGTGCATTGGCAAGGGTTGGTTCTAACTGTTCTCACCAGGCCAAGGCCCCCAAGGTACCCCCATTATAGGGTCCCCACTCTCCAGCCGTCCGACCATGCTTAGCACTAAGGCCATAGTCAGTCTTATTGCCAAAAGAGGAAGGTTATCACCTTGAGTGGTGGTTTCCGATCACACTGGTGGGCTCAAGGCCCTCACTACAGCGAACCGTACCTGCCACCCACTCCCTATGGTTATCTCACTTGCCCCCGGGTATAGGGGGAACTGTTGTGTGCAAGGGATTGTGTGCAGTTTATATTTCAAGTAATTTGCATAAGTATAAACAAACAACAATTTATTAAAGCCAAACATTAAAGCATGTTATAAATACAAGTTAAGGGCAAAAGTGTTATTTTCTTGGTTTATTATTATTTTAAGCCGGCCCATCACTAAATGGGATCAACTCTCGAGGCTTCCCTAGTGGAGTCGCCATCTGTCGCCGCCGTCTCAAAGAGAAGGTCGGTCGGAGCGACGTGATGGTTTCGTCCCTTTTTGATTTTCGCGTGTTTTGTGGGTGGTTACAACGCCTTTAGGTTGTCCGATAACCGGGCTAACCTAGGGGCGAGGTTTTCGAAAGATGTCCTTGGGTTGTCCGATAACCGGGCTAACCCAAGGACTTTTTTATTTTGGGTTCTATGGAGTCGCCACCGATGTTTTTACCGGAAACATCGGAAAAGGTTTAAAAGGCGTTGGTTTTCGAAAAACCAATGTAGACCCCAAATCTTGCCCGGCCTCAGAATAAAGTCAGAAAGCTTCCTATTTGAAGACGGTCGAAGCCTAACAAGCCATTAGGAGAGACTATTAGGCTCCCGTACCAGGATAGGAAGGTTTTTTGGCCCGAAAATAAAGTTTCTCGCCCTGAAGGGACGAGACCGCCGTCTGGGAATACCAGACCGCCGTCTTGTTTCAACACCAGGACGAGACCGCCGTATCGATTTTCCAGACGGCGGTCTCGTCACCCACAAATTCGAGACGGCGGTCTGAGTTTTCCAGACGGCGGTCTCGATTCTTGCCAAGTCGAGACGGCGGTTTGGATTTTCCAGACGGCGGTCTCGACCCTCTGCCTCGAACGAGACGGCGGTCTGGATTTTCCAGACGGCGGTCTCGACCTTGTCAGAGGAGACGGCGGTCTCGACCTGTTAGGCGCGAAAAACTATAAATAGGGGCGTCATTTCTCCCTTTTCACACACCCAGCAGCAAGAGCTCTCCCTTCTCTCTAGAATTTCTCTCTCTAAGAATCCCTCCGAGGCATTTCCAGAGTTTTTGAGTGTCTCTAGGCGTACACAGAGTGTTCCAAATCTTCTTTAGAATCCCTCCGAGGCATTTCTGGAGTTTCTGAGAGTTGTAAAGTGAAGGGTTGCCAAAACGCACCCTCTCTTTTTAATATATAAAGCTTGCTTTGGAGGTGCATATCCTCACTCTCTATTTTATTACTGCCATTTAAATTACGCAATAGAAGCTAGGGCCATGTAGTCATAAATTTAAATACCGCATAATAAAAGGGTAAAAGCGCAATTTTCCAGTTTAATTATTTACACAAATTAGCCAGCCTATCATAGGGAACCCGAAAGGGGCGTCGTAAAGGAACTAACACTTCCTTTACACGTAACTAACTCCCTTACCCAACTCTGGTTCTAATGACCAAAGTTGGTTTTCGAAAACCAACGCCTTTTTAAACCCCTTTTCCGATGTTCATGGTAAAAATATCGGTGGCGACTCCATAGAACCCAACTAAATAAATCCCTGGGTTAGCCCGGTTATCGGACAACTCAGGGATACTTTTGAAAACCTCGCCCCTAGGTTAGCCCAGTTATCGGACAACCTAAAGGCGTTGTAACCACCAATAAAAAATGCGAAAATCAAAGAAGAAGAGTCGAAAAACCATCGCGTCGCTCCAACTGCGCCCCCGTTTTCGGGGAGGCGGCGACAACCAACTTTGGTCATTAGAACCAGAGTTGGGTAAGGGAGTTAGTTACGCGGTAAAGGAGGTATTAGTTCCTTTACTACACCCCTTTCGGGTTCCCTATGATAGGCCAGCTTTTATTGTTAATAAATAAACCGGAAAATATACTTTTGCCCTTTTTATTGTGCGGAATTTTAAAGTTATGACTACATGGCCCTAATCTATTGCATAATTTAAATTAAAGCAGTAAAAGTAGAGAGGGAGAAATTAAACCTCCGAAGCAAGCTTTGTTTTTTTATTTCTTTAAAATAAATGGGTGCTTTTTGGCAGCCCTTCACTCTACAAGACGTCTGAAACTCTTCGAAACGCCGAAAAATGCTCTCAAAGACACTCAGAAACTCCGGAAATGCGTCGGAGGGATTCTAGAGAGAAGTTTTTAGAGAGAAGGGAGAGCAAGAAGCTTGAGGTGTGTGGAAATGAGGGGGGGAGGACCCCTATTTATAGGTTTTCGCGCTGTCAGGTGGCGAGACCGCCGGTCTCGTCTGACAAGGTCGAGACCGCCGTCTCGTCCAACGAGACCGCCGTCTCGACCTATCAACGCGGCGAGACCGCCGTCTGGAGGAACGAGACCGCCGTCTCGTCCTTCGCAGGTGGCGAGACCGCCGTCTCGTCCTTCGCAGGTGGCGAGACCGCCGTCTCGTCAAGCGAGACGGCGGTCTCGCCACTTGCGTGAGGCGAGACGGTGGTCTGGGAATTCCAGAGGGCGGTCTCGTCCCAACAAAGCGAGGAAACTTATTTTTTTGTACAGAAACTCCCTCCTATCCTAGTATGGGGCCTAATAGTCTCTCCTAATGGCTTGTTAGGCTTCATCCATCTTCAAATAGGAGGTCTTCTGGTCTTTATTTGGAGGCCGGACAAGATTTGGGGTCTACACTCTCTGTTTTAATCGATTAAAAGGTGGTTTTATCAATTAAACCCCCTGATAATCGATTAAAAGTTGGTTTAATCGATTAAACCAGTGAGTTTTTACAGAAAATTATTTTTCTCACTGTTTTAATCGATTATTTCCCTATTTAATCGATTAAAGCCGAGCCTGGATGATAAATTTGAGCTTTTTGAAGCTTCTAAGGTGCAGACTATGTACTGGCTATCTTAAACTCTAATATTACAGACCCAATCTAATTGAAACAGAGTTATTACAATACAAAACAAGTCTTCAACACTCTAAGTCTTTGTGTTCTTGAATCATCATCAAAATCAACAATCTTCATGTCTATCAAGTGCAGCATCAAGTCCTTGAATGTTCAACAAAGATGTCCCCAAAAATAAAGGAAAAAATAAAAAGACCGAAGAAGAAAAAGAAAATAAGGAATCCAAGGAGGAGACAGAGGAATTACTCTAGTTCATAAGGCAAAACGAGTATTCCATTATAGACCAGCTCAATCGTACACCTGCAAAGATAACATTGTTATCCCTAATAATGAGCTCGGAACCACACAGAAACGCCCTACTGAAGGTCTTGAACGAGGCGCATGTACCTCACTCCATATCCCAAGAAAAAGTTGAGAGGATTGTCGGTCACATTATGGCAAGCGATCACCTCACCTTCACAGAGGAAGAACTCCCCCTCGAGGGATCAAACCATAACAAGCCCTTGCACATCTCGATCAAGTGCAAGGAGTACCTCATCACCAAAGTTCTTGTGGATAACGGGTCGTCCTTGAACGTGATGCCCAAGTGCACACTAGACAAGTTAACTATCCAAGGAACCCGTCTACGTCCAAGCAGCACCATCGTTCGAGCCTTCGACGGATCAAAACGAGAAGTAGTGGGAGAAGTTAATTTGCCGATCCAAGTTGGACCGACTATCTTCAACGTCGATTTCCACGTAATGGATATTACTCCAGCATACAGTTGTCTCCTCGACAGGCCTTCGATCCATGACGCTAAGGCAGTACCTTCAATGCTCCACCAGAAAGTGAAGTTCATAGAGGATGACAAATTGGTCACGGTCCAAGCAGAAGATGATATCTTGATCAGTGGATCGTCCACCCAACCTTATGTGGATGCGGTTGAAGAGGCCCTTGAAACATCTTTTCAAGCGCTAGAAATTGCCAGTATAGAAAGGCTTCCCAAAAATACGAAGGTAGCCCGCATGATGATGAATCATGGCTACCATCCTGGCCAAGGATTGGGGGCAGATTCCCAAGGCATGAGGGAACCCCCAGAATTCAAAGATAATCCTTCCAAACACGGCCTAGGATATGACCCTACTAAGGGCCGAGTGGAAAAAGGAAAAGGGAAGTCTCCCCTCCGCACACTCAAGAAAATCTTCCGAAGTGGAGGGGTGCAAGCGTCAAGAGCTACCCTAGTCATTAGGAAATCTTTTTCTTCATTTAAGGGATGTAAACCCCATGATTGTTAGAGATTATCCCCCGGGGCTAGCCCGACCCCCACGCATTTTAGGGCACATATTCCCTTATTAATTAATAAAGAATACTTCTTACAATCTGCTTCTCTTCTTGCTATTTCTAACTAGACCTCACAATAACCTTGTCTAAGTAAACGGAAAGTGAAAAAGAAGAAGAATAAAAGTGCGTCTAAATAACCAAAATTTGCCATTGTCATTACGGTCAAACTAGTTGACTAAGAGCACCAAATAAGGCTTTACCTCACCATAAAGAAAGTCATGCTTCGCCAATATTGTGAACAAAAAATAAATATACAAAAAAGAAAAAGGCCCATAAAAGCCAAAGGCAAAAAGAAAAGGGGCAAAACACTCGGTAGGAAACCCACTAAGGGGGCTACGCAAAAGATAGGGTCAACTCGGTAGGAAACCCGAACAAAAATAAAGGGTAGCCTAGGCAAAAACTAGGGTTACAAAATAAGGTCCGCTAGGATTCCTCAAATAACACAACAAGAAGGAACCTAGGCAAAAGTTAGGGCCAAAACACAATATCTTAGTTCGAAAACCCAAAGGGCGATCTAGGGACATCAAATAGCCATAAAAAGCAATGGAAACAAAACTAAGGCGCAAAAGAAAAAAAAGGAAAACGTTTGCTTAGACAAAAAGCTTAAACACCCAAGCTTAACCCTAGCTAACCATTCTTACAAAAACTCTTTCAAAGTAAAATCAACCTTCTAAAACACAAGCCATTGAATTTACCTCCTTACTTCTCTTCTCTTGACCCTCATAACAATATTCTAATAATTAATTTGGGAATATGGAGGCGTATAGTCAACAAGAGGATTGAGACCCCTAAAGTGGAGAAAAAGGGACACTACATGGCAAAGAGTGCTCTACAAAAAGAAAAAAAGAAGCAATTTGTCTTTTGGTCACAAGAAGTCCGGCAAGGTAGAGCCAAACACGAGAACACAGATCAAAGGGCATTCGACGCTACAAGACACGTCAGATAAATCCTTCTGAAAAACTAATTAATATAGGCATTATAGGACATCAAACATAAAAACATTGCATGCATAAAAATGTTTTTGAACCAGGTCCTATTTTCTATACAAAAAAAAACCCGAAATTCGAGATGGCCGTCTGGAATTCCCAGACCGCCGTCTCGGTCTCCAAGCAAAACGAGACCGCCGTCTCGACCATCGAGACGGCCATCTCGACTTAGCTAAAAATGAGACCGTCGTCCCGCCTAGCGAGACGACCGTCTCGTTTAGGGCCAAAGTCGAGACCACCGTCTCGATTTCCCAGACAGCGGTCCCGAATTCGATTTTTCCCCTATATATAGGGGAGGCGTGTGGAGGATCCCTCACAACTCCTCTGCCCCCCAGAACCTCCAACTCTCAGATCTATCACTTCCGAGCACTTTCTCGACAAAATGTACCGTGGAAGTCAATCAAGGAAGAGAAGAGGCATTGCTGGCGCTAGTAGTTCCTCGGCACCAGCCCCCCAAGATCCTACTCAACTCTCGCCGCAGCACCTAGCTTGCCTCGAGCACATCCGGGGTTATACGTGGCACCCCATGTTCAGACTTGACTTCGGCATCCTTGCCGAGTTTGGATGGGAGGACGATGTCCGGGCCCACATAGATAACATTGGGTGGGGCTTCCTGCTGCAACCTCCACCTACCCACGTGTTGTTGAACATTCAAGGACTTGATGCTGCACTTGATAGACATGAAGATTGTTGATTTTGATGATGATTCAAGAACACAAAGACTTAGAGTGTTGAAGACTTGTTTTGTATTGTAATAACTATGTTTCAATTAGATTGAGTCTGTAATATTAGAGTTTAAGATAGCCAGTACATAGTCTGCACCTTAGAAGCTTCAAAAAGCTCAAATTTATCATCCAGGCTTGGCTTTAATCGATTAAATAGGGAAATAATCGATTAAAACAGATGAGAAAAATCATTTTCCGTAAAAATCGACTAGTTTAATCGATTAAACCAACTTTTAATCGATTATCGAGTGATTTAATCGATTAAACCACCTTTTAATCGATTAAAACAGAGAGGTTTGGGTTCCGTTGATATTTGGCTCTGTTTTAATCGATTAATACTTATTTTAATCGATTATTTCAGTCAGATTTTGATTTTTAACTTCAAATCAAACCTATTTTTGAAAACCCTTTTCCCAAGAACCCTAATTCCGAAAATCCCAATTTCCAAACCCTAATTTCTCTACTTAAACTCTTCTATGGCACTCAGAAAAGAAGAACAACCTTTTTCATACAAAAGTTAAGTGTTGTAGTGCCAGAGAACTGTTTGTTGCAAGAAAAAGGGGCTTTTGGAACCTGGTGTGGGCTAGAAGCGATAAGAATCACTAAGTGGAGTTCTTAGTGGATTGTGTGTTGTGCCGTCTCTAGGGAAAGTTGTTCTTCATCTCTTGTTGATTTCAAGAGAGGTGTTTTCTTATCTTTATCTTTTCAATTGTAATCTGTTTGTAACAACTTGATTATAGTGACAGCGTTAATCCTCTGTTTGAGTGATTAGCAACTAGACGTAGGATCTTTTGATCCGAACCAGTATAAATCTCATGTGTAAGATTCTCTTCTCTTCTCTATTTACATTTACACAGTTTTTAATCGGTAAAATTTGGGGAAAATTTTGAAAACCTAATTTTTGTTAAGAAACCAATTAACCCCCCCTCTTGGTTTTTGTCCGACCACGTGAACATTCCGCTGCGCGATTCTAACAAGTGGTATCAGAGCTTGCTTTGATAGTCATTCAAATTTTCGAAAATGGCCGGCCAAAATCAAACTTTTGCCGAAGGTGCGTCTATCAACAGACCCCCACTTTTTGCGGGTCAAAATTATCCTTTTTGGAAGGTACAAATGCAAATCTTTTTAGAGTCTCTTGATAGAGGCGTTTGGGATGCTATTTTAAACGGTCCATTTGTTCCTAAAATTACTGAGAACGGTGTTGACGTTCTTAAACCTTTTTCTAGATGGACTGAAGAAGAAAACAGAAAAGCACAATTTGACGTTAGGGCTAGAAATATAATTTCATCTCGCTTTAACGCTTGATGAGTTTTACAGGATCTCTGTTTGTAAAAGTGCTCAAGAGATGTGGGAAAAACTAAGAGTAACTTATGAAGGAACCGATGATAGTGACTCGATTTCGAGTCAAGTGATTTGGAAATAGAAGCTAACATTTGCTTGTTGGCAAAAGACAATATTTCTTCCGACTTTGAGGTTAGTGATTCCGACTCATCCTCAAGTGATGATGAAAATGATTTTGATGAATTACAAAATGCATATAATGAATTGTTTAGTGCCTTTAAGGACTTGAAAAATGAATACAAAGTCAGTGAAAAAGAGTTTAAGTAGTTCAGAAAAGGAGGTAGAGTCCTTAAAAACGAAAATTATATGTTTAGAGGAAAATGAGTCATTAAAAACGAAAATTGCATGTTTAGAGGAAAAGGAAACCTTAGAAACAAAAATTGTATGCATAGATGAGAATAATGATAAGAATATAGTATGTGCATCTTGTAAAGAGTATGAGTATGACATAGATATACTTAATCATCTACTTGATAAAGTAGAAAAGGAGTTGAGTAATAATAATAAAGTTGTTGTAACTCAAAATAGTGTAAATTATCAAGTTCCTTTGAAAAAGCCTAAAAGGAAAAATAAAAGAGTATGGGTAGAAAAAGGAACTAGAACATCTATGGTTAAAGATTCATCATATTCAAAAGTTACATCAAATGCATGCTTTTATTGTATGAAACATGGTCATACTTCAAATAGATGTAAAATTAAGCATTTTGGTGTTCCTAAAGGAAAATATATTTGGATTCCTATAGTTAAATGAATTGTTTGTCTCTTGTATTTATTGAAAGAAAATTGATCATTTAGTATGTTTTGAATAGGATGCTCATTAGGCCAAGTATAAAATCAACTCCCTATGAATTGTTAAATGGTAGAAAGCCTAATGTTGCTCGTTTGAAAATCTTTGGATGTAAGTGTTTTGTGTTAAATAATGGAAAGGATAACTTAGGAAAATTTGACTCTAAACTGATGAGGGCATTTTCTTAGGTTATTCGTTAACTAGCAAGGCTTAAAGGGTATTTAATAGAAGAACTTTAAATATAGAAGAATTTATACATGTTACCTTTGATGAGATTGTAGACCTTGGGGGAAATCCTCTTGAGTCAAATAAAGAAATTGCAGGTGATGATGAATATATAAGAGAGGCTCTTGATGAATTATATTTGGAAGAAAATGAGCCTTCTCAAACGCCTGAATTAGCAAAAGAATGGCAATCACCTAGAGGACTCTCAATGGACAATATCATTGGTGATATCTCAAAAGGGGTAAGAACTAGAAACATGACTAATTTTTGTATGTCTTTACTTCTTTCCTCTTGACCCTCACAACAATATTCTAAAAATTAATTTGGGAATATGGAGGCGTATAGTCAACAAGAGGATTGAAATCCCTAAAGCAAAGAAAAAGGGGCACTACATGACAAAGAGCATGCTACAAAAGAAAAAAAAGAAAAGAAAGAAAAATTATCCTTCGGTCACAAGAAGTCCGGCATGGTACAACCAAAAGTAAACACAGCAAATCAGAGGGCATTCAGTGCAACGAGACACGTCGGTTAAATCCTTCTGAAAACTTAATCAAAATAGGCATTATAGGACATCAAACATGAAAACATTGCATGCATAAAAATGTTTTTGAACCAGGTCCTATTTTCCTTTCAAAAAAAAAACAAAAACAAAAAACAACACTTCCGTAATTCGAGACCGCCGTCTGGTTCTCCCAGACCGCCGTCTCGGTTACCCGACAAGGCGAGAACGCCGTCTCAACCAACCAGACCACCGTCTCAACTCAGGCGAAAATGAGATTGCCGTCTCGCTCAGCGAGACCGCCGTCTCGCTTAAGCCCAACGTCGAGACCGCCGTCTCGATGGTCCAGACCGCCGTCTCGACTTGGAGAAGACACGAGACCGCCGTCTTGCCTTCCCAGACGGCGGTCTCGAATTGAAAAAATTTCCTATATATAGGGGGCGCGCTTGGGAGGTTCTTCACAACTCTCCTTGCCTCCATAACCTCCATTGCTCATATCTTGCACTCCCAAGCCCCCCTAGTCAGAATGTTTGGTAGAAGCGCTTCCAGAAAGAGAAGGAGCACTGCCGGTGCCAGAAGTTCTGCGGCACCGCCACCCCAGGATCCCTCTCAGTTGTCGCCTCAGCACCAGACCCGCCTCGACAACATCCGGACTTATCAGTGGCACCCGATGCTCAGACTTGACTTTAGCATCCTGGCTGAATTTGGGTGGGAGGACGATGTCCGAGCCCACATAGACAGCATCGGGTGGGGCTTTCTGCTGCAGCCACCACCTACACATGTGTACCCACAAGCGATACTGGAATTCTTGGCCTCTGTCTCCTACTCCGAGGTCCCCTCCACGGTCCCGGGCCTGCAGCCCACTAAAATGGTGACCTATTTTATGGGTGGAAGATACCAGGCCACCACCCTCGATGAGTTCAACATGGCCATCCGGTTCGTCCGGCCCGAGGACACTTTGACCCAGGGATACCGTGAGGCCATCTGCTCCCGGCCCACCAACCTCACTGCCGCCAAAATGTGGCATGAGCTCACAGGAGCCACCACGCTGCCCACGCTGATGAGGGGCTCTGCGCTGCCCCCAGCACTCCGCATCTGCCACAAGCTGCTGGCCGGAACCATCCATGGGAGGAAAGAGAGTCAGGGTAAGGTATCCCTCCGTGACCTCTTCGTACTTTATTGCATGAGCCAAAAGCAGCGCTGCAACCCCGACTACTTCTTCCTGAGAGCCCTCAAGGACTTCGGGAACAGATCCGCGGGGGTCGTCCTCGTGGCTCCCCTCATCACTCCCCTGGCAGAAAGATGGGGGTGCCCTGGCCAGGAAGAGCTGGCCTCCAACTTGCGACCTGAGTCCATCAACGGGTCAGTCCTGGTTAGCATGGGAATGCTGATACTTCGAGGGACCCAGTTGGCCCTCCATCCCACACTGGATTTCGCACTAGATCTCCAGGGGCTGGTGGCGATGCAGGATATCCCCACGCCCCCCGAATTCCAGCAGCAGCAACAGCAACCACCACCACCGTACACGGACGATTTCGCCGGCATGAACCGCAACATGAACGATCTGCGCCGGCAATTCGACCAAATGACGGTGCGGCAAGAAGCCTACCATATGCGGCAAGAGGAGATGTACCAGCATCAGCAGGTGATGCGGCAGGAATGGACAACATTCCAGCAAGAATACCGCGACGAAGTCTGGGAGCAAGCGGACTTCTGTATCACCTCTACCAGCAATTCGCCCGTGGATCATCTCCAGAGGATAGCCCTTAGGGATGGTACTTTCCTAAATAAAAGTGGTTGTAATAAAATTTCCCCATAAATAAAATTTTATTTCATGCATCTCTTTGCCACCCTTTGCAAAAGCTAGCGTAACGAAAAAAAAACTTAAAGAGGAAAAAGGCATACGCTTGTCACCGCCGTCCGTTCCGACGTCCTGGGACATCTCGAACGTTTATACGAGCGGTCGTGAAAAGATGGTTGAGACTCGCGTTTTTTTGTTAAAAATATGTTCATTGCTTACGAGGCGCTCAACGCTGAACTATCCTCTAATAGAAGCAAGGTTTTCGAAAAGGGTTCTTCTGGAGTCGCCACCAATGTTTTGACCATAAACATTGGAAAAGGAGAAAAAGGCATTGATTTTAATAAAAACCAAACTTGGCCATTATAACCAGAGTCGGGTAAGGGAGTTAGTTACGTGTGGGGAAGGTATTAGCACCCCACAACGCCCCTTTCGGGTTCCCTATGACGGATTAATTCATTTAAGTTAAGATTACAAGAAATTACACGATTACCCTTATTTTATTGCATAATGTTAAGAATGGCTATCTACATGATTTTATTTCTTATTGCATACAGAAAGCAATAAATAAAGCAGTAAAAGATAAGAGAATTGAACAGAACCTCCGTAGCAAGCTTTGTATATCGAATCTTGAATCACAAGGATGCGTTTTGGCAATCCTTCACTCTACAAAGACTCTCCTCTCCAAATACAAGATCGACTCGACTCGATTTTACAGAAGAATCGAATGCTGGAATATGATTCCTTAACTGATTGTTACCTTATAAAGGCAATCAGAGAGTTCATTCAAAGAGGGAAGAGGATAGACAAGTACTGGGAGTTGTCTGGGGTGTGGAACAGTGCCAAATGAGCTTCCAATTTATAGTTTTCGCTGCCTGCACACTTGGGACGCGCGTCTGGGTTGGGACGGCCGTCTGGGTTGGGACGGCCGTCCCAACTGCATGTTTTACAAAGGCTGGGACGCCCTGGGGAGCTGGGACTGGCAGTCCCACTTGGCCAGGGAAGGTTGGGACGGCCGTCTCGACCTTGGGACGGTCGTCTCGACCTGTTTTAGCCAGCTTTTGTGTTTTGGGACCCCTGGGAAGCTTTCCTTTATGTATTCGGACGTCGTTTGATGCCGATAAACGCCCGTTAAAGCTTTATCTTCATATAGGAAGTCTTCTTGGCCTTTATTGAGATGTCAGGCGAGCTTGGTCTTTGTAGGAAGTCTCTTTAGCTTTTATTATTGATAGGCCGAGCGAGCTTTGTCTTGTCATATGAGATCTTCTCAGCCTTTATTGAGAGACCGGGCAAAATTAGGGGTCTACAACTGCCCCCCCCCCCTTCACCTGCCTGGCTAATTATGTTGGCTTAATATACCGACAAAATTAGTTGGTAGGGGAAGGAGTTAACCCTTTTGCCCGGTTATCCTTCGGATGCTTCTTTGCTGATCCTCCGGATGATAAATATTTTTGATAGGTACCAACCCCTATCTGGTTTGAACCTTTCTTTATAAGGCTCTGGTGAGTACTTACCCTCACCCGGTACGAGTCTGTGTTTCACTAGACTCTTGTGGGTACCTACCCCCACTAGGTATAAACCTTGTTTTGCAAGGCTTTGGTGAGTACCTACCCTCACCTGGTATGAGTTCGCATTTTGTTAAACTCTTGTGGGTACTTACTTCCGAGGTGCTCAATGCTGAACTATCCTCTAATAGAAGTAAGGTCTTTGCAACCCATTTTTGTAATGCTTAGGCGAGTATTTTACTCCACCTAATGCATTCTACTTAAGTTTTGATGAGTACATACCCTTATCCGGTACAAACCTTATTTTATAAGGCTCTGGTGGGTACCTACCCCCACCTGGTATGAATCTGCGTTTTGCTAGATTCTGATGAGTATCTACCCTCATCCGGTATAAACCTTATTTTATAAGGCTTTTGGTGGGTACCTACCCCCACCTGGTACGAATCTGCATTTTTGCTAGATTCTGATGAGTACTTACCCTCATCCGGTATAAACCTTATTTTATAAGGCTTTGGTGGGTACCTACCCCCACCTGGTACGAATCTGTATTTTGACAGACTCTAGTGGATTTTACACCCCCACTGGGTGCGAACCTGCATCCTGACTAGGCTCTAGTGGATTTTACACCCCCACTGGGTGCGAACCTACATCTTGACAGACTCTAGTGGATTTTACACCCCCACTGGGTGCGAACCTGCACCTTGACTAGGCCTTAGTGGATTTTACACCCCCACTGGGTGCGAACCTGCATCTTGACTAGGCTCTAGTGGATTTTACACCCCCACTGGGTGCGAACCTACATCTTGACTAGGCTCTAGTGGATTTTACACCCCCACTGGGTGCGAACCTGCATCTTGACTAGGCTCTAGTGGATTTTACACCCCCACTGGGTGCGAACCTGCATCTTGACAGACTCTAGTGGATTTTACACCCCCACTGGGTGCGAACCTGCATCTTGACAGACTCTAGTGGATTTTACACCCCCACTGGGTGCGAACCTGCATCTTGACAGACTCTAGTGGATTTTACACCCCCACTGGGTGCGATCCTGCATCTTGACTAGGCTCTAGTGGATTTTACACCCCTACTGGGTGTGAACCTGCATCTTGACTAGGCTCTAGTGGATTTTACACCCCCACTGGGTGCAAACCTGCATCTTGATAGACTCTAGTGGATTTTACACCCCCACTGGGTGCGAACCTGCATCTTGACTAGGCTCTAGTGGATTTTACACCCCCACTGGGTGCGAACCTGCATCTTGACTAGGCTCTAGTGGATTTTACACCCCCACTGGGTGTGAACCTGCATCTTGACTAGGCTCTAGTGGATTTTACACCCCCACTGGGTGCGAACCTGCATCTTGACTAGGCTCTAGTGGATTTTACACCCCCACTGGGTGCGAATCTGCATCTTGACAGACTCTTGTGGTTTTTTACACCCCACTTGGTGTGAACCCTATTCTATAAGGTTTTTTGAGATATTCTAAAAAAATCCTTATCGGATTGTTTAGAGAAGTGTTGGCGGCTTACTGTCTTTGATCATGCGCCTATTCCGTAGGGAATGATGGATTTTTCTTTTTGACTTTTTTGTTTTAGTCATCCGGTTTTACCGGGGATTTCATTGTTTTGGCTTTTTCTTTTAGCCATCCGGTTTTACTGGGGATTCTTTGTTTTTGGCTTTTCTTGTTTAGCCATCCGGTCTTGGCCGGGTACTCTTGTTGATTGGCTTTTCTTGTCTAGCCATCCGGCTTGGCTGGGGATTCCTTGTTTTTGGCTTTTTTGTTTAGCCATCCGGCTTTGCCGGGGATTCTTTGTTTTTGGCTTTTTAGCCATCCGGTCTTGGCCGGGGATTCTTTGTTCTTGGCTTTTTAGCTATCCGGTCTTGGCCGGGGATTCCTGTTGATTTTGGCTTTTTTGTTTAGCCATCCAGCTTTGCTGGGGATTCTTTGTTCTCGGATTTTTAGCCATCCGGTCTTGGCCGGGGATTCCTGTTGATTGCCTCTTTTTAGGCAGGAATCCACTGGGGATTTTGTTGATTTTTGATTGTGCCTCTTGATTAGGCAGATGCTTCGATAGTGGTGAAGGCTTTTTACTTGTTGTTTTTCGCCTCTGAATAGGCTGATGTTCTACTTAAGGATATTTGCTCTTGATAATACATCTGAGTAGGTGGATGCTTTTTGAAAGCTTTGTTCTTGTATTACCTCTTATAGGTTGATTTCCCATTTCTTGGGGATATCAGCTTTTTGCTTGCCTTAGGCAGAGGCTCTCTTGGGAGTGAAGGCTTTGCACTTCACTGGGGAATATTCATATTGGGTTTTCCAAAAGGTTAACTCCCTAAGGATATGAATTTTGTAGTTTGCCTTTGCTGGTAGGCTCGCTGGGGATTTTTCTTTTTGGTGATCCACCAGGGATTTTGTTGTTTCCTGGGGATCTATTTTGAATTGCCCCCTAGGGAGGAATGGAGTTTTGACTCCTTTGTTTTGAGCTGGCTTTGCCTATGCTCTTATTCCTGCTGGGGAATGGATTTGTATGTGCGCCTTTTTATGCACATTGGCTTTTTCTTTGGATGAAAAGATATCTTTTTTCTCTTTTCTTTTTGGTGATCCCTGGGGAATTTTTTCCTTTTCTTGGGGGATCTAATCCTTGTTTTGATTTTTATGATGGAGTCTTCGCTCTAACTTTTGTGAGGCTCTTTATTGAGCGGAATGAAGAGTTTTTCTTCTTTTTCTTTTTTGGGATTCACCGAGGAGTCTGTCCGTTCCCTGGGGAACCAATTTTGATGATGGAGTCTTGGCTCCTGGCTTTGAGAAACTCTTATTTGAGCTGGATGAAGAGATTTTTCCTCCTTTTGTCTTTTTGTAGACTTTTCTTGATATATTCTTCTTGGAGATTTCTTATTTGGCCTTTTTCGTTGTGGCCTCTATTGGGGAATGAAAGTTTTTCTTTTCTTTCTTTTTGTTGCCCCCTGGTGATATGGAGGATTTGTCTCCATATTTTCTTTGATGGACTCTTGTGTAGTCCTTATTCTCCTTTGGGGAATGAAGCGGAGATTCTGGATGAGTTTGCTTGATGACTCATGTGGCGATGAAGCTGAGTCGTGAGGTAATTTTTGTTTTGCCTCTGGATTAGGCAAGGATCCGCTTGGGGATGATCAAGCCTTTCCGTTGGCTTTTCTATGTTGATGGCTTCCTTCTTTTTAGATGGAGGGATGTTGATTGAGGCTTCAAATGACTGTGGTTGACGACTCATGTGATGGTGATGCTGAGTCGTGGAGTAATTTTTGTTTTGCCTCTGTAGTAGGCAAGGATCCGCTTGGGGATCATCGAGCCTTTCCGTTGGCCTCTTTTTTCGATGTACCTTCTTTTATTGGTGTAGAAGGTTAGAGCTAGTTTCCTTGAAGCTCTTTATTCTGCTGAAATGGTTTTGATTTTCGCCTTTCGCGATTTTGATTTTCATATGGAGACTGGATTCTGGCGCCTCCTATTTTCAACCACAAGTATGGAGACTAGACTCCTTATATGCATGTTTATTATTCTTGTTTGAAGAAAATTATTTTTTCTTGATCTTGACAAAGTCGTATATGCAACTACTTTGTGTATGGATGTCCTAAATGCAATCTATTATTTATTTATTTTTTATGCATTTAGAAAGTAACTGGCCTTTTCCCGTTGGCTTCTTCTGAACACGCCGATGGGCTCCTCCTTTATGACCATGATGATGGGCTCATCTTTTACTCATCTCTTGGTTTTAGCCCTATCTTTTGCCTAGGCCGCCCTTTACGGGTTTTCGACCTAGCGGGCTGCCTTAATTTTTGCCTAGAATATCTTAGGGGGCTTTTGCCTTATCTTTTGCCTAGATCGTTCTTTTGGGGTTTGCGATCTAGCAGGCTACCCTAGTTTTTACTTAAGAATATCCTAGCAGGCGTTTATTTCTTTATTATTATTTTTTATGCTTCCTCTTTTTTAGATGCATGTTTGATCTTTGATTAAGAAGTCTTTGCACATATTTATGATTTATCAATAAAGAGGCATTTCCATAATATTTGATCAAGAGAAAGGAAATGAAAAGGAATTTTATTGATAAATGAGCAAAAGTTTTATTTCTTTTATAGAAGAATTTCAAAAGGTATTTAGAAGAATGGGTGGTCAGGGTTGGTTGTACTGTATAGGCTTAAACAGTCATGTCCATGATATCTGCCCCCTGGTTCTCCTAATTGCTTCAGTTGATATGCCTAAACTCAAAGTGAAGACTATGTAGACTGCTTGCTTCTGGAAGAATGTTACTTTAGCCGCCTTTTCGGTTTTCGACTAAAGTAACCATTGCTCTTAGTTTTTTTTTTTTTACCTCTTCTTTTTGCCTAGGACGTATCCTAGCGAGGGATATCGACCCTATCTTTTGCCCAGGGATGCCCTTTGTGGGTTTTCATTCCTGACGGGTCTTGAGCAATGTCTTCAAGCATAATACTTCTTCACCGTACCGGAGTTGATTAGGTGTCGAAGTTCTTTTCCATCCATATTGGCGAGGCTAAGAGCCCCTCCCGAGAAAGCTATCGGCTTTGATCCCGTTCAGCTTCTATTAATTTTACTTCCATCATCATGTGCTTTTAGCTGTACCGATTTGCCGTCTCAGATCTTTGTTAAAACCGAAGAGTAATCATTTTGAATGTAGAGCAATTGTCATGTCAATGCACCTCTTCCTTTCCTTTAGGGATTTCAATCCTCCTATTGATCACCATATTTCCACATTTCCCAGTCAATTACTTGAATGCTTTATGATGAAGGGTCAAGAGAATAGAAAGAAAGGGATTTATCACAAAGGCTTGTGTTTTAGTGAGATTCTTTTTATGAAATAATAGTTTCTGTAAGAATGGCTGGCCAAGGTTGGTTGGTGTTTAGGCTAGTTTAAACAAATCTTTTGTTTTAATGAGGTGGCGTCTCCAGCTGATTACTTTATGGCGCCTATTTGTGACTGATTAACTTTCCTAGTCCACCCTTTTGGGTTTTCAGCCTAGGATGTTGTGATGTGTCCTAACTTTTGTCTAGGTTCCCCTTTTTCATTTTTTTTTGGGATACCTAGTGGACTTTATTTTGTCTATGACGCTTTAATTGTTTTGATACTTATTGGAACAAAACGTTTGTCTAACACATGGTTATTTAATGGGGTATAAACATGATTATTGAGAAAAGAAGCAGATAGTAAGAATAACATTCTTTTGTAATTAAAAGGGAAATGCGTGCCCTAAAGATGCTCGGGGGTCGGGCACACCCCGAGGAGTGATCTCTAATAGTCATTGGGTTTACATCCCTTAAAATCGGAAGAAGGGCATTTAATGACTAATGCTACCCTTGACGCTAATATCCCTTTTTTTTTTGAAGATCGTCTTTTTAAGGTACGGAGGGGAGACTTCCCTTTTCATCGTACGACTTGTTCTTTTGTAGGGTCGTACTTTAAAGGATTATCCTTAAAATCTGGTGGCTCTCTTATTCTTTGAGCATCCTTTCCAAGCCCTTGTCTGGGTTGTACTCATATCTCTTCATTATATGGGCCACTTTTAAATTGCTAGGAAGTCTTTCCATATTTTCAAATGTCTTCTTCAGCCGCATCCATTTAAGGTATGGTGGACGGCTCGCTGATTCGAATGTAGTCTTTAGCTTGAACCATGATCAACTTGTAGCCTACCACGAATTTGATTTTTCGGTGGAGCGTTGAAGAAAGTGCCCTAGCACCGTGAATCCAAGGTCTGCTCAATCTTCCCCTCAGATTATTTTTTCTTTTCCTCTTCGGTTTCTTTATTTTTCCTTTGTTTTTAGGAGCATTATCTTGTAGCTCCTTGGGGAATAAATTCTTTCGCTTCTCGTTATTGTAGACCCCTAATTTTGCCCGGCCTCTCAAATAAAGATAAAGGAGATCACCCGTAACAAGATAAAGCTCGTCTAGCATTACAAATAAGAGCCAAGGAGACTTCCCATATGAAGATAAAGCTTCAATAGACACATATCGGCATCAATTGACGTCCAAAACAGGCAAGGAGAGCTTCCCGGAGTCCCGAAACGCGCGAAACTGGCCAGAACAGGTTGAGACGGCCGTCCCAGTTGGGACGGCCGTCCCAACCTGCCCCAGCCAGTTGGGACGCGCGTCCCGAAGTTGGGACGGCCGTCCCGAGCCCCAGTTATGTGGGACGGCCGTCCCGGGTTCCCAGGGGGTCCCAGCCTGTGTAATTTTGCCATTTGGGACGGCTGTCCCAGTCCAGACGGCCGTCCCACCCCAGACGGCCGTCCCAAAGTGCGCCAGCTGCGAAAAACTATAAATAGGAGGCTCATTTGCCACTTTTTCACACCACAGACACTCCAGAGAGCTCTGAAACACTTTAGAGCACTTGTCTACTTCTCTCTCTCTCTCGAATGATCTTTCCGATTGCCTTAAATAGGTAACAATCGGTTAAGGAATTATATTCCGGCATTCGATTCTTCTTTAAATTTTTAGTGGGGTCGATCTTGTATTGGTGAGGAGAGTCTGTGTAGAGAGAGGGGTTGCCAAAACGCATCCTCATAGTTGGAGATTCTCAATACAAAGCTTGCTACGGAGGTTCTTTTCAATTCTCTTCTCTTTTATTGCTTTATTTATTGTTTTATTTAGCTTTATTTACTATTTATGTCATGTAGAGTAAAATCATGTAGATAACTATTTTAATATCTCTTTTATTGCTTTATTTAGCTTTATTCATCATTTTATGCATATAACATAGAATAAAATCATATAGATAGCCATTTAATATTATGTAATAAAATAGGGTAATCGCGTAATTTCTTGTAGTCTTTATTTAAATGAATTAATCTGTCATAGGGAACCCGAAAGGGGCGTTGTGGGGTGCTAACACCTTCCCCACACGTAACTAACTCCCTTACCCAACTCTGGTTATAATGGCCAAGTGCGGTTTTTCTTAAAATCAACATTTTTTCCTTTTCCAATGTTTAAGGTTAAAACATTGGTGGCGACTCCATAAGAACCCCTTTTCGAAAACCTTTTAAAACAAATACGCGAGTCTAAACCATCTTTTCGCGACCGCTCGCATAAACGTTTCGAGACGTCCTCCGGACGTCGGAAAGGGACGGCGGCGACAGATGGCGACTCCACTGGGGAAGCTAGAGAGTTGATCCCATTTAGTGACAGATAAATTCAAACTAAGTAAAGATTTGAAATTACGCCTTTACCCTTCTGTATGTTTTTATTGTATGGCTTTAATAACTGCTGTATGATTATTTCTGCAATTGTTTGAAATATAAATTGCACACAAGAACCCTTGCACACAACAGTCCCTCTATACCCAGGGGCAAGAGTGAATATCTATAGGGAGTGGGTGGCAGATACGATCGGTTAGTTGGCACACTGGGCTACCGCCGTTGTCTGAAAACCACCAACTCAAGGTGATAACTCTCTTCTTTTGGTCTAAGGGTGTCGCCACGGAGTTCCGTGCATGACCCGAGGATTGAGAGATTGAGAGGTCCCTATAATGGGGGCACCTTGGGGACCTTTGGCCTGGTGAGAACAGCTAGAACCACCTAAACCAAGCACGTTTCTGCAGGAAAATCCTACCTCGTGATTAAATAAGCGTGGCTCTGCTCGTGGATGTATGAATTGTGTGTGCATAAGTTTGCTGCATTTGTATTGATGCATTAGCATAGGGTAATCATACAACAAACAAAAAAAAAAGTGAAAAACCCTAAAAAAATCCTAAAAAAGTGAAAAACCCTAAAAATCATAAAAAAGTGAAAAACCCTAAAAATCATAAAAAAATATAAAAACATTAAGGTCATAAAAATACCTTTTTACAAAAGATTTTTGGCAAAGTCGTATCATTCATACCATATCATTCAATAAGTGGTAAAACCAAGAGAGAAAACCAATGCATTAAGAAAAGTATGCATAAACATCATCATAATAAAACCTCTCATACATAAACACATTCATCCTAGGGCGTATTTATTCCACGCTAATCATTTAAAATAAAAAGTCATAATAAGAATCATTAAAATCATTTAGAAGGTGGCTGGTCTTCCGCCCGTCCTCACTCGTGCTCAAAAAGCTAAGAAGATGGAACAACTAGAAGAGCAAAACCGAAAGCTCACCGTCGAGCTTACTACGCTGAAAGAGCAAATGGCTCAAATGCTAGAAATGATGCATCAACAGAATCTTCATCGAGAGGATCCTCAGAATGGACAAGCCTCTCACCAAGAAGAAGAAGAGGAACCTCAAAGTGAGCACGATCATTCTGACACAAGAGCAGGACATATTCATGCTCCTGAAATATCAAAACAACAAATCACTCGCTCTTGAAGAAAGGCTGAGAGCCATGGAAGGTCATAACTTTGATATAAAAGAAGCAACTTGATATGTGCCTCGTCAAAAATATCCAATTCCCTAACAAGTTCAAAACTCCTGAACTTTCCAAAATACATGGGATCGACCTGCCCAAGAAGCCATCTTACAATGTACTGTCGTAAGATGGCTGCACATGCCGATAATGAAAAACTCCTGATCCACTCGCTTTCAGGAGAGCCTGGCTCGAATCAGCCTTAAACCGGTATATGCAACTAGAAGGAGGGCAAATCCAAACCTGGAGACATATGGCAGATGCATTTCTTCGTCGTTATAAATACAACATTGACCTGACCCCTGAAAGAGCAGATCTACAATTATTAAGCAAGAAAAACGACGAATCCTTCAAAGCATATGCCCAAAGATGGAGGGAATTGGCAGCGCAAGTGGAACCTCCTCTATCCGACAAGGAAACCACATCCATGTTCATCAATTCTTTGACTGGTCCCTATTACGACAAAATGATAGGGAACACATCAACACTCTTTGCGGATGTGGTAATTATAGGAGAAAGAGTAGAGCAAGGTCTGAAAAGCGGAAGAATTGCACAGCATACTACCTCCAATTCCTCTACTCCGAATGATAAAAAGAGCTTTGGAAAGAAGAAGGAAGGAACTGTAAATGCAATCAACATTGCCACTCCTTCTTCTTCCTCACAACAAGCCAAACCACGCAGACAGGAGAGGAAATTCACTTCCATACCTACCTCCTATGGAAGTCTATTTTTGAAATTGTTGGACGCCAAGCTCCTCGTGCGCGTCCCTCCCAAGAAAATGGAGCCACCATACCCAGAATGGTATAAATCTAATGAAAGCTGTGATTACCATTCAGGTTCTCCAGGGCACTCCATCGAAAGTTGTGTAGCCCTAAAGCACAAGGTCTAGAATCTAATAGACGCGGGATGGATTACCTTTGACGCATCTACTCCGAAGGTGGATGACCAGCCCCTATCAATGCCCGAATAAAAGATGGGATAATCGGAGACCAGGCAGATTAGGGCTCATCATTTTTATCATCTTTTGCAATAAAAAATATAGATAAAAATAGATATAAAAAAAAAACTTCCGATGTATTTCTCGTGATCCCTGCCCATGATCACAAGATTTTTGGTTAATAAGGGCTTTGTAAATATTTTCTTCTATCAATACAATAAGGCATTTTTTTTAATATCCATATTCTCTTTCATTCTTTTCTCTCTCATACGTCTCATAAAGAAATCTAAAACAAAGCATAACCCATACAGTCATGTCTCGTGATTGAAAACTCCTTGGAAGATCTGAAAGCTGAAGACGAATGGATTGAGTCGAGCAGCTGAGGAGGGGACCATTTCCCCGACATGCAAAGACTGCTAGAAAAAGAAGCGCAATCAATACAGCCCCATCAGGAGAAAACCGAGGTCATCAATCTGGGACAAGAAGATAATAAGAAAGAAGTAAATATTGGAACCCAAATTGATGATGATGTCAAAGAAAAACTAATACAATTGCTAAGAGAATATATGGACGTGTTTGCGTGGTCCTACCATGATATGCCTGGGATCGATAAAAGTATAGTGGAGCATCGATTACCATTAAAAGAGGGATTTCGGCCCGTTAAACAAAAACTCAGAAGAGTAAAACCAGAATGGTCCTTAAAAATTAAAGAAGAAGTAGAAAAACAGTTGGATGCCAATTTCCTGATCGTTTCAAAATACCCTGAATGGCTGGCAAATATTGTGCCAGCTTATAAAGAAAAATGGAAAAATCAGAGTATGCGTAGATTACCTGGACTTGAACCGTGCAAGTCCGAAAGATGATTTCCCCTTACCACATATTGATATGCTCGTAGATCACACTGCTACAAATACTCTTTATTCTTTCATGGATGGATATGCAGGGTATAATCAAATCAAATTGGCTGTCGAAGACAGAGAAAAAACTTCCTTCATTACGCCATGGGGGACATTTTGTTATAGAGTGATGCCGTTTGGACTTAAGAATGCAGGGGCGACCTATCAAAGGGCTATGGTTACACTATTTCACGATATGATCCACAAAGAAATCGAAGTATACGTGGATGATATGATTGTCAAGTCTAAAAATGAGACAGATCACTTCCTACACTTAACGAAATTATTCAATCGGCTTCGAAAATACCAGCATTAAGCTTAATCCGGCTAAATGCACGTTCGGAGTACGATCAGGAAAACTTCTCGGGTTCATCGTCGAGGAAAAAGGAATTGAGGTGGACCCTGATAAAACAAAAGCAATCATAGAGATGCCCCCGCCAAGAACAGAAAAAGAAGTTAGAGGGTTCTTAGGCCGAATAAACTACATCGCATCTGTTCATTGCGCAATTAACATGATAAATGTATGCCCATCTTCAAGTTATTGCGTAAAAACCAACCGACAGCTTGGAACGATGAATGTCAACGAGCCTTCGAAAATATCAAAATATGCCTAACTAATCCTCCAGGCATTAATACCACCTGTGGAAGGGAGACCCCTAATTCTTTACCTATCAGGATTCGACGAGTCCATGGGATGTGTGCTCCGTCAACAAGATGACACCTGGTAAAAAAGAACAAGCCATATATTACCTCAGGAAAAATTCCTAAACTATGAGACCCGTTATACACCACTCTAAAAAACATGTTGTGCATTGGTGTGGGCAACTCAACGCCTTCGACAATATATGGTCAGACATACAACTTGGTTAATTTCCAAAATGGACCCAATCAAATACTTGTTTGAAAAACCCATCTTGACCGGAAGGATAGCTAGATGGCAAGTACTCCTCTCAGAATTTGATATTATTCATATCACTCAGAAAGCTATAAAAGCCAGTCCTTTGGCAGACTACCTAGCACATGGGCCAACAGACGAATATCAATCCCTCCAAGATGATTTTCCAGATGAGCATATAATGCATATTCAACATGAAGAGCTTAAAAATGATGAGTGGATCATGTTTTTCAATGGAGCTTCAAACTTACTAGGACATGGGATCGGAGCTATTTTAATATCGCCTTGAAAAGAAGCATATCCCCAGAAATACCTAGATTAACCTTCGACTGTACAAACAATATGGCAGAATATGAGGCCTGTGCTCTAGGTATTCAAACGGCCTTGGATCACTGGGTAACCAAACTCAAAGTATTCGGTGACTCATCCCTTGTTATTTATCAGCTCAAGGGTGAATGGGAAACTAGAAACTCCAAATTAATCCCTTATCTGGAGCATATCCGTAAGATGACTTCACAAATGGAAAACATCAAGTTTCGAATATATCCCTCTGGAGGATAACCAAATTGCTGATGCGCTGGCAACATTATCATCCATGTTCGCACTAGGGCAAGAGCATGAGATGCCTATCATCCAAGTCAAAAGGCACGACAAACAAGCCTTTTGTATGATGGTGGATAGCGAAAAGATAAAGCCCCTTGGTATCAGGACATAAGGCGATACTTGACAAAGGGTGAATACCCCGAGGGAATCAGTGACAATGATAAAAGGACCATTCATAAAAGGGCTATAGGGTTTACAGTGATAGGAGAAACCCTCTATAAAAAGAATTGTGATTCTACTTTATTAAGATGTGTTAATCCCGAAGAAGCCCAGATATTGATCAAAGAAATACATGAAGGAACCTTTGGGACTCATGCACCAGGGCATATCATGGCTAGGAAAATCCTCAAAGCAGGATACTTTTGGTCCACAATGGAAAAGGACTGTTATCGACATGCTAGAAAATGTCACAAGTGTCAAATACACGCAGATAATGTACATGTTCCACCGATACCTCTCAATGTTATGGCTATCCCTTGGCCATTTGCTATGTGGGGCATAGATGTCATCTGACCTATTGAGCCTAAGGCGTCCAATGGTCACTCGATTCATTTTGGTAGCCATTGATTATTTCACTAAATGGGTGGAAGCTGCATCTTATGCACATGTGACTAGAAAAGTAGTGGTCACCTTCGTTAAGAAAGATATCATATGTCGATACGGCATTCCACATCGCCTCATTACTGATAATGGGACCAATCTAATAATAAAATGATGGAAGAACTATGTTATGACTTCAAAATTCAGCATCATAACTCCTCTCCTTATAGGCCTAAAATGAATGGCGCAGTGGAAGCAGCCAATAAAAACATCAAGAAGATTGTTCAAAAGATGGTTAAAACCTATAAAGATTGGCATGAAAAATTACCTTTTGCTCTTCATGGATATCGAACGTCTGTACGAACCTCAACAGGAGCCACTCCATTCTCCCTTGTATATGGAATGGAGGCCGTATTGCCAATAGAGGTCGAAATACCTTCCCTGCGAATTATTATGGAAGCAAAATTAACAGAATCCGAATGGGTCCAAAGTCGATACGATCAATTAAACCTTATCGATGAAAAGCGGCTGAATGCCATATGCCATGGACAAGCCTATCAAAAGAAGATAAAAAAGGCTTATGATAAAAAGGTACGCCCTCATACTTATCAAGAAGGGGATTTAGTGATAAAGAAACTGCTTCCAGCCCAGAAGGATAAAATTGGAAAATGGGCGGCAAATTATGAAGGACCCTTTGTGGTCAAACGAGCTTTCTCAGGAGGGGCACTTATTCTCACTAATATGGATGGAGAGGAGCTTCGACACCCAATCAATTCTGACGCAGTAAAGAAATATTATGCTTGAAGACATTGCTCAAGACCCGTCAGGAATGAAAATCCGCAAAGGACATTCCTGGGCAAAAGATAGGGTCCATATTCCTCGCTAGGATACGTCCTAGGCAAAAAGAAGAGGTAAAAAAAAAAGAGGTAAATAAAAAAAAACTAACTAAGAGCAATGGTTACTTTAGTCGAAAACCGAAAAGCGGCTAAGGTAACATTCTTCCAGAAGCAAGCAGTCTGCATGGTCTTCACTCTGAGCTCAGGCATCTCAACTGAAGCAATTAGGAGAACCAGGGGGCAGATATCATAAACATGACTGTATAAGCCTAAACAGTACAGCCAACCCTGACCACCCATTCTTCTAAATACCTTTTGAAATCCTTCTGTAAAAGAAATAAACTTTTGCTCATTTATCAATAAAATTCCCTTTCATTTCCTTTCTCTTGACCAAATATTATGGAAATGCCTCTTTATTGATAAATCATAAATATGCGCAAAGATTTTTAATCAAAGATCAAACATGCATCTAAAAAAGGGGAAGCATATAAAAATAATAAGAGAATAAACGCCTGCTAGGATATTCTTAGGTAAAAACCAGGGTAGCCTGCTAGATCAGAAACCCCAAAAAAGAACGATCTAGGCAAAAGATAAGGCAAAAGCCCCCTAAGATATTCTAGGCATAAATTAAGGCAGCCCGCTAGATCGAAAACCCGTAAAGGGCGGTCTAGGCAAAAGATAGGGCTAAAACCAAAAGATGAGTAAAAGATGAGCCCATCATTAAGATCATAAGAAAGGAGCCCATCGGCATATTCGCGAGAAGCCGACAGAAGAAGGCCAGTCACTTTCTAAATGCATCAAAAATAAATGAACATCAGATTGCATTTAGGACACCCACACACAAAGTAGTTGCATAATACGACTTCGTCAAAATCAAGAAAAAATAATTTTCTTCAAACAAGAATAATAAACATGCATATAAGGAGGATAGTCTCCATGTTTGTGATTGGAAATAAAAGGCGCCAAAATCCAGCCTCTAAATGAAAGTCAAAAACACGAAAGGCGAAATCAAAATCATTTTAGCAGACTAAAGAGCTCCAAGAAAGCTAATTCCAACCATCAACCTTCTACACCAATAAAAGAAGGTACATCAAAAATAGAAAAAGCCAATGGAAGGGCTTGATAATCCCCAAGCGGATCCTTGCCTGCTCCAAAGGCAAAACAAAATTTCTCCATGACTCAACATCTACACTACATGAGTCATCAAGCATAAATCACTTGGAGCTGCAATCAACATCCACCACATCCAGAAAAGTCATCAATGTAGAAAAGCCAACAGAAAGGCTCAATTATCCCCAAGCGGATCCTTGCCTACTCCAGAGGCAAAACAAAAAGAATACCTCGCGACTCATCTTCGTCACCACATGAGTCATCAAGCACACTCATATAAGGATCTCCACTTCATTCCCCAAACGGAGAATAAGGGTTACACAAGAGCCCATCATACGAAGTCAAGTCCTTTACATCACTGGGGGGCAACAAAAAGAAGGAAGAGAAAAGCCTTTCATCCTCTGACAAAGGCCACTGCAAGAAAAAGCCGAAAGAAAATCCCCAAGAAGAGCACATCAAGAAAAATCTATAAAAGAAGAAAATGAGAAAATTCCATCCACAGGAAGGCAAATCACCCCCCCGGTGGATCATCAAAAAGAAAATTTTCTCCCCAGTAAGCCTGAACCGCAAAGGCAAATTACAAATTACAAATCCACAGGGAGTTAAGCACCCAATATGAATATCCCCGGCTGAAGTACAAAACCTTCACTCCCAAGAATGCCTATGCTTACTCAGAAACAAGCAAAGAGCCGATATCCCCAAGAAACGGGAAATCAACCTAAAAGAGGTAATACAAGCAAAGCTTTCAAGAAACATCTACCTACTCAGAGGTATTATCAAGAACAAATATCCTCAAATAGAACATCAGCCTAATCAAGAGGCACAACCAAATAGAAATCACATCCCCAAGTGGGCTCTCGCCTAATCAAGAGGCACAATCAAGAATCAATAAATCCCCAGTGGATTCCCGCCTAATCAAGAGGCACAACAAAATCCTCAAGTGAATCTTCGCCTAATCAAGAGGCACAATCAATAAGAGAATTCAAAATCCCCAAAGGATTCTCGCCTAAAAAGAGGCAATCGACATAATCCCCGGCAAAGCTGGATGGCTAAAACAAGAAAAGCCAAAAAAATCAAGAATCCCCGGAAAAACCGGATGACTAAAACAAAAAAAATCAAAAAAAAAAAAAAAAAAAAATTATTCCCCATAGGCGCATGATCAGAGACAATAAGTCGCCAGAAACCGGATGAGGGTTCGTACTCATCAATCAAAAAGATATTCCAAAAAGAGCATTCCAAGAATTTGTCAAAATGCAGATTCGTACCAGATGGGGTAGGTACTCATCAGAGTCTATCGAAATGCAGAACTCACACCCAGTGGGGTGTAAAAACCATTAGAGTCCTGCAAGATGCAGACTCGCACAATAGAGCCTTGTCAAGATGCAGGTTCACACCCAGTGGGGTGTAAAAACCATTAGAGTCCGGCAAGATGCAGACTCGCACAATAGAACCTTGTCAAGATGCAGGTTCACACCCAGTGGGGTGTAAAAACCATTAGAGTCCTGCAAGATGCAGAACTCGCACAATAGAGCCTTGTCAAGATGCAGGTTCACACCCAGTGGGGTGTAAAAACCATTAGAGTCCGTCAAGATGCAGAACTCGCACAATAGAACCTTGTCAAGATGCAGGTTCACACCCAGTGGGGTGTAAAAACCATTAGAGTCCGGCAAGATGCAGAACTCGCACAATAGAACCTTATCAAGATGCAGGTTCACACCCAGTGGGGTGTAAAAACCATTAGAGTCCGGCAAGATGCAGACTCGCACAATAGAACCTAGTCAATATGCAGGTTCGCACCCAGTGGGGTGTAAAAACCACTAGAGCCTAGTCAATATGCAGGTTCGCACCCAGCTGGGGTGTAAAATCCACTAGAACCTAGTCAATATGCAGGTTCGCACCCGAGTGGGGTGTAAAATCCACTAGAACCTAGTCAATATGCAGGTTCGCACCCAGCTGGGGTGTAAAATCCACTAGAACCTAGTCAATATGTACAGGTTCGCACCCAGCGGGGTGTAAAAACCACTAGAATCCGGCAAAATGCAGATTCGTACCAGGTGGGGTAAGTACCCACCAAAACCTTAAAAATGCAGATTCATACCAGGTGGGGGTAGGTACCCACCAAAACCTTAAAAAGAAAGCTCAAACCAGATAGGGGTTGGTACCTATCAAAATATTTATCATCCGGAGGATCAACAAGGAGCAGCATCCGAAGGATAACCGGGCAAAAGGGTTAACTCCTTCCCCTACCAACTAATTTTGTCGACATATCCAGCCGACCAATTAGCTAGGCAGGTGAAGGGGGGGCAGCTGTAGACCCCTAATTTTGCCCGGCCTCTCAAATAAAGATAAAGGAGATCACCCGTAACAAGATAAAGCTCGTCTAGCATTACAAATAAGAGCCAAGGAGACTTCCCATATGAAGATAAAGCTTCAATAGACACATATCGGCATCAATTGACGTCCAAAACAGGCAAGGAGAGCTTCCCGGAGTCCCGAAACGCGCGAAACTGGCCAGAACAGGTTGAGACGGCCGTCCCAGTTGGGACGGCCGTCCCAACCTGCCCCAGCCAGTTGGGACGCGCGTCCCGAAGTTGGGACGGCCGTCCCGAGCCCCAGTTATGTGGGACGGCCGTCCCGGGTTCCCAGGGGGTCCCAGCCTGTGTAATTTTGCCATTTGGGACGGCTGTCCCAGTCCAGACGGCCGTCCCACCCCAGACGGCCGTCCCAAAGTGCGCCAGCTGCGAAAAACTATAAATAGGAGGCTCATTTGCCACTTTTTCAGACCACAGACACTCCAGAGAGCTCTGAAACACTTTAGAGCACTTGTCTACTTCTCTCTCTCTCTCGAATGATCTTTCCGATTGCCTTAAATAGGTAACAATCGGTTAAGGAATTATATTCCGGCATTCGATTCTTCTTTAAATTTTTAGTGGGGTCGATCTTGTATTGGTGAGGAGAGTCTGTGTAGAGAGAGGGGTTGCCAAAACGCATCCTCATAGTTGGAGATTCTCAATACAAAGCTTGCTACGGAGGTTCTTTTCAATTCTCTTCTCTTTTATTGCTTTATTTATTGTTTTATTTAGCTTTATTTACTATTTATGTCATGTAGAATAAAATCATGTAGATAACTATTTTAATATCTCTTTTATTGCTTTATTTAGCTTTATTCATCATTTTATGCATATAACATAGAATAAAATCATATAGATAGCCATTTAATATTATGTAATAAAATAGGGTAATCGCGTAATTTCTTGTAGTCTTTATTTAAATGAATTAATCTGTCATAGGGAACCCGAAAGGGGCGTTGTGGGGTGCTAACACCTTCCCCACACGTAACTAACTCCCTTACCCAACTCTGGTTATAATGGCCAAGTGTGGTTTTTCTTAAAATCAACATTTTTTCCTTTTCCAATATTTAAGGTTAAAACATTGGTGGCGACTCCATAAGAACCTCTTTTCGAAAACCTTTTAAAACAAATACGCGAGTCTAAACCATCTTTTCGCGACCGCTCGCATAAACGTTTCGAGACGTCCTCCGGACGTCGGAAAGGGACGGCGGCGACAGTTATGCCTCCAATGCCGGTTATATTGGAGATATCTTCATTGACGGATAATTCTTGTAGACCCCTAATTTTGCCCGGCCTCTCAAATAAAGATAAAGGAGATCACCCGTAACAAGATAAAGCTCGTCTAGCATTACAAATAAGAGCCAAGGAGACTTCCCATATGAAGATAAAGCTTCAATAGACACATATCGGCATCAACTGACGTCCAAAACAGGCAAGGAAAGCTTCCCGGAGTCCCGAAACGCGCGAAACTGGCCAGAACAGGTTGAGACGGCCGTCCCAGTTGGGACGGCCGTCCCAACCTCTTAAATCCAGTTGGGACGCGCGTCGCAAAGTTGGGACGGCCGTCCCAAACCCATTTTAAGTGGGACGGCCGTCCCGGCCTTCCTGGGGGTCCCGCTCTGTGTAAATTTGCCATTTGGGACGGCCATCCCAGTCCAGACGGCCGTCCCAACCCAGACGGCCGTCCCAAAGTGCGCCAGCTGCGAAAAACTATAAATAGGAGGCTCATTTGCCACTTTTTCACACCACAGACACTCCAGAGAGCTCTGAAACACTTTAGAGCACTTGTCTACTTCTCTCTCTCTCTCGAATGATCTTTCCGATTGCCTTAAATAGGTAACAATCGGTTAAGGAATTATATTCCGGCATTTGATTCTTCTTTAAATTTTTAGTAGAGTCGATCTTGTATTGGTGAGGAGAGACTGTGTAGAGAGAGGGTTGCCAAAACGCATCCTCACGGTTCGAGGTTCTCAATATAAAGCTTGCAACGGAGGTTCTTTTCAATTCCCTTCTCTTTTATTGTTTTATTTATTGTTTTATTGTTTTATTTAGCTTTATTATATCATGTAGAATAGGATCATGTAGATAGCTATTTTAATATCTCTTTTATTGCTTTATTTAGCTTTATTCATCATTTTATACATGCAACATAGAATGAAATCATGTAGATAGCCATTTAATATTATGTAATAAAATAGGGTAATCGCGTAATTTCTCGTAGTCTTTATTTAAATGAATTAATCTGTCATAGGGAACCCGAAAGGGGCATTGTGGGGTGCTAACACCTTCCCCACACGTAACTAACTCCCTTACCCAACTCTGGTTATAATGGCCAAGTGCGGTTTTTCTTAAAATCAACATTTTTTCCTTTTCCAATGTTTATGGTCAAAACATTGGTGGCGACTCCATAAGAACCCCTTTTCGAAAACCTTTTAAAACAAAAACGCGAGTCTAAACCATCTTTTCGCGACCGCTCGCATAAACGTTTCTAAGACGTCCTCCTCCGGACGTCGGAAAGGGACGGCGGCGACAGATGGCGACTCCACTGGGGAAGCTAGAGAGTTGATCCCATTTAGTGACAGATAAATTCAAACTAAGTAAAGATTTGAAATTACGCCTTTACCCTTCTGTATGTTTTTATTGTATGGCTTTAATAACTGCTGTATGATTATTTCTGCAATTGTTTGAAATATAAATTGCACACAAGAACCCTTGCACACAACAGTCCCTCTATACCCGGGGGCAAGAGTGAATATCTATAGGGAGTGGGTGGCAGATACGATCGGTTAGTTGGCACACGGGGCTACTGCCGTTGTCGGAAAACCACCAACTCAAGGTGATAACTCTCTTCTTTTGGTCTAAGGGTGTCGCCACGGAGTTCCGTGCATGACCCGAGGATTGAGAGATTGAGAGGTCCCTATAATGGGGGCACCTTGGGGACCTTTGGCCTGGTGAGAACAGTTAGAACCACCTAAACCAAGCACGTTTCTGCAGGAAAATCCTACCTCGTGATTAAATAAGCGTGGCTCTGCTCGTGGATGTATGAATTGTGTGTGCATACGTTTGCTGCATTTGTATTGATGCATTAGCATAGGGTAATCATACAACAAACAAAAAAAGTGAAAAACCCTAAAAATCATAAAAAATGAAAAAACAAGTTAAAATCATAAAAATACCTTTGTTATAAAATAAAAAAATTTATTAATAAAAGTCTCATAATTCATATCACCTTTTCTTCATCAAAAATAAAAAGAGAAGAAAATAGGACTCCCTTCATCAAAATCCATAAACATTCATATAGGTAAGCTTTCTTTTCCAGAAAAACCCAGTATTATCATACATCATATTAAGAACAAAACATGATAATACTTAGAAAAACAAACACTTGCATACATACATTTACAAAAACCCATCCTCATATCATGCATTTTCATTTCTGCTAGACAATGGAGGGATCCAAGTAATAGACAGTTAAAGAAAGTGGAGGTCCTTCTATGCCGTGTAGAGAAGTTAAGGCATTTGTGTACATATATGCCGCCGGAGGTTTATGCTAACTTTGAAAAGTCTTATGGAAGAATTCTTGACCTCCTGAAAATCAACATTGATCCAATATTTGTTAGAGCATTAATCCACTTCTGGAGTCCTGATTTACACTGCTTCGAATTCTCGCAATTTGACTTGGTACCAACCTTAGAAGAATACGAACTCATGGTTAGATGGCCTCAATCAGTTGGGGTTTATGTCTGCTCAAGAGAATATACGGCCGTGAGTAAGATTGCTACTATCATACGACTGCCTCCTCATCAATCTACCCTAGAGGGAAAAGGGAATATCAGAGGTTGGAAAATGGCTATAATAGAAGACCACTTAGTCTCTCTAGCTGAAAAGAAGGACTGGTCTACCTTCAACAAGACTCTAGCATTAGCAAGGTTCGGAATCATATTATTCCCATTCCATGTGAACATCGTGGATCATGCTGCAATGGATGCATTCTTTGCCTGGGAGGTATATTCACAGAGTCCTATACCTGCAATCCTTGCTGATACCCTACTTCACTACTATATGTATGGGGTGTTACTCACTTTTACGCCTCAAGCCACATGGGTGTATTTCCTGACCCTTTAAGAAGTTTCTCAAAAATCCCTCTTCAACATCGTCAAGCCTTAGAATGGAAAACTGAGTTAGAAAACTGGAACATAGAGCATGTATCATGGGTTTGTCCTTGGTTCCGACCCGGTTATATTCTCATACGATGCAGAGACTACCTAAGTATACCACTTCTAGGTCTTAGGGGTTGTATAACATATTCTCCTAAAATAGCTATGAGGCAACTTATGAGAACTCAGACTGCGCCAACTCAAGAAGAGCTCAGAAGTCTGAGTCTATGCCACTATTCCCATAACTTTGAAGAAGTATCTGCTGTCCGGAAAGCATGGGAAAGACCAGTATACCTGGGGGATAAAGAACTTGGAAAGGTTCAGGTGTCTACGTCCTACGAATATGAAGAATGGAGGAAAAATAGAGGGATACCCCTACCATCTGATGCATTCACTAAAGCGTTGGTCAACGAAGAGCTACAATTGCAAGTCAATGCCTTAAACAAAAGAGTTGAAGTCATGGAAACTCAGCTAAGGGCTTTTGAAGAAAAAGAGCAAGAATCAGCCATTATAATAGATGGTCTAAAAAGGCAATGTAAAAAGAAGGACCATGAAATAGAGCTTCTCAAGAATGATTATGCTGACTACCAAAAAGAAGCTAAACAAACAATGAAAATTCCGAGGCTTGAGCAAGATAGTCTTTTCCAGGACATGAATGACGAAATAGCACGTTTTGAGAAGGTACTTGCAGAACAGGGAAAAATGATCAAGTTGATACAGGATGACCTAATGGGAACTCGGTCAGAAGCACAAAAATGGCGGGAAACCGCTGAAAAATACAAAAAAAGCCTGGATGAGCTACACGATAAAGAAAAAGAAGGATTAGCTCAGTATGGTCAATTGCTTCGTGAAAATGACCAAATAAGAGAAAGGTTTGACCAACAACACGCTTTGATCGTTCATCTAGAAGAAAAGATGAGGGAAGCTCGTCGATATAGCGAAAATATGAGTCAAGCGGTACATGAGCAAATCAAGATACTCGGAAACCATGTGAGAACAGCCGAAGATGAATTACGAAGAAAGCCTAATTTACCTATAGGATTCTTCAAGCTTTTTCGCTTTTGTCAGCATTTGCTTCAAAGCATTGTATAGAAGGATTTACACTTTCTAATAAAAGGACTTATTTTTCTCTCCTTAAATTGTCTATTGCATTCATAAGCTGCATACATTCATATATCCCTCCTCATTTTAATAATAAAGATAATAAAAAGAAAGGATTAACTGATGTGCTTTCCACAAATCAGAAAAATGGAAAAGAAGCCTTTCGTCATCAAAATCTCTACGACAATCGATAAACCCGAAGATGATAATAAACAAGCACCGTTGGTTATTCCAATTGACAAAAGGGAGAAGGCAATAACACCTATACGTTTATTCGTGCCTCGTCCTTTCCCTTATAAATCAAATAAAGCTGTACCCTGGAGATACTTAGAAGAATCGCCAGTCAACCAAGATATCTCCAACATAGCCGGTATTGGGGGCATGACAAGAAGCGGAAAAATATACGCCCCCAAGGAATTACAAGATAATATTCCTAAAGATAAAATGAAAAATAAAGCCGAAGAGGAAAAAGAATCCAAGGAAGAGACAGATGAGTTACTCCAATACATAAGACAAAGTGAGTACTCCATCATCGATCAACTCAATCGTACTCCTGCAAAGATAACCTTGTTATCACTTATAATGAGTTCGGAACCACATCGAAACGCACTGTTAAAGGTTTTGAATGAATCATTCGTTCCACATACAATATCCCAAGACAAGTTTGAAGGAATTATTGGTAATATCACAGCCAATAATCACCTTACCTTCACAAATGAAGAACTCCCTTTAGAAGGGTCTGATCACAACAAGCCCTTGCATATTGTCGTTAAATGCAAAGAATATCTCATCTCCAAAGTTCTAGTGGATAATGGATCATCCTTAAATGTTATGCCTAAAAGTACACTCGACAAGATAACGAGTGCAAGGAACCCACATGTGCCCGAGTAATACAATTGTTCGAGCCTTTGATGGATCAAGACGAGAAGTAGTAGGAGAAATCAATCTACCAATCCAAATCGGCCCTACTATCTTCAACATAGACTTCCACGTGATGGATATCACACCAGCATACAGTTGTCTCCTTGGTAGACCTTGGATCCATAGCGCTAAGGCAATACCTTCAACGCTCCACCAGAAAGTCAAGTTTGTGACAAATGATAAACTCGTCACAGTTCAAGCCGAAGAAGACTTTCTAATAAGCAAACCGTCTGTCCAACCATATGTGGATGCGGCTGAAGAAGCTCTTGAAACATCTTTTCAAGCACTCGAAATTGCCAATATCGAAAGACTCCCTAGTAACATGAAGGTGGCCCATATGATGAAAAGATATGGATATCGTCCAGGACAGGGGCTTGGAAAGAACTCTCAAGGAATAAGAGAGCCACCAGATTTCAAAGATAATCCGCTAAAGTATGGATTAGGGTATGACCCTACAAAAGATCAAACCATACGAACAATAGGGAGGTCTTACCCCTCGAAGATGATATTCCGAAAAAGAGGGATATTAGCACAAAGGGTAGCGTTAGTCATTAGGTGTCCTTCTTCCGATTCTAAGGGATGTAAATCTAGTGACTATTAGAGATCACTCCTCGGGGTTTGCCCGTCCCCCGAGCATCTCTAGGGCACACATTTCCCTGAAATTACAAAAGAGTGTTATTCTTACTATCTGCTTCTTTTCTTACTAAATGTATCTATACCCCATTTTAATAAACACAGTTTAGATAAAACGTTTTATTCCAAATGCGTCAGAATAATTAAAGCGCCGTAAAGAAAAGCAAAAAATGATTGATTAACTAGAAATACAAATGAAATCTATCTTGACAAAATCAAAGTTTCGACAATGTTGTGCAAAAAAATATATATATATGCATAATAAAAAAGAAAAGCCCGTCAAGGTCAAAGGCCGAGACAAGAAGATAAAAGGGCAAAATACCCGGCGGGAAACCCACAAAGGGGGCTGCACAAAAGTTAGGGTAAACCCGGCAGGAGACCCGAACAATAATAAAGGGTAGCCTGGGCAAAAGTTAGGGTTATCAAAAGTCCGCTAGGTATTCCTAAAAAATAAATATAAAAAGGAAACCTAGACAAAAAACAGGACATAAGCACAACATCCTAGACTGAAAACCTGAAAGGGCGGCCTAGGGAAGTTAATCAATCGCAAAAAAAAAAAAAAAAAAAGCGCCATAAATCAGTAAACAATGACGCCACGTTATAAGAACAAAACGTTTTGTCTAAACTAGCCTAAACACCGACCAACCTTGGCTAGCCATTCTTACAAAAACCTCTATTATAAAAATATATCCCTCTAAAACACAAGCCTTTGATATAAATCCTTTTCTTTCTCTTCTCTTGACCATTTCATTAAAAAGCATTCAAGTAATGAAGGGGGATGTGGTAACATAGTGATCAATAGGAAGGTTGAAATCCCTAGGGAAAAGAAGAAAGGCATTGATATGGCAGTTGCCCTACAAACAGAAGATCGTTCTTCGGCCATGGCAAAGGAAATTCCAAGACGGTAAATTATGTACAACCAAGCTTGTTAATCAGAAGAAACATGGTGACGGAAAGAAACAGCACCAAGAATGCACCCGGAGTTAAAGCACATCAGTTAAAACTTTCGAAATATTAACTGAAATAGATCATAGGATGCATATCATGAAACATTATATGCATTAAAACATCAATGAATGGAGTCCCATCTTCTTTTCCATCAAAAAACTCAAAAAACCAACTTAAGAAGCTTGGGACGGCCGTCCCAAAGTCCAGACGGCCGTCCCAAGTGCCAATTTTCAGTTGGGACGCACGTCCCAGGTGGGGGTTGGCCCATGCCCATTTTTGCCATTTGGGACGGCCGTCCCAAACCCAGACGGCCGTCCCAAACTCTCCCTCGTGGCCTATATAGATGGGGCGCGGGTTTGGCTTTGGTACCTCATTCCAAGCTTCCTATCTTGCTTTTTCTCCTCCTCCATACATTTGTAACATTTCTAAGAGAGCAAAGCTCACAATGGATCACGGAGAAGCCTCATCCAGAAGAAAACGCACCAGGACTGCTGCTAGAAGAGCTCCTGTCACTAGTATGATGATGGCAGAAGCACACCAACAACGACTGGCAAATATCCAACAATTTGCCTGGTACCCGATGCTGCGACTAGACTTCGGGATCCTGGCTACATTTGGCTGGGAACAAGACGTTAGGAGGTTCATCCACAACATAGGATGGGACTTCCTACTTCGCGAGCCGCCCACTCGGATCCACCGCACAGCAACAATGGAGTTTCTCGCCTCTGTCAACATGATGGAAATGCCATCTGCAACTCCCGGAGTGCCACCAACACAAGCCGTCTCCTACTGGATGGATGGAGCCTATCGGACCACCGCCTTGGATGACTTCAACGTCATCATGGGATTCTGCCAACGAGCCGATACGAGAACACCAGAATATCGGTCCGCATATCTGGAGAAACCTACTGTTCTCACCACCACCAGTATGTGGAAGGACATTACTGGGGCTATCAATCTCCCATCTCATCTGAAGGGTGCATCCTTCAATCCCCTCTTCGCATCTCGCCACAAATTGCTTGCTGGGACCATTCACAGGCAGAAGGAAAGTCAGGGAAAGGTCACGCTAGCTGATCTTTTTATAGTCTACTCGCATGCATCAAGGACACCGATGCAACTCCAGGATACGCATTCCCGAAGGCTGTAAAGGAATGCGGTACTCTGGGACCATCGGGAGCGATCATGGTGGCTCCCTTCCTTACCCCTCTAGCTGAATATTGGGGATGCACCGACGGAGAAGATCTCCCAGCCGAGCTTCAACCGGAGCCTATCAACGGAGGAGTGCCGACGAACATGAGTATCCTCGCGAGAGAAGGATCAGGTTTCATCCTAAACCCTATCATCTCGATTTCGTGGGATATGCGTGATTTCAATACGCCGCAAGATATCCCTACCACTTCAGAGTCCCAGCAGCAATCCCGCGATTCGGACTTCTCCGGCCTGTACCGACGCCTGGACGAGGAACATGCATACATGGAAGGAGAGTTCCAGTTCATACGCCAGCAGTTTGGCCAACTCACTGTCAGGCAAGACAGGACGGACCGCCAGATAGAGAGCCTGGTCCAAACTCAGGCGAGATTCCAGCGCCGCCTACTCCGCCGCTTCCCTTCGCCAGTACCATCTGCCCATTCCAGCCCAGAGGCAGATGACTAGGATTTATTTATATAGCTTTCTAGTGTCCTAAATATGCTTGAAATGTATCCAACAAAAAGCAGTAATGAATAAAAATCGTCATTTCTATTTTACACTTCGCATTCAAAAAGCCCATGTGTACAAAATAAAAGGCACACATGATCTATTAAAAAGCCAGATTTCAAAACAGCTCGCGATAGCAAACTAAACCGCGATGGAAAAAGGCGGAATCTGAACCATTTCAGCAGAATGAGGAGCTCCAAGAAAGCTAATTCCAACCATCAACCTCCTACACCAATAAAAGAAGGTACATCAAAAACGAAAAAGCCAACAGAAAGGCTCAATTATCCCCAAGCGGATCCTTGTCTACTCCAGAGGCAAAACAAAAAGAATACCTCGCGACTCATCCTCGTCACCACAGGAGTCATCAAGCACACTCATATAAGGATCTCCACTTCATTCCCCAACGGAGAATAAGGGTTACACAAGAGCCCATCATACGAAGTCAAGTCCTTTACATCACTGGGGGGCAACAAAAAGAAGGAAGAGAAAAGCCTTTCATCCTCTGACAAAGGCCACTACAAGAAAAAGCCGAAAGAAAATCCCCAAGAAGAACACATCAAGAAAAATCTATAAAAGAAGAAAATGAGAAAATTCCATCCACAGGAAGGCAAATCACCCCCCCGGTGGATCATCAAAAAGAAAATTTTCTCCCCAGTAAGCCTAACCGCAAAGGCAAATTACAAATTACAAATCCACAGGAAGTTGAGCACCCAATATGAATATCCCCAGCGAAGTACAAAACCTTCACTCCCAAGAATGCCTATGCTTACTCAGAAACAAGCAAAGAGCCGATATCCCCAAGAAACGGGAAATCAACCTAAAAGAGGTAATACAAGCAAAGCTTTCAAGAAACATCTACCTACTCAGAGGTACTATCAAGAACAAATATCCTCAAATAGAACATCAGCCTATTCAGAGGCGAACAACAAGTAAAAAGCCTTCATCATTATTGAAGCACTTGCCTAATCAAGAGGCACAATCAAAAATCAACAAATCCCCAGTGGATTCCCGCCTAATCAAGAGGCACAACCAAACAAAAACATCCCCAAGTGGGCTCTCGCCTAATCAAGAGGCACAATCAAGAATCAATAAATCCCCAGTGGATTCCCGCCTAATCAAGAGGCACAACAAAATCCTCAAGTGAATCTTCGCCTAATCAAGAGGCACAATCAATAAGAGAATTCAAAATCCCCAAAAGGATTCCCGCCTAAAAAGAGGCAATCAACATAATCCCCGGCAAAGCCGAATGGCTAAAACAAGAAAAGCCAAAAAATCAAGAATCCCCGGTAAAACCGGATGACTAAAACAAAAAAATCAAAAAAAAGAAAAATTACTCCCCATAGGCGCATGATCAGAGACAATAAGTCGCCGAAACCTGGATGAGGGTTCGTACTCATCAATCAAAAAGATATTCCAAAAAGAGCATTCCAAGAATTTGTCAAAATGCGATTCGTACCGGATGGGGGTAGATACTCATCGAGTTTGTCGAAATGCGGACTCACACCCAAGTGGGGTGTAAAAACCATTAGAGTCCCAGGCAAGATGCGGACTCGCACAATAGAGCCTTGTCAAGATGCAGGTTCACACCCAGTGGGGGTGTAAAAACCATTAGAGTCCGAGCAAGATGCGGACTCGCACGAGTAGAGCCTTGTCAAGATGCGAGTTCGCACCCAATGGGGGTGTAAAAACCATTAGAGTCCGACAAGATGCAGACTCGCACAATAGAGCCTTGTCAAGATGCAGGTTCGCACCCGGTGGGGTGTAAAAACCATTAGAGTCCAGAGCAAGATGCAGACTCGCACAATAGAGCCTTGTCAAGATGCGGGTTCACACCCAGTGGGGGTGTAAAAAACCATTAGAGTCCGGCAAGATGCAGACTCGCACAATAGAGCCTTGTCAAGATGCAGGTTCACACCCAGTGGGGGTGTAAAAACCATTAGAGTCCGGCAAGATGCAGACTCGCACAATAGAGCCTAGTCAATATGCAGGTTCGCACCCAGTGGGGGTGTAAAATCCACTAGAACCTAGTCAATATGCAGGTTCGCACCCAGTGGGGGTGTAAAATCCACTAGAACCTAGTCAATATGCAGGTTCGCACCCAGTGGGGGCGTAAAATCCACTAGAACCTAGTCAATTTGCAGGTTCGCACCCAGTGGGGGTGTAAAATCCACTAGAACCTAGTCAATATGCAGGTTCGCACCCAGTGGGGGTGTAAAAACCACTAGAATCTGGCAAAATGCAGATTCGTACCAGGTGGGGGTAAGTACCCACCAAAACCTTAAAAATGCAGATTCGTACCAGGTGGGGGAAGGTACCCACCAAAACCTTAAAAAGAAGGCTCAAACCAGATAGGGGTTGGTACCTATCAAAATATTTATCATCCGGAGGATCAACAAGGAGCAGCATCCGAAGGATAACCGGGCAAAAGGGTTAACTCCTTCCCCTACCAACTAATTTTGTCGACATATCCAGCCGACCAATTAGCTAGGCAGGTGAAGGGGGGGCAGCTGTAGACCCCTAATTTTGCCCGGCCTCTCAAATAAAGATAAAGGAGATCACCCGTAACAAGATAAAGCTCGTCTAGCATTACAAATAAGAGCCAAGGAGACTTCCCATATGAAGATAAAGCTTCAATAGACACATATCGGCATCAACTGACGTCCAAAACAGGCAAGGAAAGCTTCCCGGAGTCCCGAAACGCGCGAATCGGCTGCAACGAGGTTGAGACAGCCGTCCCAGTTGGGACGGCCGTCCCAACCTCTTAAATCCAGTTGGGACGCGCGTCGCAAAGTTGGGACGGTCGTCCCAAACCCATTTTAAGTGGGACGGCCGTCCCGGCCTTCCCTGGGGTCCCGCTCCGTGTAAATTTGCCATTTGGGACGGCCATCCCAGTCCGGACGGCCGTCCCAACCCGGACGGCCGTCCCAAAGTGCGCCAGCTGCGAAAAACTATAAATAGGAGGCTCATTTGCCACTTTTTCACACCACAGACACTCCGAGAGCTCCGAAACACTTTAGAGCACTTGTCTACTTCTCTCTCTCTCTCGAATGATCTTTCCGATTGCCTTAAATAGGTAACAATCGGTTAAGGAATTATATTCCGGCATTTGATTCTTCTTTAAATTTTTAGTAGAGTCGATCTTGTATTGGTGAGGAGAGACTGTGTAGAGAGAGGGGTTGCCAAAACGCATCCTCACAGTTCGAGGTTCTTAATATAAAGCTTGCTACGGAGGTTCTTTTCAATTCCCTTCTCTTTTATTGTTTTATTTATTGTTTTATTGTTTTATTTAGCTTTATTATATCATGTAGAATAGGATCATGTAGATAGCTATTTTAATATCTCTTTTATTGCTTTATTTAGCTTTATTCATCATTTTATACATGCAACATAGAATGAAATCATGTAGATAGCCATTTAATATTATGTAATAAAATAGGGTAATCGCGTAATTTCTCGTAGTCTTTATTTAAATGAATTAATCTGTCATAGGGAACCCGAAAGGGGCGTTGTGGGGTGCTAACACCTTCCCCACACGTAACTAACTCCCTTACCCAACTCTGGTTATAATGGCCAAGTGCGGTTTTTCTTAAAATCAACATTTTTTCCTTTTCCAATGTTTATGGTCAAAACATTGGTGGCGACTCCATAAGAATCCCTTTTCGAAAACCTTTTAAAACAAAAACGCGAGTCTAAACCATCTTTTCGCGACCGCTCGCATAAACGTTTCTAAGACGTCCTCCTTCGGACGTCGGAAAGGGACGGCGGCGACAATTCTTTTGTGCATATCCATAGTACAGCTTTATCCGATGTATAAGGGAAAGGACGAGGCATGAATAAGCGCAAAGGTGTTATTGCCTCTTCCCTGATATTATCAATTTGGGTGCTAATGTTTACTTCTTTCTTATTATCTCCTTGTCCCAAATTAATGGCCTCAGTTTTTTCTTATGGGGCTATATCAATTGAACTTATTTTTCTAACAGTTTTTGCATGTTCGGGGAAATGGTCCCCTCCTCACTGTCTGATTCAATCCATTCGCCTTCGGCTTTTAGATCCCGCAGAGAGCTTTCAATCACAGACATGACTGTTTATATGGTCCTTATTTGGGTTTAGATTTTATTCAATTATTTAGGAATGAGAAAGAAAAGAATGAGAAGCATATGAATATTATGAAAAATGCCTTGTTGTATTGATAGATGCAAATATTTACAAAGCCCACTTTAATAAAAAATCTCGTGATCATGGGCGGGGATCACGAGAGATACATCGGAAGCTTTTTGATATATTTTTTTATTATCTATTTTTTTGTGTTTATTTTTATTAAATGACAAAATGATGAGCCCTAAATTGCTGATCTTCCTTAACCCATCCTTCATTCAGGTTTGGAAAGAGGCTGGTCATCCGTTTTTGGAGTAGACGCATCAAAGGTAATCCACCCTGCATCTATTAGATTCTGGACCTTGTGCTTTAAGGCCACACAGTTTTCAACGGAGTGTCCCGGAGAGCCTGAATGATAATCACAACTTTCATTAGATTTATACCATTCCGGGTATGGTGGCTCCATTTTCTTGGGAGGGACACGTACGAGGAGCTTGGCGTCCAATAATTTCAAAAACAGACTTCCGTACGAGGTAGGTATGGAAGTGAATTTCCTCTCTTGTCTGCGTGGCTTGGTTTGTTGCGAGGAGGAAGAAGGAGTGGCAATGTTGATTGCATTCACGGTTCCTTCCTTCTTCTTTCCGATGCTCTTCTTAATGTTTGGAGTAGAGGAATTGGAGGAAGTGTGCTGTGTAATTCTTCCGCTTTTTAGACCTTGCTCTACTCTTTCTCCTATAATTACCACATCCGCAAAAAGTTTTGATGTGTTCCCTATCATTTTGTCATAATAGGGACCAGTTAGAGAATTGATAAACATGGATGTGGTTTCTTTGTCGGATAGAGGAGGTTCTACTTGAGCTGCTAATTCCCTCCATCTTTGGGCATATGCCTTGAAGGTTTCGTCGTCTTTCTTGCTTAGTAGTTGTAGATATGCTCTTTCAGGGGTCAGATCAATATTGCACTTATAGCGACGAAGAAAAGCATCTTCCAGATGTCTCCAGGTTTGGATTTGCCCTCCTTCCAGTTGCATATACCAATTTAGGGCTGATTCAGCTAAGCTTTCCTGAAAGCAATGGATCAGGAGATTTTCATTGTCCGCATATGCAGCCATCTTACGAAAGTACATTGTAAGATGGCTTTTGGGGCAGGTCATTCCCATGTATTCGGGAAGTCCGGAGTTTTGAATTTGTTAGGGAATTGGATATTTTTAACGAGGCACATATCAGCCGCCTCTTTGACATCAAAGTTATGCCCCTCCATAGCTCTCAGCCTCTCTTCAAGAGCAGTAATTTGTTGCTTTGATACTTCCGGAGCATGAATATGTACTGCTCTTGTATCAGATGGGTTATGCTCATCCTGAGGTTCCTCTTCTTCTTCTTGGTGAGAGGGCTGTCTGCTCTTAGGACCTTCTTCGTGGAGATTCTGTTGGCGCATTATTTCTAACATTTGGGCCATTTTCTCTTTCAACGTGTTGGGCTCAGTGGTGAGCTTTCGGTTTTGCTCCTCTAGCTGTTTCATCCTTTTAGCTTTCTGAGCACGAGTGAGGATGGGCGGAAGACCAGCCACTTTCTAAATGATTTAAAGATTTTTATTATTATTGTTTTTTTTTATTATGAATGATCAGTGTGGGATAGATATGCCTTAGACAATAGCTTTGGTATCTTCTCAAAAGCCTATGTTTTAAGGGTACCATACCCACCTTAGTGTGCTAACTTCCTTTTTCTAAAGGTTGTCAACATATCTTAGCACACTTATCTCTTCCAGATAAATGCGCTTGGGTCTCTTTTGCTATTGTCTAAGGATATCTAATAAATCCTAAAATGAATGTGTTTATGTATGAGAGATTTATTATAATGATGTTTATGCAGACTTTTCTTAGTGCATTTGTGTTCTCTCTCAGTTTTACCACTTATTGAATGATGTGGTATGAATGATACGACTTTGCCAAGAATCTTTTTATTGCAAAAGGCATTTTTATGGCTTTAACTTGTTTTTATATTTTTTATGACCCTTTATCTCTTCTGTCGGTCAACGTGGCTACTTAGCTTACAAAGAACTTGAAACCAGGCTAGCTTAACTGAAGACTGTCTGAGATAAAGGTGATTATCTTATCACTTTTTAATTTTTAGGGTTTTTCATTTTTGTTTGTTGTATGATTACCCTATGCTAATGCATCAATACAAATGCAGCAAACGAATGCACACACAATTTATTCACCCACGAGCAGACCCACGCTTATTTAATCATGAGGTAGGGTTTTCCTGCAGAAACGTGCTTGGTTTAGGTGGTTCTACATTGTTCTCACCAAGGCCAAAGGTCCCCAAGGTGCCCCCATTATAGGGACCTCTCAATCTCTCAGTCCTCGGGTCATGCACGGAACTCTGTGGCAACATCCTTAGACCAAAAGAAGAGAGTTATCACCTTGAGTTGGTGGTTTCCGACAACGGTTGTAGCCCCGTGTGCCAACAAGCCGGTCGTATCTGCCACCCACTCCCTATAGGTATTCACTCTTGCCCCCGGGCATAGAGGGACTGTTGTGTGCAAGGGTTTTTGTGTGCAATTTATATTTCAGACAATTTGCAGAAATAATCATACAACAATTATTAAAGCCATACAATAAAACATACGGAAAAGGGTAAAGGCGTAATTTCAAATCTTTACTTAGTTTGAATTTATCCGTCACTAAATGGGATCAACTCTCTAGCTTCCCCAGTGGAGTCGCCATCTGTCGCCGCCGTCCGTTCCGACGTCCTGGGACATCTCGAACGTTTATGCGAGCGGTCGCGAAAAGATGGTTGAGACTCGCGTTTTTTGTTAAAAATATGTTCATTGCTTCCGAGGCGCTAAACGCTGAACTATCCTCTAATAGAAGCAAGGTTTTCGAAAAGGGTTCTTCTGGAGTCGCCACCAATGTTTTGACCATAAACATTGGAAAAGGAGAAAAATGCATTGATTTTAATAAAAACCAAACTTGGCCATTACAACCAGAGTCGGGTAAGGGAGTTACGTGTGGGGAAGGTATTAGCACCCCACAACGCCCCTTTCGGGTTCCCTATGATGGATTAATTCATTTAAGTTAAGATTACAAGAAATTACGCGATTACCCTTATTTTATTGCATAATGTTAAGAATGGCTATTTGTAGACCCCTAATTTTGCCCGGCCTCTCAATAAAAGCTAGGGAAACTTCACACGAAGATAAAGATCGCCCAGCTTATCAATAAAAACCGAGAAGACCTCCCACAATCACACGGAGTTCATCCAAATTCTCGACAAAGGCCAAAGAGACTTCCTGCACAATGATAAAAGCTCGCCCAACATCTTAATGAGGGACAAATAGACTTCCTACATGAAGATCAAGCTTCAAGGGACATCCATCGACATCAAACAATGTCCAAAAATAGCAAGGAAAGCTTCCTGGGGTCCCAAAACACAAAAACTGGACAAAACAAGTCGAGACCACCGTCCCAAAGTTGGGACGGCCGTCCCAACTGTCCTGGGACAAGTGAGACGCGCATCCCGAAGTTGGGACGGCCGTCCCACTTCCCAGGGGGGCTGGCCCTTCGTTAATAATGCATTTGGGACGGCCGTCCCAATCCAGACGGCCGTTCCGGCCCAGACGCGCGTCCCAAAGGTGCCAGGCAGCGAAAACTATAAATAGGAGGCTCATTTGCTCATTTTCCACACCTCAGAGACCCTAGACAACTCCAAGAATTGTCTTCTTCTCTCCCTCCTTCGAATGATCTCTCTGATTGCCTTTAATAGGTAACAATCAGTTAAGGAATTTGTATTCCGGCATTCGATTCTTCTAGAAAATTTAGTCGAGTCGAGTTTGTAATCGAGAGGAGAGTCATTGTAGAGCAAAGGATTGCCGCAAAGCGTCCTCTGTATAAAAGACTTATAATATAAAGCTTGCTTCGGAGGTTCTTCTCAATTCTCTTCCCTTTTATTGCTTTATTTACTGCTTTCTGTATGCAATGTAGATAAAACCATGTAGAGACCATATTTAAATACGAATAAAATAAAGGGTAATAGCGTAATTTCTTGTAATCTTTACTTAAATGAATTAATCCGTCATAGGGAACCCGAAAGGGGCGTTGTGGGGTGCTAATACCTTCCCCACACGTAACTAACTCCCTTACCCGACTCTGGTTATAATGGCCGAGTTTGGTTTTTACTAAAATCAATGCCTTTTTCTCCTTTTCCAATGTTTATGGTCAAAACATTGGTGGCGACTCCAAAAGAACCCTTTTCGAAAACCTTGCTTCTATTAGAGGATAGTTCAGTGTTGAGCGCCTCGGAAGCAATGAACATATTTTTAACAAAAAACGCGAGTCTCAACCATCTTTTCGCGACCGCTCGCATTAACGTTCGAGATGTCCCAGGACGTCGGAACGGACGGCGGCGACACTATCTACATGATTTTATTTCTTATTGCATACATAAAGGATGTGTTTTGGCAATCCTTCACTCTACAAAGACTCTCCTCTCCAAATACAAGATTGACTCGACTCGATTTTACAGAAGAATCGAATGCTGGAATATGATTCCTTAACTGATTGTTACCTTATAAAGGCAATCAGAGAGTTCATTCGAAGAGGGAAGAGGATAGACAAGTACTAGGAGTTGTCTGGGGTGTGGAACAGTGCCAAATGAGCTTCCAATTTATAGTTTTCGCCGCCTGCACACTTGGGACGCGCATCTGGGTTGGGACGACCGTCTGGGTTGGGACGGCCGTCCCAACTGCATGTTTTACAAAGGCTGGGACGCCCTGGGGAGCTGGGACTGGCAGTCCCACTTGGGACGGCCGTCCCACTTGGCCAGGGAAGGTTGGGACGGCCGTCTCGACCTTGGGACGGGCGTCTCGACCTGTTTTGGCCACCTTTTGTGTTCTTGGACCCCTGGGAAGCTTTCCTTTATGTATTCGGACGTCATTTGATGCCGATAAACGCCCGTTAAAGCTTTATCTTCATATAGGAAGTCTTTTTGGCCTTTATTGAGATGTCAGGCGAGCTTCATCTTTGTAGGAAGTCTCTTTAGCTTTTATTATTGAGAGGTCGAGCGAGCTTTGTCTTGTCATATGAGATCTTCTCAGCCTTTATTGAGAGACCGGGCAAAATTAGGGGTCTACAACGCTCAATAAGAAAAGCCAAAATCCTAAATCGCGAGAAAAAAGAGATAAAACCGCGAGAAAAAGGTAGGATTAAGACAAGCCATCCCCTCAACCAACAAAACTTTGACTACCAAATCAAAGACGAACAAAAAAGACTCATCCGACTAGTCAGCAAAAGTCGAACAAAAAGAATCCCCAACAAACAAGCAAGCTGGATGAGCACCCACAAAATCCCCGGCACAACCCGGATGACCATTCAGAAAGGTCTAAGTACATCTACCAACCATAGAAATCACTCCCCAAGGAGTCGGCGCATGAGATAGAGCAGTAAGCCGCCACCATAGCCAAAGGATCAGCTACCGCAAGAAGGGGCATCCAGAGGCACCAAACCAGACGAGGGTTCGTACTCATCAACCAAGGGGTCAGCTACCGTGTCGAAGGAGCATCCCAAGGTTTCACATCGGCGCATGAGCTAGAAGCCGCCACCACGACCAGAGGATCAGCTACCACAAGATGGAGCATCCGAAGGCTTAACACCAGATGGGGGTGTGTACTCATCAGGCCTTACAAAAGGGGGCTTACCAGACGGGGGTTCATACTCGTCAAACACCAGATGGGGGTGTATACTCATCAGGCCTTACAAAAGGGGGCTTACCAGGCGAGGGTTCATACTCGTCAAACCAGATGGGGGTTCGTACTCATCAACCGAAAGGGTCAGCTACCGTCAGAAGGAGCATCCCAAAAGCGCACAACATTTCCCCAGAGGATCATCCAAAGACGGAGCATCTGACGAGCAACCGGGCAAGAGGGTCAACTCCTTTACCCTCCAGTCGATCACCTGGGCACAAAAGGCCGGCAGTCAACTGGTCGAGTAAAGGGGGGGCAGCTGTAGACCCCAAATCTTGCCCGGCCTCCAAATAAAGAGTAGAAGACATCCTATTCGAAGATGGATGAAGCCTAAAAAGCCACTAGGAGAGACTATTAGGCCCCATGCTAGGATATGAAGGATTTTCTGTACAAAAAATAAGGTTCCTCGCCTTTTTGGGACGAGACCGCCGTCTCGAAATCGAAACCGCCATCTCACCTCATGCAAATGGCGAGACCGCCGTCTCGCCAAATGAGACGGTGGTCTCGCCACCTGCGAATGGCGAGACGGCGGTCTCGCTTTCCCAGATGGCGGTCTCGCCACCTGCGAAGGACGAGACGGTGGTCTCGTTTGGCGAGACGGCAGTCTCGACCCTGTCAGACGAGAACGGCGGTCTCGCCACCGGCAGGCGCGGAAACCTATAAATAGGGGCTCTCCCCCCCCTCATTTCCACACACCACATAGCCTTTTGCTCTCCCTTCTCTCTAAAACTTCTCTCTAGAATCCCTCCGATGCATTTTCGGAGCTTCTGAGTGCCTTTGTGAGCGTTTTCGGCATCTAGAAAAGTTTCCAGCGTCGTGTAGAGTGAAGGGCTGCCAAAAAGCACCCATTTTTGTTAAAGAAATAAAAAGAAAGCTTGCTTCGGAGGTTTAAATTCTCCCTCTCTACTTTTACTGCTTTAATTTTAAATTATATAATAGATTAGGGCCATGTAGTCATAATTTTAAATTCCGCAAAATAAAAAGGGCAAAAGCATATTTTTCCTGTTTATTTATTAACAAAGTAGCTGGCCTATCATAGGGAACCCGAAAGGGGCGTAGTAAAGGAACTAATACTTCCTTTACACGTAACTAACTCCCTTACCCAACTCTGGTTCTAATGACCAAAGTTGGTTTTCGAAAACCAACGCCTTTTAAAACCCCTTTCCTGATGTTTCCGGTAAAAACATCGGTGGCGACTCCACAGAACCCTACAAAATTAGTCCTTGGGTTAGCCCGGTTATCGGAAAACCCAAGGACGCCCTTTCGAAAACCTCACCCCTAGGTTAGCCCGGTTATCGGACAACCTAAAGGCGTTGTAACCACCCATAAAAAACGCGAAAATAAAAAGGGTCGAAACCATCGCGTTGCTCCGACCGCCTTCTCTTTTTTACGGCAGCGACAGTACCTACCCCCACCCGGTACGAATCTGCATTTTTGCTAGATTCTGATGAGTGTCGCCGCCGTCAAAAACGAGGCGGTCGGAGCGACGCGATGGTTTCTCGACTCTTTTCGCGTTTTTTATTGGTGGTTACAACGTCCTTAGGTTGTCCGATAACCGGGCTAACCTAGAGACGAGGTTTTCGAAAAGTGTCCTTGAGTTGTCCGACAACCGGGCTAACCCAAGGACTTATTTTGGGTTCTATGGAGTCGCCACCGATATTTTTACCATAAACATCGGAAAAGGGGTTTTGAAAAGGCGTTGGTTTTCGAAAACCAACTTTGGTCATTAGAACCAGAGTTGGGTAAGGGAGTTAGTTACGTGTAAAGGGAGTATTAGTCCCTTTACGACGCCCCTTTCGGGTTCCCTATGATAGACCGGCTATTTGCGAATAATTAAACTTGGAAAATTGCGCTTTTACCCTTTTATTATGCGGTATTTAAATATGTGACTACATTGCCCTAGCTTCTATTGCATAATTTAAATAGCAGTAATTTTAAAGAATAGAGAATGAGGATATGCACCTCCAAAGCAAGCTTTATATTCAAAAGAGGGTGCGTTTTGGCAACCCTTCACTCTACACTCTCGAAACTCCGGAAATGCCTCGGAGGGATTCTTAAGAAGATTTAGAACGCTCAGTCTATGCCTAAAGACGCTCAGAAACTCCGAAAATGCCTCGGAGGGATTCTTAGAGAGAGAAAATCTAGAGAGAAGGGAGAGCTACTATTTTTCCGTGTGGAAATGAGGGGGAGAGCCCCTATTTATAGTTTTTCGCATCGTCGTGGTCCGGACCGCCGTTCTCGTCTCGACGAGGTCGAGACCGCCGTCTCGAAAAATGAGACCGCCGTCTCGTTCGAGTCAGCAAGTCGAGACCACCGTCTCGAAAAACGGGACCACCGTCTCGAATAAGCGGAGGTCGAGACCGCCGTCTGGATAACCCAGACCGCCGTCTCGAATTTGCGAGCGACGAGACCGCCGTCTGGAAAACCGAGACGGCGGTCTCGTCCTGGCGCTGAAACGAGACGGCGGTCTGGTATTCCCAGACGGCGGTCTCGTCCCTTCAAGGCGAGAAACTTTATTTTTTTGGGAAAAACCTTCCTATCTTGGTACGGAGGCCTAATAGTCTCTCCTAGTGGCTTGTTAGGCTTCGGCCGTCTTCAAATAGGAAGCTTTCTGACTTTATTTGGAGGCCGGGCAAGATTTGGGGTCTACAGCTGCCCCCCCTTTACCCGACCAGTCGACTGCTGGCCTTTTGTGCCGAGGTGATCGACTGGAGGGTAAAGGAGTTGACCCTCTTGCCCGGTCTCCCTTCAGATACTCCGTCTTGGCGGATGATCCTCTGGGGAGATGTGTTGTGCGCCTCTGGGATGCTCCTTCGACGCGGTAGCTGACCCCTTCGGCTGATGAGTACGAACCCCCATCCGGTTTGACGAGTACGAACCCCCGCCCGGTAAGCCCCCTTTTGTAAGGCTTGATGAGTTTACACCCCCATCTGGTGTTTGACGAGTACTAACCCCCGTCCGGTAAGCCCCCTTTTGTAAGGCTTGATGAGTTTACACCCCCATCTGGTGTTTGACCTCCGGATGCTCCTTCTTGCGGTAGCTGATCCTTTGGTTGACGAGTACGAACCCTCGTCTGGTTTGGTGCCTCTGGATGCCCCTTCTTGCGGTAGCTGATCTTTTGGCGATGGTGGCGGCTTACTGATTCTGATCATGCGCCGTTGTTGAGATGTGTTTTCTTTTGTTTTTGTTTGTCTTTTTCTGGGAATTGTCATCCGGTTTGTGCCGGGGATTCTTTGTTTTTGATCATTTGGTATTTGTCATCCGACTTTGCCGGTTGTCGGGGATTTCTGATGGGTGCCTCTTAGGTAGGCAGATGTCCATTGAGAAATTTGTTGATTTTGAGGGTGCCTCTGAGTAGGCAAATACTCCATTGAGTTTCTGGTAATGCCTCTGAGTAGGCGGATGCTTCATTTGGAGACTTTTGGTTGCGTTTGTTTTGCCTCTGACTAGGCTGATATTTCCTTATAGGGATGCTGGCTCTTGCTTGCCAGGTCTTGCCTATGCGTAGGCTCACTGGGGATGATCTTTCTTTTTGATTGATCCACCGGGGAATTGGTTGCCTTCCCGGGGATCAGATTTTGATTTGCCCCTTGAGGGGATGGAGTTTTGACTCCTTGTTGGATGTTGATGGTATGAGATGGCTTTGCCGATACTCTTGTTCTGTTGGGGAAATGGAATTTCTGATTCCTCTTTTTTCATTGATTTTCCCTTTTTCTGAGGTGACCCACTTTAGGGATTTGATTTCCTGGAAGTTAGGATTTTTATTTGATTTTGCCTTTTTCCACGATTTATCTCTTTTTTATCGCGATATGGCTTTTTCTTTCTTGGTAATGCGTGCGCTTTTTTACTTTTTAGTTTCTTTTATGCACGCAGGCTTTTTCTCTTCTTTTTGGGAGGGTCCACTAGGGATGATGTTTTATTTCTTTAATGATCCACCAGGGAATTAGTTGACTTCCTGGGGATTTTTTTTAGTAATGGAGTCTTGGCTCCTTGATTGATGTTGATGCGAGCTATATTTGCGAAGCTCTTATTCCACTGGGGGATGGGAATCTCTTATTTCTTTTTGTAGACTTTTTAGGAGATCCATTTGAGGATTTTTATTCGGCCTTTTCTGTTGCGGCCCTTTTGGACATCTGTTGGGGATGCAAGAGTTTTCTTTTCTCTTCTTTCTTTTTGTTGAGCCCTTGATGGTTTGGACTCTTTTGACTGTTGATGATGATGGGCTCTTGAAGCCTTTATTCTCCATTGGGGAGTGTGGATGAGACTTTGGGTGAGTGTGCTCGATGACTCATGTGATGGCGGTGCTGAGCCCTTGGGTAATTTTGTGTTGCCTCTGTCGGCTTTTCTTTTATGACGTCTGATGATCGTGCCCTCTTCTATTGGGTGATGTTTGGAGATTTGGCTTCTGGAAGCTTCTTATGACAACTTGCAATGTTTGGAGATTTCTTATATGTGCCTTCTTTTGCTGGGTAGAAGGATGGTAGCTGAAGCTCTTGATTTCCAGAAGCTCTTATTCTGCTGAGTCGCTTGATTGACGACTTGCTTCATTTTCTTGGGGGCATTATTTGGAGACTGTCTTCTTATTTTGCTCAGTCTCAGTGATCCTGTTTTCAATCACAAACATGGAGCTAGTCTCCTTATATGCATGAATGCTTTTCGTTTTTTTTTTGTTTTGTTTTTTTATCTGAAGTAATTTTTATTTTTGTCTTGACAAAGTCGTTTTGTGCGACTACTTGTGTGTGGATGCCCTAAATGCAATCTATTTTTATTGATTGATGCATCTGTAAAAGTGACTGGCATTCTCCTGCTGGACTTTTTATGATTATGATGAAGGGCCCTTCTCTTTTATTCATTTTTTGGTTTAGCCCTATCTTTTGCCTAGACCGCCCTTTTGGGGTTTTCGGTCTAGCGGGCTGCCTTAATTTTTGCCTAGGATATCTTAGCGGGCTTTTTCCTTTTTTATGAATGCCCTGACTCTTGCCTAGACCGCCCTTTGCGGGTTTTCGATCTAGCGGGCTACCCTAACTTTTGCTTAAGAATATCCTAGCAGGCATTATTCTTTTTATTGTATTTTTCTTTCTCTTTTTGAGAGATAGGAGCCTATCATATGCATGCAATGTTCGCGATATGCATCCTATAATACTATTCCAATTAATTTTTCAAAAGGGTTAACCAATGTGCTTTAGCTTCTGACGTTATGTGCTTTCGTCGTCAGGGATAGGCTGTACCCATTTTGCCATCTTGATTTTGTCGTGACCGAAGAATGATTGGTTTTTTCTTTTTTCCTTTTCTTTCTCTTTTGTAGAGCACTCTTTGTCATGTAGTGTCCCTCTTTCTCCACTCTAGGGATTTCAATCCTCTTGTTGACTATACGCCTCCATATTCCCAAATTAATTATTAGAATATTGATGTGAGGGTCAAGAGAAAAGAAGTGAAGAGGTAAAAATCAATGGTTTGTGTTTTAGAGGGTTGATTTTTATTGATAAAAGGGTTTTGTAAGAATGGTTGGCTAAGGTTAAGCCTGGGTGTTTAAGCTTTGTCTAAGCAAACATTTTTCTTTTTTCTTTGTATTTGCGCTCTTTGGTTTTATCTCCATTGCTTTTAAATGGCTAGCTGATTTTCCTAGATCGCCCTTTTGGGTTTTCGAACTAGGATACTGTGTGTTGGCCCTAACTTTCGTCTAGGTTCTCTCTCTTGTAAAAATTTGGAGGAATCCTAGCGGACCTTTATTTGTAACCCTAACTTTTGCCTAGGCTACCCTTTATTGTTGTTCGGGTATCCTACCGGGTCAACCCTATCTTTTGTGTAGCCCCCTTAGTGGGTTTCCTACTGGGTATTTTGCCCTTTTCTTTGGCCTTTGACTTCTCTGGGCTTTTTTCTTTTTTTGTGGATTTATTTTTTTGTTCACAGTATTGGCGAAGTGTGACTTTCTTTATGGCTTTAGGTGAAGTCTTATTTTTATGTGCTTCTAATCAGCTAACTCGATGATGATAGCTGTAGACCCCTAATTTTGCCCGGCCTCTCAAAAAAAGATAAAGGAGATCACCCGTAACAAGATAAAGCTCGTCTAGCATTACAAATAAGAGCCAAGGAGACTTCCCATATGAAGATAAAGCTTCAATAGACACATATCGGCATCAATTGACGTCCAAAACAGGCAAGGAGAGCTTCCCGGAGTCCCGAAACGCGCGAACCGGCGGAACAGGTTGAGACAGTCGTCCCGGTTGGGACGGCCGTCCCAACCTGCCCTAGCCGAGTTGGGACGCGCGTCCCGAGTTGGGACGGCCGTCCCGAGCCCGGTTATGTGGGACGGCCGTCCCGGGTTCCCGGGGGTCCCAGCTGTGTAATTTTGCCATTTGGGACGGCTGTCCCAGTCCGGACGGCCGTCCCACCCCGGATGGCCGTCCCAAAGTGCGCCAGCTGCGAAAAACTATAAATAGGAGGCTCATTTGCCACTTTTTCACACCACGGACACTCCGAGAGCTCGAAACACTTTAGAGCACTTGTCTACTTCTCTCTCTCTCGAATGATCTTTCCGATTGCCTTAAATAGGTAACAATCGGTTAAGGAATTATATTCCGGCATTTGATTCTTCTTTAAATTTTTAGTAGAGTCGATCTTGTATTGGTGAGGAGAGACTGTGTAGAGAGAGGGGTTGCCAAAACACATCCTCACGGTTCGAGGTTCTCAATATAAAGCTTGCTACTGGAGGTTCTTTTCAATTCCCTTCTCTTTTACTTGTTTTATTTATTGTTTTATTGTTTTATTTAGCTTTATTATGTCATGTAGAATAGGATCATGTAGATAGCTATTTTAATATCTCTTTTATTGCTTTATTTAGCTTTATTCATCATTTTATACATGCAACATAGAATAAAATCATGTAGATAGCCATTTAATATTATGTAATAAAATAGGGTAATCGCGTAATTTCTCGTAGTCTTTATTTAAATGAATTAATCTGTCATAGGGAACCCGAAAGGGGCGTTGTGGGGTGCTAACACCTTCCCCACACGTAACTAACTCCCTTACCCAACTCCGGTTATAATGGCCAAGTGCGGTTTTTCTTAAAATCAACATTTTTTCCTTTTCCGATGTTTATGGTCAAAACATTGGTGGCGACTCCATAAGAACCCCTTTTCGAAAACCTTTTAAAACAAAAACGCGAGTCTAAACCATCTTTTCGCGACCGCTCGCATAAACGTTTCGAGACGTCCCCGGGACGTCGGAAAGGGACGGCGGCGACAGATGGCGACTCCGCTGGGAAGCTAGAGAGTTGATCCCATTTAGTGACGAGATAAATTCAAACTAAGTAAAGATTTGAAATTACGCCTTTACCCTTACTGTATGTTTTTATTGTATGGCTTTAATAAGCTGTTGTATGATTATTTACGCAATTGTTTGAAATATAAATTGCACACAAGAACCCTTGCACACAACAGTCCCTCTATACCCGGGGCAAGAGTGAATATCTATAGGGAGTGGGTGGCGGATACGATCGGTTAGTTGGCACACGGGGCTACTGCAGTTGTCGGAAAACCACCAACTCAAGGTGATAACTCTCTTCTTTTGGTCTAAGGGTGTCGCCACGGAGTTCAGTGCATGACCCGAGGATTGAGAGATTGAGAGGTCCCTATAATGGGGGCACCTTGGGGACCTTTGGCCTGGTGAGAGCAGTTAGAACCACCTAAACCAAGCACGTTTCGCAGGAAAATCCTACCTCGTGATTAAATAAGCGTGGCTCCGCTCGTGGATGTATGAATTGTGTGTGCATACGTTTGCTGCATTTGTATTGATGCATTAGCATAGGGTAATCATACAACAAACAAAAAAAAGTGAAAAACCCTAAAAATCATAAAAAATGAAAAAACAAGTTAAAATCATAAAAATACCTTTGTTATAAAATAAAAAAAATTATTAATAAAAGTCTCATAATTCATATCACCTTTTCTTCATCAAAAATAAAAAGAGAAGAAAATAGGACTCTCTTCATCAAAATCCATAAACATTCATATAGGTAAGCTTTCTTTTCGAGAAAAACCCGAGTATTATCATACATCATATTAAGAACAAAACATGATAATACTTAGAAAAACAAACACTTGCATACATACATTTACAAAAACCCATCCTCATATCATGCATTTTCATTTACGCTAGACAATGGAGGGATCCGAGTAATAGACGAGTTAAAGAAAGTGGAGGTCCTTCTATGCTCGTGTAGAGAAGTTAAGGCATTTGTGTACATATATGCCGCCGGAGGTTTATGCTAACTTTGAGAAGTCTTATGGAAGAATTCTTGACCTCCTGAAAATCGGCATTGATCCAATATTTGTTAGAGCATTAATCCACTTACGGAGTCCTGATTTACACTGCTTCGAATTCTCGCAATTTGACTTGGTACCAACCTTAGAAGAATACGAACTCATGGTTAGATGGCCTCGATCGGTTGGGGTTTATGTCCGCTCAAGAGAATATACGGCCGTGAGTAAGGTTGCTACTATCATACGATCGCCTCCTCATCAATCTACCCTAGAGGGAAAAGGGAATATCGAGAGGTTGGAAAATGGCTATAATAGAAGACCACTTAGTCTCTTTAGGCTGAAAAGAAGGACTGGTCTACCTTCAACAAGACTCTAGCATTAGCAATGTTCGGAATCATATTATTCCCATTCCATGTGAACATCGTGGATCATCGCTGCAATGGATGCATTCTTTGCACGGGAGGTATATGCACGGAGTCCTATACCTGCAATCCTTGCTGATACCCTACTTTACGTAGAATTTTGCCGACGAGAGACAAGGAAAAACACTCGAGATGTTGTACTTCACTACTATATGTATGGGGTGTTACTCACTTTTACGCCTCAAGCCACATGGGTGTATTTCCGACCCTTTAAGAAGTTTCTCAAAAATCCCTCTTCAACATCGTCAAGCCTTAGAATGGAAAAGCTGAGTTAGAAAAGCTGGAACATAGAGCATGTATCATGGGTTTGTCCTTGGTTCGAGCCGGTTATATTCTCATACGATGCGGAGACTACCTAAGTATACCACTTCTAGGTCTTAGAGGTTGTATAACATATTCTCCTAAAATAGCTATGAGGCAACTTATGAGAACTCAGATTGCGCCAACTCAAGAAGAGCTCGGAAGTCCGAGTCTATGCCACTATTCCCATAACTTTGAAGAAGTATCTGCTGTCCGGAAAGCATGGGAAAGACCAGGTATACCGGGGGATAAAGAACTTGGAAAGGTTCGGGTGTCTACGTCCCACGAATATGAAGAATGGAGGAAAAATAGAGGGATACCCCTACCATCTGATGCATTCACTAAAGCGTTGGTCAACGAAGAGCTACAATTGCAAGTCAATGCCTTAAACAAAAAAGTTGAAGTCATGGAAACTCAGCTAAGGGCTTTTGAAGAAAAAGAGCAAGAATCGGCCATTATAATAGACGGTCTAAAAAGGCAATGTAAAAAGAAGGATCATGAAATAGAGCTTCTCAAGAATGATTATGCTTGACTACCAAAAAGAAGCTAAACAAACAATGAAAATTCAGAGGCTTGAGCAAGATAGTCTTTTCCAGGACATGAATGACGAAATAGCACGTTTTGAGAAGGTACTTGCGAGCGAGGGAAAAATGATCAAATTGATATAGGATGACCTGACGGGAACTCAATCGGAAGCGCAAAAGTGGCGGAAAACCGTTGAAAGATACAAAAAAAGCCTGGATGAGCTGCACGATAAAGAAAAAGAAGGATTAGCTCGGTATGGTCAATTGCTTCGTGAAAATGACCAAATAAGAGAAAGGTTTGACCAACAACACGCTTTGATCGTTCATCTAGAAGAAAAGATGAGGGAGGCTCGTCGATATAGTGAAAATATGAGTCAAGCGGTACATGAGCAAATCAAGATACTCGGAAACCATGTGAGAACAGTCGAAGATGAATTACGAAGAAAGCCTAATTTACCTATAGGATTCTTCAAGCTTTTTCGCTTTTGTCGGCATTTGCTTCAAAGCATTGTATAGAAGGATTTACACTTTCTAATAAAAGGACTTATTTTTCTCTCCTTAAATTGTCTATTGCATTCATAAGCTGCATACATTCATATATCCCTCCTCATTTTAATAATAAAGATAATAAAAAGAAAGGATTAAGCGATGTGCTTTCCACAAATCGGAAAAATGGAAAAGAAGCCTTTCGTCATCAAAATCTCTACGACAATCGATAAACCCGAAGATGATGATAAACAAGCACCAGTTGGTTATTCCAATTGACAAAAGTGAGAAGGCAATAACACCTATACGTTTATTCGTGCCTCGTCCTTTCCCTTATAAATCAAATAAAGTTGTACCACTGGAGATACTCGGAAGAATCGCCGAGTCAACCAAGATATCTCTAACATAGCCGGTATTGGGGGCATGACAAGAAGCGGAAAAATATACGCCCCCAAGGAATTACAAGATAATATTCCTAAAGATAAAATGAAAAATAAAGCCGAAGAGGAAAAAGAATCCAAGGAAGAGACGAGATGAGTTACTCCAATACATAAGACAAAGTGAGTACTCCATCATCGATCAACTCAATCGTACTCCTGCAAAGATAACCTTGTTATCACTTATAATGAGTTCGGAACCACATCGAAACGCACTTGTTAAAGGTTTTGAATGAATCATTCGTTCCACATACAATATCCCAAGACAAGTTTGAAGGAATTATTGGTAATATCACAGCCAATAATCACCTTACCTTCACAAATGAAGAACTCCCTTTAGAAGGGTCCGATCACAACAAGCCCTTGCATATTCTTGTTAAATGCAAAGAATATCTCATCTCCAAAGTTCTAGTGGATAATGGATCATCCTTAAATGTTATGCCTAAAAGTACACTCGACAAGATAACGGTGCAAGGAACCCACATGCGCCAGAGTAATACAATTGTTCGAGCCTTTGATGGATCAAGACGAGAAGTAGTAGGAGAAATCAATCTACCAATCCAAATCGGCCCTACTATCTTCAACATAGACTTCCACGTGATGGATATCACACCAGGCATACGAGTTGTCTCCTTGGTAGACCTTGGATTCATAGCGCTAAGGCAATACCTTCAACGCTCCACCGAAAAGTCAAGTTTGTGACAAATGATAAACTCGTCACGAGTTCAAGCCGAAGAAGACTTTCTAATAAGCAAACCGTACGTCCAACCATATGTGGATGCGGCTGAAGAAGCTCTTGAAACATCTTTTCAAGCACTCGAAATTGCCAATATCGAAAGACTCCCTAGTAACATGAAGGTGGCCCATATGATGAAAAGATATGGATATCGTCCGGGACGGGGGCTTGGAAAGAACTCTCAAGGAATAAGAGAGCCACCGGATTTCAAAGATAATCAGCTAAAGTATGGATTAGGGTATGATCCTACAAAAGATCAAACCATACGAACAATAGGGAGGTCTTACCCCTCGAAGATGATATTCAGAAAAAGAGGGATATTAGCACAAAGGGTAGCGTTAGTCATTAGGTGTCCTTCTTCAGATTCTAAGGGATGTAAATCTAGTGACTATTAGAGATCACTCCTCGGGGTTTGCCCAGTCCCCAGAGCATCTCTAGGGCACACATTTCCCTGAAATTATAAAAGAGTGCTATTCTTACTATCTGCTTCTTTTCTTACTAAATGTATCTATACCCCATTTTAATAAACACGGTTTAGATAAAACGTTTTATTCCAAATGCGTCGAGAATAATTAAAGCGCAGTAAAGAAAAGCAAAAAAATGATTGATTAACTAGAAATACAAATGAAATCTATCTTGACAAAATCAAAGTTTCGACAATGTTGTGCAAAAAAAGATATATATATGCATAATAAAAAAGAAAAGCCCGTCAAGGTCAAAGGCAGAGACAAGAAGATAAAAGGGCAAAATACCGGCGGGAAACCCACAAAGGGGGCTGCACAAAAGTTAGGGTAAACCGGCGGGAGACCAGAACAATAATAAAGGGTAGCCTGGGCAAAAGTTAGGGTTATCAAAAGTCCGCTAGGTATTCCTTAAAAATAAATATAAAAAGGAAACCTAGACAAAAAACGAGGACATAAGCACAACATCCTAGGCTGAAAACACGAAAGGGCGGCCTAGGGAAGTTAATCAATCGCAAAAAAGCGCCATAAATCGGTAAACAATGACGCCACGTTATAAGAACAAAATGTTTTGTCTAAACTAGCCTAAACACCGACCAACCTTGGCTAGCCATTCTTACAAAAACCTCTATTATAAAATATATCCCTCTAAAACACAAGCCTTTGATATAAATCCTTTTCTTTCTCTTCTCTTGACCATTTCATTAAAAAGCATTCAAGTAATGAAGGGGGATGTGGTAACATAGTGATCAATAGGAAGGTTGAAATCCCTAGGGAAAAGAAGAAAGGCATTGATATGGCGGTTGCCCTACAAACGAGAAGATCGTTCTTCGGCCATGGCAAAGGAAATTCCAAGACGGTAAATTATATACAACCAAGCTTGTTAATCGGAAGAAACATGGTGACGGAAAGAAACGGCACCAAGAATGCACCGGAGTTAAAGCACATCGGTTAAAACTTTCGAAATATTAAGCTGAAATAGATCATAGGATGCATATCATGAAACATTACATGCATTAAAACATAAATGAAGGGGGTCCTATCTTCAAATTCATCAAAAATCACTCAAAAAATCAAAAAATCCCATCCAGCGGCTCGAGACGGCCGTCCCGAAGTCGAGACGGCCGTCCCAAGTCCCCAAATCAAGTTGGGACGTGCGTCCCGAGTGGGACGGCCGTCCCACTTCCCCGCTGATGGCCCCTGTGCGTTTTTTAAATTGAGACGGCCGTCCCAACCCGGACGGCCGTCCCAAACTGCTGGCGCGCTCTATAAGTGCTAGGCGCGGATTTGAGCTTACGCATCCCATTCCGGGCTTTCTATCTTGCTTCTTCTCCCTTTACGCACATTTCTAACACTCTTAAGCGAGTATGGAGCACGAAGAATCTTCATCTAGGAGAAAACGCTCTAGAAACCACTGCTAGAGGAACTACTACGATCGGTACTCAACTAGCGAGAATCGCACCAACTACGGCTGGTAAATATCCGGCAATTCTCACTGGTACCCCACACTTGCAATTGGACTTCGAAATCCTAGCTACATTCGGTTGGGATCAAGATGTCGGAAGATACATCCACAACATAGGATGGGACTTTACGCTCCGCGAGCTACCTACTCGGATCCATCGCCTTGCCACGATGGAATTTCTTGCTTCGTCAACATGGTGGAAATGCCATCTTCAATTCCGAGGTGCCACCAACCCAAGCTGTCTCCTCTTGGATGGATGGAGCTTATCGGACCACTTGCTACTGGATGACTTTAATGTCATTATGGGTTTCTACGCAGTGACGAGATACAAGAACTCCGAGTGCCGGTCTGCGTATTTGGAGAAACCTGCTTGCTCTCACCACCGCTACCATGTGGAAGGAAATCACTTGGAGCTGTCATTACGCCATCAAATCCGAAGGGTGCAGCTTTTTCCCCTCCACTCGCGTATGTCATAAATTGCTGGCCGGGACCATACACGGCGGAAAGAGAGCCAAGGAAAGGTAACTACGGCCGACCTTTTCATTGTTTCTTGTATGCACCAGGGGCATAGGTGCAACCCAGGGTATGCCTTCCTCAAAGCCGTCAAGGATTGCGGCACTCGCGGTCCAGCGGGAGCGATCATAATAGCTCCCTTTCTCACCCCTCTAGGCGAGTATTGGGGATGTAGCGACGGAGAAGACATCCCGGCTAGTCTTCGACCGGAGCCTATCAATGGCGGAGTCTTGGCTCATATGAACATCCTTAGCGAGGCAAGGTACGGGGTTTATCTTAAACCCAATCCTCTCTATCTTGATGGACATGCGGGATTTCGACACGCCACGGGATTTCCCCACCACTTCGAGTCCCGGCAGCGGTCCTACGATCCCGACTACGGCAGGCTTATACGGGCGCCTGGATGATGAGCATGCCTATATGGAAGGAGAGTTCCGGTTTATACGCCGGCGGTTTGGCCGGCTCACTCGTCGGGCAAGACGGGACGGACCGCCGGATAGAAAGCCTGGTCCAAACTCGGGGCGAGATTCCAGCGCCGCCTACTCCGCAGCTTCCCTTTGCCGGCACCATCCTCTCACTCCGGTCCGAGGCGGACGATTAGGAGATTTTCGATGCTTTCTAGTAGCTTAAAAAATGTTTGAATGTACTATCAAAAAAACAAAATATATAATAAATAAGAGTTGTTATTTCCATTTGCATTTTGAAAAGCCTACGTGTAAAATAAAAAGGCACACGTAATATAGCAAAAAGCCGGATTTTAAATAACCGCGTTGATCGCGAAAGAAAAAGGCGAAATCGAACCATTTCAGCGAGAATAAGGAGCTTCAAGGAAAATAGTTCCAACCATCAATAAAAGAAGGTACATCAAAAATAGAAAAAGCCAATGGAAGGGCTTGATAATCCCCAAGCGGATCCTTGCACTGCTCCAAAGGCTAAACAAAATTTCTCCATGACTCAACATCTACACTACATGAGTCATCAAGCATAAATCACTTGGAGCTGCAATCAACATCCACCACATCCGAGAAAAGTCATCAATGTAGAAAAGCCAACGGAAAGGCTCAATTATCCCCAAGCGGATCCTTGCCTACTCCGGAGGCAAAACAAAAAAGAATACCTCGCGACTCATCTTCGTCGGCACATGAGTCATCAAGCACACTCATATAAGGATCTCCACTTCATTCCCCAACGGAGAATAAGGGTTACACAAGAGCCCATCATACGAAGTCAAGTCCTTTACATCAGCTGGGGGCAACAAAAAGAAGGAAGAGAAAAGCCTTTCATCCTCCGACAAAGGCCACTTGCAAGAAAAAGCCGAAAGAAAATCCCCAAGAAGAGCACATCAAGAAAAATCTATAAAAGAAGAAAATGAGAAAATTCCATCCACGGGAAGGCAAATCACCCCCGGTGGATCATCAAAAAGAAAATTTTCTCCCCGGTAAGCCTAACCGCAAAGGCAAATTACAAATTACAAATCCACGGGGAGTTAAGCACCCAATATGAATATCCCCAGCGAAGTACAAAACCTTCACTCCCAAGAATGCCTATGCTTACTCGGAAACAAGCAAAGAGCCGATATCCCCAAGAAACGGGAAATCAACCTAAAAGAGGTAATACAAGCAAAGCTTTCAAGAAACATCTACCTACTCGGAGGTATTATCAAGAACAAATATCCTCAAATAGAACATCGGCCTAATTAAGAGGCACAACCAAATAGAAATCACATCCCCAAGTGGGCTCTCGCCTAATCAAGAGGCACAATCAAGAATCAATAAATCCCCGGTGGATTCCAGCCTAATCAAGAGGCACAACAAAATCCTCAAGTGAATCTTCGCCTAATCAAGAGGCACAATCAATAAGAGAATTCAAAATCCCCAAAAGGATTCACGCCTAAAAGAGGCAATCGACATAATCCCGGCAAAGCCGGATGGCTAAAACAAGAAAAGCCAAAAATCAAGAATCCCAGGTAAAGCCGGATGACTAAAACAAAAAAAAAAATCAAAAAGAAAAAATTACTCCCCATAGGCGCATGATCGGAGACAATAAGTCGCCGGAAGCCGGATGAGGGTTCGTACTCATCAATCAAAAAGATATTCCAAAAGAGCATTCCAAGAATTTGTCAAAATGCGGATTCGTACCGGATGGGGGTAGGTACTCATCGAGTACTGTCGAAATGCGAGACTCGCACCCGGTGGGGGTGTAAAAACCATTAGAGTCCGGCAAGATGCGGACTCGCACAATAGAGCCTTGTCAAGATGCGGGTTCACACCCGGTGGGGGTGTAAAAACCATTAGAGTCCGTCAAGATGCGGACTCGCACAATAGAACCTTGTCAAGATGCGGGTTCACACCCGGTGGGGGTGTAAAAACCATTAGAGTCCGGCAAGATGCGGACTCGCACAATAGAGCCTTGTCAAGATGCGGGTTCACACCCAGTGGGGGTGTAAAAACCATTAGAGTCCGTCAAGATGCGAGACTCGCACAATAGAACCTTGTCAAGATGCGGGTTCACACCCAGTGGGGGTGTAAAAACCATTAGAGTCCGGCAAGATGCGAGACTCGCACAATAGAACCTTATCAAGATCCGGGTTCACACCCGGTGGGGGTGTAAAAACCATTAGAGTCCGGCAAGATGCGGACTCGCACAATAGAACCTAGTCAATATGCGGGTTCGCACCCGGTGGGGGTGTAAAAACCACTAGAGCCTAGTCAATATGCGGGTTCGCACCCGGTGGGGGTGTAAAATCCACTAGAACCTAGTCAATATGCGGGTTCGCACCCGGTGGGGGTGTAAAATCCACTAGAACCTAGTCAATATGCGGGTTCGCACCCGGTGAGGGTGTAAAATCCACTAGAACCTAGTCAATATGTACGGGTTCGCACCCGGTGGGGGTGTAAAAACCACTAGAATGCGGCAAAATGCGGATTCGTACCAGGTGGGGGTAAGTACCCACCAAAACCTTAAAAATGCAGATTCATACCAGGTGGGGGTAGGTACCCACCAAAACCTTAAAAAGAAAGCTCAAACCGAGATAGGGGTTGGTACCTATCAAAATATTTATCATCCGGAGGATCAACAAGGAAGCGACATCAGAAGGATAGCAGAGCAAAAGGGTTAACTCCTTCCCCTACCAACTAATTTTGTCGGTATACCAAAACCAACGAATTAGTTGGGCGGGTGAAGGGGGGCAGCTGTAGACCCCTAATTTTGCCCGGCCTCTCAAAAAAAGATAAAGGAGATCACCAGTAACAAGATAAAGCTCGTCTAGCATTACAAATAAGAGCCAAGGAGACTTCCCATATGAAGATAAAGCTTCAATAGACACATATCGGCATCAATTGACGTCCAAAACAGAGCAAGGAGAGCTTCCGGAGTCCGAAACGCGCAAACTGGCGGAAACGAGGTTGAGACGGCCGTCCCGGTTGGGACGGCCGTCCCAACCTGCCCGGCCAGTTGGGACGCGCGTCCGAGGTTGGGACGGCCGTCCAGAGCCCAGTTATGTGGGACGGTCGTCCGGGTTCCCGGGGGTCCCGGCCTGTGTAATTTTGCCATTTGGGACGGCTGTCCCGGTCCGGACGGCCGTCCCACCCCGGATGGCCGTCCCAAAGTGCGCCAGCTGCGAAAAACTATAAATAGGAGGCTCATTTGCCACTTTTTCACACCACGGACACTCCAGAGAGCTCGAAACACTTTAGAGCACTTGTCTACTTCTCTCTCTCTCTCGAATGATCTTTCAGATTGCCTTAAATAGGTAACAATCGGTTAAGAAATTATATTCCGGCATTTGATTCTTCTTTAAATTTTTAGTAGAGTCGATCTTGTATTGGTGAGGAGAGGCTGTGAAGAGAGAGGGTTGCCAAAACGCATCCTCACGGTTCGAGGTTCTCAATATAAAGCTTGCTACGGAGGTTCTTTTCAATTCCCTTCTCTTTTCTTGTTTTATTTATTGTTTTATTGTTTTATTTAGCTTTATTATTTCATGTAGAATAGGATCATGTAGATAGCTATTTTAATATCTCTTTTATTGCTTTATTTAGCTTTATTCATCATTTTATACATGCAACATAGAATAAAATCATGTAGATAGCCATTTAATATTATGTAATAAAATAGGGTAATCGCGTAATTTCTCGTAGTCTTTATTTAAATGAATTAATCTGTCATAGGGAACCCGAAAGGGGCGTTGTGGGGTGCTAACACCTTCCCCACACGTAACTAACTCCCTTACCCAACTCTGGTTATAATGGCCAAGTGCGGTTTTTCTTAAAATCAACATTTTTTCCTTTTCCGATGTTTATGGTCAAAACATTGGTGGCGACTCCATAAGAACCCCTTTTCGAAAACCTTTTAAAACAAAAACGCGAGTCTAAACCATCTTTTCGCGACCGCTCGCATAAACGTTTCGAGACGTCCCCCAGGACGTCGGAAAGGGATGGCGGCGACAATAGCAATGACGAAGGTTTGATTATTTGGAAGCGCTTCTTATTCTCTTCTTCTTTTTTTTTATGTTTACTTAGACAGGGTTATTCATGTGGTCCAGTCAGAAGTAGCAAGAAAAGAAGCAAATAGAAAGAATCATTCTTATTAATTAATGAGGGAATATGTGCCCTAAGATGCCCGGGGGATAGTCTCTAACAATCATGGGGTTTACATCCCTTGAACAAAGAAAAAGATTTCCTAATGACTAGAGTGGCTCTTGACGCTTGCACCCCTCCACTTCGGAAAATCTGCTTGAGTGTGTGGAGGGGAGACTTCCCTTTTCTGTTTTCACACGGCCCTTAGTAGGGTCATATCCTAGGCCATATTTGAAAGGATTGTCTTTGAATTCTGGGGGTTCCCTTATGCCTTGGGAATCTGCCCCCAGTCCTTGGCCAGGATGGTAACCATGCTTCAACATCATGTGGGCTACCTTTGTATTTTTGGGAAGTCGCTTTTATGTTGGCAATTTCGAGCGCTTGAAAAGATGTTTCAAGGGCCTTTTCAGCCGCATCCACATGAGGCTGGGTGGATGGTCCACTGATCAAGATGTCGTTTTCTGCTTGGACCGTGATCAATTTTCCTTCTACTATGAACTTGACTTTCCGGTGGAGCGTTGAAGCTACTGCCTTAGCGTCATGAATCCAAAGCCTACTTAGTTTCCTCTTTGGACTCCTTATTTTCTTTTTTTTCTTCGGTCTTTTTATTTTTTCCTTTATTTGTAGGAGCGTTGTCTTGTAGCTCTTGGGGGTGTAGATTTTTTCACTTCTAATTTTGCCCCCGAATGCCAGCTATATTTGTAATATCCTTTTTTATTGGTGAAGACTTTCCGTATCTCCACGGTGCAGCTTATTTGATTCGTAGGGGAAAGGACGTGGCATAAATAGTCGCACTGGCGTCCGTGTCCCCTCTTCTTTATTCTTGAGGACCAATGGCCGAGGTTTATTTCCCTCTTGCGAAGATTCGACCGTTGGGGTGAGCTTGATGACGAAAGGCTTACTCTCCATCTTACTTTGATTTGTGGAAAACACATCGACTAATCCTTTCTTTTTATTATCTTTTTATTAAAGTGAGAATGAATGCAATTTATGGATGCAATTTATGAATGTAGTAGACGGTCGAGACAAACAATTTTATTTGTTTCATCCAGACAGTGTACATTCCTCAATGCAATGTTTTGAAGTACATATTTTTTGAATGAAAAGCGGAGAAGCCTAAATGAACCCATAGGCAGGTTAGAATTTTCCTTTATTTTCATTTTGACTTCCCGTGCATGGCTTGCGAATGCCTTATCCTCTTCACATGGCATTGAGGAATGTCCACTTTCTTCAACCACCTACTTCTAGATGATGTTATGAGGATGAAGTTTTGGTGGATGCATGTATGCAAGTGTTTGTTTTTTCCTAAACATTATCATGTTTTATTTTCTAACATGACGTATGATAGTGTTTGGGATTTTGTGTGTTGTTTTTTTTTGTATGCGGATGAGGGCATGAAGAATACCAGCCGCTTTCTAGAATGCAAAAAGATTTTTATTGTTTAAAAGGAATGATTTATGAGATGAATATTCCTTAAGACAATGACTTAGATATCCTCCTTAAAGCTTATGCTTTGTGGGGTATCCTACCCACCTCGGTGTAATGGTTCCTTCCCCATCACAGATTTGACAAGTATAATGGGGATCACCATCACACCTTAGTACACTTGTCCCTTCCTTGTCGCGAAGGTCACAAATGTGCTCGGGGCCTCTTTCGCCATTGTCTTAGGGAATATCTAGTGCTCCCTAGAATGAATGTATTTATGCATGCACCAGTGCAAAAGGACAGTAGATGTTTAAAGTGGCATAACTTTTGACTGGGATGTCCGATTTAGACGCACAATATATCAAATCGAAGAGAAAAGGGTGAAGAACAAGGCTGCAAATTCCCGTAGGGGATTTGGCCCGATAATTTTCCCAAAAAACGCCTCTAAGACTCATTTTTTGGAGGTTTATTAAAATGATGCGTATGCGAGACTCTCCTTATTTCTTATGCATTTATTTTTTCTCTTGGTTTTTCCACTCATAACATGATGCGATATGAATGATACGACTTTGTCAAAATTGTTTTATTGATAAATGTTTTATTGTTATTATTTTATTTTTATTTTTTTTATTTTATAGCCTTTTATCTCTTACGTCGGAGCTAGCGTGGCTACTTAGCTTACAAAGAACCTGAAACCAGGCTAGCTAAAAGGCGAGCTGTCCGAGATAAAATGTGGCTTTATGCGAAAGAATATTTAGCGTCCCTTATCTCTTCTGTCGGAGCTGCGTGGCTACTTAGCTTGCCAAGAACACGAAACCGAGGCTAGCTAAAAGGCGAGCTGTCCAGAGATAAGGGTGTTTATTTGTGAAATATTTTTTGTGATTTTTTTTGTAGTTTTTTCTGTTGTTTGGTTATGCTATGCAATCAAATGCAACAAACAAATGCACATACAATTCACTCATCCGCGAACAGGCGAGAAGTCGTTTTTATCACGAGGTAGGGTTTTCCTGCAGAAAAGTGCGTTGGTTTAGGGTAGGTTCTAACTGTTCTCACCAGGCTAAGGCCCCCAAGGTGCCCCCATTATAGGGTCCCCACTCTCCAGCCGTCCGACCATGCTCAACACTAAGGCCGGAGTCGGTCTTGTTGCCAAAAGAGGAAGGTTATCACCTTGAGTGGTGGTTTCAGATCACAGCTGGTGGGCACACGGCCCTAGCTGCAGCGAGCCGTACCTGCCACCCACTCCCTATGGTTATCTCACTTGCCCCGGGTATAGGAGGAGCTGTAGTGTGCAAGGGACTTGTGTGCAATTTATATATCAAACAATTGCGCAAGTATAAACGAACAACGGTTTATTGAAAGCCAAACAATAAAACATGTTATAATACAAGGCGGGGTAAAAGCGCTTATTTTCTTGGTTTAATTATTGTTAAGCCGGCCCATCACTAAATGGGATCAACTCTCTAGGCTTCCCCAGCGGAGTCGCCATCTGTCGCCGCCGTCAAAAGCGAGGCGGTCGGAGCGACGCGATGGTTTCTCGACTCTTTTCGCGTTTTTTATTGGTGGTTACAACGTCCTTAGGTTGTCCGATATCGGGCTAACCTAGAGACGAGGTTTTCGAAAAGTGTCCTTGAATTGTCAGACAACAGGGCTAACCCAAGGACTTATTTTGGGTTCTATGGAGTCGCCACCGATATTTTTACCATAAACATCGGAAAAGGGGTTTTGAAAAGGCGTTGGTTTTCGAAAACCAACTTTGGTCATTAGAACCAGAGTTGGGTAAGGGAGTTAGTTACGTGTAAAGGGAGTATTAGTCCCTTTACGACGCCCTTTCGGGTTCCCTATGATAGGCCGGCTATTTGCGAATAATTAAACTTGGAAAATTGCGCTTTTACCCTTTTATTATGCGGTATTTAAATATGTGACTACATTGCCCTAGCTTCTATTGCATAATTTAAATAGCGAGTAATTTTAAAGAATAGAGAATGAGGATATGCACCTCCAAAGCAAGCTTTATATTCAAAAGAGGGTGCGTTTTGGCAACCCTTCACTCTACACTCTCGAAACTCCGGAAATGCCTCGGAGGGATTCTTAAGAGGATTTAGAACGCTCGGTCTATGCCTAAAGACGCTCGAAACTCCGGAAATGCCTCGGAGGGATTCTTAGAGAGAGAAAATCTAGAGAGAAGGGAGAGCTACTGTTTTTACGTGTGGAAATGAGGGGGAGAGCCCCTATTTATAGTTTTCGCATTCGTCGGAGTCCGGACCGCCGTTCTCGTCCGACGGGGTCGAGGCCGCCGTCTCAAAAAAGCGAGACCGCCGTCTCGTTCGAGTCGGCAAGTCGAGGCCGCCGTCTCGAATAAGCGGAGGTCGAGACCACCGTCCGGAAAACCCGAGACCGCCGTCTCGAATTTGCGAGCGACGAGACCGCCGTCTGGAAAACCGAGACGGCGGTCTGGTATTCCCAGACGGCGGTCTCGTCCCTTCAAGGCGAGAAACTTTATTTTTTTGGGAAAAACCTTCCTATCTTGGTACGGAGGCCTAATAGTCTCTCCTAGTGGCTTGTTAGGCTTCGGCCGTCTTCAAATAGGAAGCTTTCTGACTTTATTTGGAGGCCGGGCAAGATTTGGGGTCTACAATGAGTACCGACCCTCATCCGGTATAAACCTTATTTTATAAGGCTTTGGTGGGTACCTACCCCCACCCGGTACGAACCCCGTTCTGCAAGGCTCTGATGGGTACCTACCCCCACCTGGTCTGAACCCCGTTCTGCAAGGCTCTGATGGGTACCTACCCCCACCTGGTCCGAATCCCGTTCTGCAAGGCTCTGATGGGTACCTACCCCCACCTGGTCCAAACCCCGTTCTGCAAGGTTCTGAATAAGCCCCGTTCTGCAAGGCTTTTAGGATGACTTTTTGATAGTCAATCCTGTGATCATCTGGTTTTGGAGATGTGTTGGTGACTTATTGTTTCTGTTCATGCGCCCATTCCGTGGGGAATATTTGATTTGACTTTTTGACTTTTTTGTTATTCATCCGGTTTTACCGGGGATTCTTTGTTTTTGGCTTTTTCGTTTAGCCATCCGGCTTTGCCGGGGATTTCTGATTTTTGGCTTTTCTGTTTAGCCATCCGGTCTTGCCGGGGATGATTTGTTTTTAGCTTTTCTGTTTAGCCATCCGGTCTTTGTCAGGGATTCTTTGTTGGTTGCCTCTTATTTAGGTGGGAATCCACTGGGGATTTGTTGATTTTTGTTGAATGTGCCTCTTGGTTAGGCAGATGCTTCAATAATGGTGAAGGCTTTTTTACTTGTTATTTTTCGCTTCTGAATAAGCTGATATTCTACTTGAGGATATTTGTTCTTAATAATACCTCTGAGTAGGCAGATGCTTTTTTGAAAGCTTTGTGCTTGTATTGCCTCTTGCATAGGTTGATTTCCCATTTCTTGGGGATATCGGTTCTTTGCTTGCCTCTGAGTAGGCATAGGCATTCTTGGGAGTGAAGGTTTTGCCTTTCACTAGGGATATTCATATTGGGTGTTATAGGCGATTAACTCCCTGAGGATATGAATTTGTATTTTGCCTTTTGCTGGTAGGCCCTCTGGAGATTTTTCTTTTTGGTGATCCACCAGGAATTTGGTTGTTTTCTGGGGATCTATTTTGAATTGCCCCCTAGGGAGGAATGGAGTTTTTGACTCCTTATTGGATGATGTTGTTTGAGCTGGCTTTGCCTATGCTCTTATTCCTGCTGGGGGATGGGTTTTTATCTTTTCCTCGCGATTTGAATTTCTTTTTCGCGAGTTGTTTTTACATATGTGCGCCTTTTTATGCACATTGGCTTTTTTCTTTGGATGAAAAGATATCTTTTTCTCTTTTCCTTTTGGTGATCCCTGGGGAATTTTTCTTTTCTTGGGGGATCTAATCTTTGATTTGATTTTTTTATGATGGAGTCTTGGCTCCTGACTTTTGTGAAGCTCTTTATTGAGCGTGATGAAGAAATTTTCTTCTTTTCTCTTTTTTTGGGATTCACCGAGGAGTCTGTCGGTTTCCTGGGGATTCAAATTTGATGATGGAGTCCTGGCTCCTGGCTTTGTGAAGCTCTTATTTGAGCTGGAAGATGGTGTCGCCGCCTCCCCGATGAGGGGGCGCGGTCGAAGCGACGCGATGGTTTTTCGACCCTCTTTGATTTTCGCGTTTTTTATTGGTGGTTACAACGTCCTTAGGTTGTTCGATAACCGGGCTAACCTAGAGACGAGGTTTTCGAAAAGTGTCCTTGAGTTGTTCGACAACCGGGCTAACCCCAGGACTTATTTTGGGTTCTATGGAGTCGCCACCGATATTTTTACCATAAACATCGGAAAAGGGGTTTTGAAAAGGCGTTGGTTTTCGAAAACCAACTTTGGTCATTAGAACCAGAGTTGGGTAAGGGAGTTAGTTACGTGTAAAGGGAGTATTAGTCCCTTTACGACGCCCCTTTCGGGTTCCCTATGATAGGCCGGCTATTTGCGAATAATTAAACTTGGAAAATTGCGCTTTTACCCTTTTATTATGCGGTATTTAAATATGTGACTACATTGCCCTAGCTTCTATTGCATAATTTAAATAGCAGTAATTTTAAAGAATAGAGAATGAGGATATGCACCTCCAAAGCAAGCTTTATATTCAAAAAAGAGGGTGCGTTTTGGCAACCCTTCACTCTACACTCTCAGAAACTCCAGAAATGCCTCGGAGGGATTCTTAAGAAGATTTAGGACACTCTGTATATGCCTAAAGACGCTCAGAAACTCCGGAAATGCCTCGGAGGGATTCTTAGAGAGAGAAATTCTAGAGAGAAGGGAGAGCTCTTGGTTTTTCTGTGTGGAAATGAGGGGGAGGAAGCCCCTATTTATAGTTTTTCGCGCTGTCAGGGTCCAGACCGCCGTTCTCGCCTGACAGGGTCGAGACTGCCGTCTCGTAATTCGAGACCGCCGTCTGGAAAACCCAGACCGCCGTCTCATTTTTACGAGTGTCGAGACCGCCGTCTGGAAAATCGAGACGACGGTCTCGTCCTGGCGTTGAAACGAGACGGCGGTCTGGTATTCCCAGACGGCGGTCTCGTCCCTTCAAGGCGAGAAGTTTTATTTTTGGGCCAAAAAACCTTCCTATCTTGGTACGGGAGCCTAGTAGTCTCTCCTAGTGGCTTGTTAGGCTTTGACCGTCTTTAAATAGGGGATCTTCTGACTTTATTTGGAGCCCGGGCAAGATTTGGGGTCTACAGCTGCCCCCCCTTTACCTGACTAGTCGACTGCTGGCTTTGTTGTGCCAGACAGGTAGACAGGAAGGTAAAGGAGTTGACCCTCTTGCCCGGCTACCCTTCGAACTGCCGTCTTGTGGCGGATGATCCTCTGGGGAGATGTTGTGTTTGTGCGCCTCTAGGATACTACTCTTGACGTAGCCGATCCCTTTGGTTGACACGTGGTAGAACCTCCGGATACTACTCTTGACATAGCCGATCCTTCGGTTGATGAGTGGTAGAACCTCCAGATACTACTCTTGACGTAGCCGATCCTTCGGTTGATGGGTATAAACCCCCCATCGAGCCGGTAGTTGCGATCCGTTGTGTGGGACTGGATGGGTATGAACCCCCATCGAGCTGGTAGGTGCGGTCCGTTGTGTGGGACTCGGATGGGTATGAACCCCCCATCGGGCTGGTAGGTGCGGTCCGTTGTGTGGGGCTGGATGGGTATGAACCCCCATCGGGGTGGTAGCGGCGGCTTACAGTTCAGGTGGCCCATGCGCCGGGCGGGCGCTTTTTATGTGCTGGTTGATAGGTATAAACCCCCTATCAGGATGGTACGGTCCGTTGTGTGGGACCGGATGGGTATGAACCCCCATCAGGGTGGTAATGGCGGCTTACAGTTCAGGTGGCCCATGCGCCTGTGTTGAGATGTACTTTCTTTGTTTTTTGTCTTTTGTCGTCCGATCTGTGTTGGGGATTTTTTTGGTGTCCATCCAACTTGTTGATTGCTGGGGATTCTTTGTTTTGATCCTTTGATGGTGATCTCCCGACTCTTGCTGGCTGGTCGGGCAGTCTTTGTTTGTTTGGCTTTTCCTGATAGCCATCCAGTTTGTTGATTACTGGAAATTCTTTGTTTTGATCCTTTTGGTAGTGATCATCCGACTTTGCTGGTTGTCGGGGATTTTTGATGAGTGCCTCTTAGGTAGGCAGGAATCCTCTAGGGATTTGTTGATCTTGGTGAGGCCTCTTGAGTAGGCGGATATCCATTGAGAAATTTGTTGATTTTGATGGTGCCTCTAAGTAGGCAAATACTCCATTGAGTTTCTGGTAATGCCTCTGAGTAGGCGGATGCTTCATTTGGAGACTTTACATTTGCTTGCCTCCGAATAGGTTGATGTCCCTTTCTGGGGAAATTGGCTCTCGCTCGCCAGATCTTGCCTACGCCTAGGCAAATGACTCTTCTAAGGATGCGAGTCTGGAATTTGCCTTTGTCGTAGGCTCACTGGAGATGTTCTTTCTTTTTTATTGATTCACCGGGGAATTGGTTGCCTTCCCGGGGATCAGATTTTGATTTGCCCCTTGAGGGGATGGAGTTTTGACTCCTTGTTGGATGTTGATGGTATGAGATGGCTTTGCCGATACTCTTGTTCTATTGGGGGAATGGAATTTCTAATTCCTCTTTTTTCGTTGATTTTCCCTTTTTCTGAGGTGACCCACTTTAGGGATTTGATTTCCTGGAAGTTAGGATTTTTATTTGGTTTTGCCTTTTTCCACGATTTATCTCTTTTTTATCGCGATTTTGAAATCTGGTTTTTTTATGGGGATAATGCATAAGCCTTTTTACTTTTTAGTCTCTTTTTATTACGCTGGCTTTTTTTCTTTCTTTTTGTGATCCGTAGGGGATTTGCTTTTTCGTGGCCTGCTATGGCCTTTTCTTTTTGGGCATTCGCTTGCGGATGAAAGGTTTTTCCTTTTTTGGTGGTCGACCAGGGAAATAACTGACTTTTTGGGGATTCAATGTTGATGTGAGCTGACTGTGCTCTTTATTCCACTGTGGGATGGAGATCTCATTATTTATCCTTTTTGAAGGGAGATCTACTTAGGGATTTTTATTTGACCTTCTCTGTCATGGCCTTTTTGGACATCTACTGGGGATGCAAGGGTTTTCTTCTTTTTTTCCTTTTTTGTTGAGCCCTTGTTGGTATGGAGATTGGACTCTTTTGACTATTGGTGATGATGGGCTCTTGAAGCCTTTATTCTCCATTGGGGAGTGTGGAGGAGACTTTGGGTGAGTGTGCTCGATGACTCATGTGGTGGTAATGTTGAGCCGTGAGGAGTATTTTTGTTTTTCCTTCAGAGTAGGCAAGGATCCTCTTGGGGATGACTAAGCCTTTCCGTCGGCTTTTCTTTTATGATGTCTTGATGATTGTGCCCTCTTTTATTGGGTGATGTTTAGAGCTTTGACTTCTGGAAGCTTCTAAGCTTATTTGATGATGACAACTCGCTCTTTTTCTTGAGGGAGAGCAATGTTTGGAGACTTATTTTTTTCTTGTGCCTTTTTTTTCTGGGTAGAAGGATGGTAGCTGGAGCTCTTGATTTTTGGAAGCTCTTATTATGCTGAGTCGCTTTTTTTGACGACTTGCTCCATTTTCTTGAAGGCTTTATTTTGGAGACTCGGTCTCGGCGATCCTGTTTTCAATCACAATCTAGTCTCCTTATATGCATGAATGCTTTTCATTTTTGTTTTTTATTGAAAGTGATTTTTTATTTTTTTACCTTGACAAAGTCGTTTTGTGTGACTACTTGTGTGTGTATGCTTTAAATGCAATCTATTCTTTTTTGGTTGATGCATCCGGAAAAGTGACTGGCATTCTTATGATTATGATGAAGGGCCCCTCTCTTTTATTCATTTTTTGGTTTAGCCCTATCTTTTGCCTAGACCGCCCTTTTGGGGTTTTCGGTCTAGCGGGCTGCTTAATTTTTGCCTAGGATATCTTAGCGAGGCTTTTCCTTTTTTATGAATGCCCTAACTTTTGCCTAGACCGCCCTTTGCGGGTTTTCGATCTAGCGAGCTACCCTAACTTTTGCCTAAGAATCTCCTAGCAGGCATTATTCTTTTTATTGTCATTTTTTCTTTCTCTTCTTTTTTTGAGAGATAGGAGCCTATCATATGCATGCAATGTCTGTGATATGCATCCTATAATACTATTTCGATTAATTTTTCAAAAGGATTAACCAATGTGCTTTTACTTCGATGAGCTTCGACGTTATGTGCTTTTGTCGACAGGGATAGGTTGTACCAATTTTGCCGCCTCGATTTCATGACCGAAGAATGATTGGTTTTTCTCTTTTCCTTCTTTTTTCTTGTAGAGCACTCTTTGCTATACGCCTCCATATTCCCAAATTAATTATTAGAATTTTGGTGTGAGGGTCAAGAGAAAAGAAGTAAAAAGGTAAATTCAATGGCTTGTGTTTTAGCATGTTATTTTTGTTAGAAAAAGGTTTTTGTAAGAATGGTTGGCTAGGGTTAGGCTTAGGTGTTTAAGCTTTTGTCTAAGCATATGTTTTCCCCTTTTGCGCCTTAGTTTTATTACTTTTTATGGCTAGTTGATTTCCCTAGATCGCCCTTCGGGTTTTCGAACTAGGATATTGTGTCTTGGCCCTATCTTTTGTCTAGGTTCCTTCTTTTGTATATTTTTGGGGAATCCTAGCGGACATTATTTTGTAACCCTAACTTTTGCCTAGGCTACCCTTTATTTTTGTTCGGGTGTCCTACCGGGTTGACCCTATCTTTTGCGTAGCCCCCTTGGTGGGTTTCCTACCGGGTATTTTGCCCTTTCTGTTTTTGGCCTTTGGCTTCTATGGGCTATCTTTTTTTTTGTATTTATTTTCACAATATTGGAGAAACATGACTTTTTTTATGGTGAGGTAAAGCCTTATTTGAGTGCTTCTAATCAACTAGCTTTATTCTTCTTCTTTTTTTTTCTTCTTTTTTTCGTTTACTTAGAAAAGGTTATTGTGAGGTCTAGTCGGAAATAGCGAGAAGAGAAGCAAATTGTAAGAAGTATTCTTTATTAATTAATAAGGGAATATGTGCCCTAAAATGCCCGGGGGTCGGGCTAGCCCCGGGGGATAATCTCTAACAATCATGGGGTTTACATCCCTTAAATGAAAAAAGATTTCCTAATGACTAAGGTGGCTTTTGACGCTTGCACCCCTTCACTTCGGAAAATTTGCTTGAGTGTGTGGAGGGGAGACTTCCCTTTTCTTTTTTCGCACGGCCCTTAGTAGGGTCATATCCTAGGCCATGTTTGAAAGGATTGTCTTTGAATTCTAGGGGTTCCCTCATGCCTTGGGAATCGCCTCCGATCCTTGGCCAGGATGGTAACCATGCTTCAACATCATGTGGGCTACCTTTGTATTTCGGGAAGTCGCTTTATGTTGGCAATTTCAAGCGCTTGAAAAGATGTTTCAAGGGCCTCTTCAGCCGCATCCACATAAGGCTGGGTGGATGGTCCACCGATCAAGATGTCGTTTTCGCTTGGATCGTGATCAATTTTTCTTCCACTATGAACTTGACTTTCCGAGTGGAGCGTTGAAGCTACTGCCTTAGCGTCATGAATCCAAAGCCTACTTAGTTTCCTCTCCTTATTTTCTTTTTCTTCGAGTCTTATTATTTTTCTTTTATTTGTAGGAGCGTTGTCTTATAGCTCTTGGGGTGTAGATTTTTTCACTTCTAGTCATGCCTCCGATGTCGCCTATATTTGTGATATCCTTTTTTATTGGTGAAGACTTTCCGTATCTCCACGGTGCGGCTTATTCGGTTCGAGGTGTGAACAAAATGTAATGGCATCCTTGCCCCCTCTTCCTTATTAACTCTGGATACCCAATGGTTGAGGCTTATTATCCTCCTTAGGCGGATCAACCATTGGGGAGAACTTGATGACGAAAGGCTTACTCTCCATCTTACTTTGATTTGTGGAAAGCACATCGACTAATCCTTTCTTTTTATTATCTTTTTATTAAAGTGAGAATGAATGCAATTTATGGATGCAATTCATGAATGTAGTAGACGGTTGAGACAAACAATTTTATTTGTTTCATTCAGACAGTGTACATTCCTCAATGCAATGTTTTGAAGTACATATTTTTTGAATGAAAAGCGGAGAAGCCTAAATGAACCCATAGGCAGGTTAGAATTTTCCTTTATTTTCATTTTGACTTCCCGTGCATGGCTTGCGAATGCCTTATCCTCTTCACATGGTATTGAGGAATGTCCACTTTCTTCAACCGCCTACTTCTAGATGATGTTATGAGGATGAAGTTTGGTGGAGGCAAGTGTTTGTTTTTTCCTAAACATTATCATGTTTTATTTTCTAACATGATGTATGATGGTGTTTGGGATTTTATGTTTTTTTGTATGCGGATGAGGGCATGAAGAATACCAGCCACTTTCTAGAATGCAAAAAGAATTTTATTGTTTAGAACGAATGATTTATGAAATGGATATTCCTTAAGACAATGGCTTAGGTATCCTCTTTAAAGCTTACGCTTTGTGGGGTGTCATACCCACCTCGGTGTAATGGTTCCTTCCCCATCACAGACTTGACAAGTATAATGGGGGTCACCATCGCACCTTAGTACATTCATTCCTTCCTTGTCGCGAAGGTCACAAATGTGCTCGGGGCCTCTTTCGCCATTGTCTTAGGGATATCTGGTGGTCCCTAGAATGAATGTATCTATGCATGCACCAGTACAAAAGGGCAGCAGATGTTCAAAGTGGCATAACTTTTGACTGGGATGTCCGATTTGGACGCACAACATACCAAAACGAAGAGAAAGAGGTGAGGAATCAAGCTGCAAATGCCGAAGGCAATTTGGCCCATTATTTTTCCCAAAAAATGCTTCTAAGACCCATTTTTGAGGGGTTTATTAAAATGATGCGTATGCACACTTATTTTTTCTCTTTTCGTTTTTTCTTTACTCATGATGTAATATGGATGAGTTGACTTTGTCAGAAGTTTGTTTATTTATATATTTTTGATGTTTTTGTATTTTTTTTGTATTTTATTTGTTTATTTTATAGCCTTTTATCTCTTCTCGTCTGAACTGCGTGGCTACTTAGCTTACAAAGAACCCGAAACCAGGCTAGCTAAAAGGCGAGCATCGTCCGAGATAAAATATGGCTTTATGCGAAAGAATATTTAGCGTCCCTTATCTCTTCTCGTCGGAACTGCGTGGCTACTTAGCTTACAAAGAACCCGAAACCAGGCTAGCTAAAAGGCGGATCGTCCGAGATAAGGGTGTTTATTTGTGAAATATTTTTGTGATTTTGTTCTGTTGTTTGTTTATGCTATGCAACATACAAATGCAACAATCATATGCACACACAATTCGATCATCCCCGAACAGGCGAGATTCCGTTTTTATCACGAGGTAGGGTTCTCCTGCAGAAAAGTGCGTTGGTTAGGGTAGGTTCTAACTGTTCTCACCAGGCTAAGGCCCCCGAGGTGCCCCCATTATAGGGTCCCCTCTCTCCGGACTCGTCCGACCATGCTCAACACTAAGGCCGAGTTGGTCTTGTTGCCAAAAGAGGAAGGTTATCACCTTGAGTGGTGGTTTCCGATCACACCGGTGGGCACAAGGCCCTAACTCGCAGCGAACCGTACCCGCCACCCACTCCCTATGGTTATCTCACTTGCCCCGGGTATAGGAGGAACTGTAGTGTGCAAGGGACTTGTGTGCAATTTATATATCAAGCAATTGCGTAAGTATAAACAAACAACGGTTTATTGAAAGCCAAACAATAAAACATGTTATCATACAAGGCAGGGTAAAAGCGCTTATTTTCTTGGTTTAATTATTGTTAAGCCAGCCCATCACTAAATGGGATCAACTCTCTAGGCTTCCCCAGCGGAGTCGCCATCTGTCGCCGCCTCCCCGATGAGGGGGCGCGGTCGGAGCGACGCGATGGTTTTTCGACCCTCTTTGATTTTCGCGTTTTTTATTGGTGGTTACAACGTCCTTAGGTTGTCCGATAACCGGGCTAACCTAGAGATGAGGTTTTCGAAAAGTGTCCTTGAGTTGTTCGACAACCGGGCTAACCCAAGGACTTATTTTGGGTTCTATGGAGTCGCCACCGATATTTTTACCATAAACATCGGAAAAGGGGTTTTGAAAAGGCGTTGGTGTCGCCGCCGTCAAAACGAGGCGGTCGGAGCAACGCGATGGTTTTATCGACCCTCTTGATTTTCGCGTTTTTTATTGGTGGGTACAACGTCTTCAGGTTGTCCGATAACCGGGCTAACCTAGAGACGAGGTTTTCGAAAAGTGTCCTTGGGCTGTCCGATAACCGGGCTAATCCAAGGACTTATTTATTTTGGGTTCTATGGAGTCGCCACCGATATTTTTACCATAAACATCGGAAAAGGGGTTTAAAAAGGCGTTGGTTTTCGAAAACCAACTTTGGTCATTAGAACCAGAGTTGGGTAAGGGAGTTGGTTACGTGCAAAAGGAGTATTAGTCCCTTTGCGACGCCCCTTTCGGGTTCCCTATGATAGGCCGGCTTATTTTTATTGATAAACTAGAAAAATGCACTTTTGCCCTTTTTATTCTGCGGAATTTAAAAGTGTGACTACATGGCCCTACTCGTCTACTGCATAATTTAAGATAAAAACGGTAAAGGTGGAAAGAGAGAATTTGAACCTCCGAAGCACGCTTTTTATATTAATTCTCCGGAAAAATAGGGTGCTTTATGGCAGCCCTTCGCTCTACAAGACGTCGGAAACCTCTCGAACGCCGAAAATCACTCTTGAAAACACTCGAAACTCCGGAAATGCGTCGGAGGGATTCTAGAGAGAAGTTTTAGAGAGAAGGGAGAGCTATGCAGCTATGGTGTGTGGAAATGAGGGGGAGAGCCCCTATTTATAGGTTTCCGCGTCGTCAGTGGCGAGACCGCCGGTCTCGTCTCGACGAAACGAGACCGCCGTCTCGCACAACGAGACCGCCGTCTCGTTTGACGAAGCTAACGAGACCACCGTCTCGTACAACGAGACCGCCGTCTCGTTTTGCATAAGCAACGAGACACCGATCTGGGTGAACGAGAACCCGGTCTCGTTTTCGTCGTCAACGAGACCCCGGTCTGGGTGAACGAGACCCCGGTCTCGTTTTCGTTGGCAACGAGACCCCGGTCTGGGTGAACGAGACCCCGGTCTCGTTTTCGTCGTCAACGAGACCCCGGTCTGGGTGAACGAGACCCCGGTCTCGTTTTCGTTGGCAACGAGACCCCGGTCTGGGTGAACGAGACCCCGGTCTCGTTGGAGCATCTTTCGCTCAAGCGAGTACATGTGAGTACATCGGTCGCTTGAGCGAGACTCGACCCGGAAGTCCCCTTTGGTGGCAGCATCCGTCGCTCAAGCGAGTACACCAGTCGCTTGAGCGAGATTCGACCTGGAAGTCCCCTTTGATTGCGGCACCTGTCGCTCAAGCGGCGGACGTACTCGCTTGAGCGAGACTTGACCCGGGAGTCCCCTTCCACGCGAGAAACTTTATTTTGGGCCAAAAAACCTTCCCATCTTGGTACGGGAGCCTAATAGTCTCTCCTAGTGGCTTGTTAGGCTTCGGGCGTCCTCGAATAGGGGATCTTCTGACTTTATTTGGAGCCCGGGCAAGATTTGGGGTCTACAGTTGGTTTTCGAAAACCAACTTTGGTCATTAGAACCAGAGTTGGGTAAGGGAGTTAGTTACGTGTAAAGGGAGTATTAGTCCCTTTACGACGCCCCTTTCGGGTTCCCTATGATAGGCCGGCTATTTGCGAATAATTAAACTTGGAAAATTGCGCTTTTACCCTTTTATTATGCGGTATTTAAATATGTGACTACATTGCCCTAGCTTCTATTGCATAATTTAAATAGCAGTAATTTTAAAGAATAGAGAATGAGGATATGCACCTCCAAAGCAAGCTTTATATTCAAAAAAGAGGGTGCGTTTTGGCAACCCTTCACTCTACACTCTCAGAAACTCCGGAAATGCCTCGGAGGGATTCTTAAGAAGATTTAGGACACTCTGTATATGCCTAAAGACGCTCAGAAACTCCGGAAATGCCTCGGAGGGATTCTTAGAGAGAGAAATTCTAGAGAGAAGGTAGAGCTCTTGGTTTTTCTGTGTGGAAATGAGGGGGAGGAAGCCCCTATTTATAGTTTTTCGCGCTGTCAGGGTCCAGACCGCCGTTCTCGCCTGACAGGGTCGAGACCGCCGTCTCGTAATTCGAGACCGCCGTCTCGCTCATGTCACGGGGTCGAGACCGCCGTCTGGAAAATCCAGACCACCGTCTCGACTTGGCGAGAATCGAGACCACCGTTTGGAAAACCCAGACCGCCGTCTCGTTTTTACGAGTGTCGAGACCGCTGTCTGGAGAAACGAGACGGCGGTCTCGTCCTGGCGTTGAAACGAGACGGCGGTCTGGTATTCCCAGACGGCGGTCTCGTCCCTTCAAGGCGAGAAGTTTTATTTTTGGTCCAAAAAACCTTCCTATCTTGGTACGGGAGCCTAATAGTCTCTCCTAGTGGCTTGTTAGGCTTCGGCCGTATTCAAATAGGGGATCTTCTGACTTTATTTGGAGCCCGGGCAAGATTTGGGGTCTACAGATGGAAATTTTTGTTTTCCTCTTTTTGTAGATTTTCTGGATATACTCTACCTGGAGATTTTTATTCGGCCTTTTTTCGTTGTGGCCTCTATTGGGGAATGAAAGTTTTTCTTTTCTTTCTTTTTGTTGCCCCCTGGTGATATGGAGGATTTGACTCCGTATTTTCTTTGATGGACTCTTGTGTGGTCCTTATCCTCCTTATTCTTCTTTGGGGAAGTGGCGGAGATTCTGGATGAGTTTGCTTGATGACTCATGTGGCGATGAAGCTGAGTCGTGAGGTAATCTTTTTGTTTTGCCTCTAGAGTAAGCAAGGATCCGCTTGGGGATGATCAAGCCTTTCCGTTGGCTTTTCATGTTGATGGCTTCCTTCTTTTTAGATGGAAGGATGTTGATTGAGGCTTCAAATGACTGTGGTTGACGACTCATGTGATGATGATGCTGAGTCGTGGAGTAATTTTTGTTTTGCCTCTGGAGTAGGCAAGGATCCGCTTGGGGATCATCGAGCCTTTTCGATGGCCTTTTTCTGGTTTACCTTCGTTTATTGGGATAGAAGGTTAGAGCTAGTTTCCTTGAAGCTCTTCATTTTGCTGAAATGATTTTGATTTCGCCTTTTGCGATTTTGATTTTCATATGGAGATTGGATTCTGACGCCTCCTATTTTCAATCACAAGCATGGAGACTATCCTCCTTATATGCCTATTTATTATTCTTGTTTGAAGAAAATTATTTTTTCTTGATTTTGACAAAGTTGTATTATGCAACTACTTTGTGTGTGGATGTCCTAAATGCAATCTATTGTTTCTTTATTTTTTATGCATTTAGAAAGTAACTGGCCTTTTTCCCGTTGGCTTCTTATGAATATGCCGATGGGCTCCTCCTTTATGACCATGATGGTTAGCTCCTCTTTCATGATGATGGGCTCTTCTTTTGTTCATCTTTTGGTCTTAGCCCTATCTTTTGCCTAGACTGCCCTTTGCAGGTTTTCGATCTAGCGAGCTGCCTTAATTTTTGCCTAGAATATCTTAGGGGGCTTTTGCCTTATCTTTTGCCTAGATCGTTCTTTTGGGGTTTCCGATCTAGCAGGCTACCCTAGTTTTTACCTAATAATATCCTAGCAGGCATTTATTATTTTCTTATTTGTTATGCTTCCCTTTTTTAGATGCATGTTTGATATTTGATTGAAGGTCTTTGCGCATATTTATGATTTATCAATAAAGAGGCATTTCCATAATATTTGGTCAAGAGAAAGGAAATGAAAAGGAATTTTATTGATAAATGAGCAAAAGTTTTATTTCTTTTATAGAAGGATTTCAAAAGGTATTTAGAAGAATGGGTGGTCAGGGTTGGCTATACTGTATAAGCTTAAACAGTCATGTCCATGATATCTGCCCCCTGGTTCTCCTAATTGCTTCAGTTGATATGCCTGAACTCAGAGTGAAGACTATGCAGACTGCTTGCTTCTGGAAGAATGTTACTTTAGCCGCCTTTTCGGTTTTCGACTAAAGTAACCATTGCTCTTAGTTTCCTTTTTCTTATTTACTTTTTTTTTACCTCTTCTTTTTGCCTAGGACGTATCCTAGCGAAGAATATGGACCCTATCTTTTGCCCAGGAATGTCCTTTGCGGATTTTCATTCCTGACGGGTCATGAGCAATGTCTTCAAGCATAATACTTCTTCACCATACCGGAGTTGATTAGGTGTCAAAGTTCTTTTTCATCCATTTTGATTAGGATAAGAGCCCCTCCCGAGAAAGCTCATTTGACCACAAAGGGTCCTTCACAATTTGCTGCCCATTTTCCAATTTTATTCTTCTGGGCTGGAAGCACATTATTTACCATTAAATCCCTCTTTATGGTAAATATGAGGGTTGACCTTTTTCGTAAGCCTTTTTTATTTCCCTTCGATAGGCTTGCTCATGACATATAACATTTAGCCGTTTTTCTTCCATAAGGTTTAACTGGTTATATCGGCTTTGAACCCGTTCAGCCTCTGTTAATTTTTCTTCCATCATCATGTGCTTTTATCAACATGATTAGCTGTACCGATTTGTCGTCTTGGATCTTTGCTATAACCGAAGAGTAATCATTTTAAATGTAGAGCAATTGTCATGTCAATGCCCCTCTTCCTTTCCTTAGGGATTTCAATCCTCCTATTGATCACCATATTTCCACATTTCCTAGTCAATTACTTGAATGCTTTATGGTGAAGGGTCAAGAGAATAAAAGGAAAGGGGTTTATCACAAAGGCTTGTGTTTTAGTGAGATTTTTTTTGAAATAATAGTTTTTGTAAGAATGGATAGCCATGGATGGTCAGTGTTTAGGCTAGTTCAAACAAACGTTTTGTTTTTATGAGGTGGCGTCTTCAAATGAATAATCTGGCGCCTATTTGTGACTGATTAACTTTCCTAGTCTGCCCTTTTGGGTTTTTGGCCTAGGATGCTATGTTGTGTCCTAACTTTTGTCTAGGTTCCCCTTTTTTATTTTTTGGGATACCTGGCGGACTTTATTTTGTCTATGACGCTTTGATTATTTTGATACATTTTGGAACAAAACGTTTGTCTAACACATGGTTATTTAATGGGGTATAGACATGATTAGCGAGAAAAGAAGCAGATAGTAAGAATAGCATTCTTTTGTAATTCAAAGGGAAATGCGTGCCCTAAAGATGCTCGGGGATCGGGCGCACCCCGAGGAGTGATCTCTAATAGTCATTGGGTTTACATCCCTTAAAATTGGAAGATGGACACCTAATGACTAATGCCACTCTTTGCGCTAATATCCCTCTTTTCGGGAGATCGTTTTTGAGGTATGAAGGTGAGACTTCTCTTTTCTTTGTACGACTTGATCTTTTGTAGGGTCGTACTTTAAAGGGTTATCCTTAAAATCTGGTGGCTCTCTTATTCTTTGAGCATCCTTTCCAAGCCCTTGTCTGGGCTGTATCCATATCTCTTCATTATATGGGCCACTTTTAAATTGCTAGGAAGTCTTTCCATATTTCCAAATGTCTTCTTCATCCGCATCCTTTTAAGGTATGGTGGATGACTCACTGATTCGAATGTAGTCTTTAACTTGAACCATGATCAACTTGTCACCTACCACGAATTTGATTTTTAAGCCGTAGCACCATTAATCCAAGGTCTACTTAACCTTCCCCTTGGATTCTTTTTTCCTTTGTTTTTTAGGAGTATTATCTTGTAGCTCCTTGGGTGAATAAATTCTTTTGCTTCTCGTCGTGCCCCCAATGCCGGCTATATTGGAGATATCTTTATTGATGGACAATTCTTTTGTGCATATCCGCAGTACAGCTTTATCCGATGTATAAGGGAAAAGATGAGGCATGAATAAGCGCAAAGGTGTTATTTCCCCTTCCCTGACTTTATCAATTTGGGTATTGATATTTATTTCTTTCTTATTGTCTCCTTGTCCCAAATTGAAGGCCTTAGTTTTTTCCTTATGGGGTTGTATCAATTTAGCTTATTTTTCCAACAGTCTTTGCATGTCCGGGAAAATGGTCCCCTCCTCACTGTCTGACTCAATCCATTCACCTTCGACTTTCAGATCCCGCAGAGAGCTTTCAATCACAGACATGACTGTTTATATGGTCCTTATTTGGGTCTAGATTTTATTTAATTATTTTGGAGTGAGAGAGAAAAGAATGAGAAGCATATGAATATTATGAAAAATGCCTCATTGTATTGATGAAAAGAGAAATATATACAGAGTCCCTTTAATCAAAAGATCTCACGGCCATGAGCAGAGACCGCGAGAGATGCATCAGAAGATTTTTATTTTATTTTTTATTTCTTTTAACCAAAAGATGCACAAAATGGGGAGCCCTAGTTAGATGGCCTTCTCTACCCAAGCTCACTATTCTGGTTGTGATAGAGGCTTTGTAGACCCCAAATCTTGCCCGGCCTCCAAATAAAGAGTAAAAGACTTCCTATTCGAAGATGGACGAAGCCTAAAAAGCCACTAGGAGAGACTATTAGGCCCCATACTAGGATAGGAAGGATTTTCGGCACAAAAATAAGGTTTCTTGCCTTTTTGGGACGAGATCGTCGTCTCGAAATCGAGACCGCCGTCTCGCCTGTCGCCGCCATCTCAAAAGAGAAGGTCGGTCGGAGCGACGCGATGGTTTTTTCGACCCTTTTTTATTTTCGTGTTTATGGGTGGTTACAACGCCTTTAGGTTGTCCGATAACCGGGATAACCTAGGGGCGAGGTTTTCGAAAAGTGTCCTTGGGTTGTCCGATAACCAGGCTAACCCAAGGACTTATTTATCTTGGGTTCTATGGAGTCGCCACCGATGTTTTTACCGCAAACATCGGAAAAGGGTTTTTAAAAGGCGTTGGTTTTCGAAAACCAACTTTGGTCATTAGAACCAGAGTTGGGTAAGGGAGTTAATTACGTGGTAAAGGAAGTATTAGTTCCTTTACTACGCCCCTTTCGGGTTCCCTATGATAGGCCAGCTTTTATTGTTAATAAATAAACCGGAAAATATACTTTTGCCCTTTTTATTGTGCGGAATTTAAAAGAATGACTACATGGTCCTAATCTATTGCATAATGTAGATTTAAAGCGATAAAAGGGGAGAGGAAGAGTTTAAACCTCCGAAGCAAGCTTTCTTTTTTATTTCTCTTTAAAAGAGGGTGCTTTTTGGCAACCCTTCACTCTACAACTCTCAGAAACTCCGGAAATGCCTCGGAGGGATTCTAAAGAAGATTTAAGACGCTCAATTTATGCCTAGAGACGCTCAGAAACTCCGGAAATGCTTCGGAGGGGTTCTAGAGAGAGAAAATCTAGAGAGAAGGAGGAGCTACTATGTGTGGTGTGTGGAAAAAGGGAGAATGGAGCCCCTATTTATAGTTTTTCGCGCCTGACAGGTCGAGACCGCCAGTCTCGTCTGACAGGGTCGAGACCGCCGTCTGGACAATCCAGACCGCCGTCTCGACCATGGCAGGGGGTCGAGACTGCCGTTTGGAAAACCCAGACCGCCGTCTCGACCTTTGCAGTGGCGAGACTGCCATCTGGACAAGCGAGACGGCGGTCTCGTCCCTGGCGTGAGGCAAGACGGCGGTCTGGTCCTTCCAGACGGCGGTCTCGTCCCTTCAGGGCGAGAAACTTTATTTTTCGGGCCAAAAAAACCCTCCTATCTTAGTACGGGGGCCTAATAGTGTCTCCTAGTGGCTTGTTAGGCTTCGGCCGTCTTCAAATAGAGGGTCTTCTGACTTTATTTGGAGGCCGGGCAAGATTTGGGGTCTACAGCTGCCCCCCCTTTACCCGACCAGTCAACTGCTGGCCTTTTGTGCCAAGGTGATCGGCTGGAGGGTAAAGGAGTTGACCCTCTTGCCTGGTTTCCCTTCAGATACTCTGTCTTTACCGTGGATGATCCTCTGGGGAGATATTGTGTTGTGCGCTTCTGGGATGCTCCTTTGACGCGGTAGCTGACCCCTTCGGCTGATGAGTACGAACCCCCATCTGGTTTGACGAGTATGAACCCCCGCCCGGTAAGCCCCCTTCTGTAAGGCCTGATGAGTACACACCCCCATCTGGTGTTTGACAAGTATGAACCCCCGCCTGGTAAGCCCCCCTTTTGTAAGGCCTGATGAGTACGCACCCCCATCTGGTGTTAAGCCTCCAGATGCTCCATCTTGTGGTAGCTGATCCTTTGGCCGTGGTGGCGGCTTACTGGGATGCTCATGCGCCGATGTGAAACCTCGGGATGCTCCTTTGACGCGGTAGCTGACCCCTTGGCTGACGAGTATGAACCCCCGTGTGGTTATGTGCCTCTGGATGCCCCTTCTTGCAGTGGCTGATCCTTTGGCAATGGTAGCGGCTTACTGATTCTGACCATGCGCCGACTGTTGAGATGTGTTCTCTTGTCTTTGTCTTTTCTGAGATCTGATCGTCCGGTCTGTGCTGGGGATTTTGTGGGTGCTCATCCAGCTTGCTTGATTGCTGGGGATTCTTTGTTTTTTTTTATCTTTTTGGTAGTGATCATCCGACTTTGCTGGTTGTCGGGGATTTTTGATGAGTGCCTCTTAGGTAGGCAGAAATCCTCTAGGGATTTGTTGATCTTGGTGACACCTCTTCACTAGGCAGATATCCATTGAGTTTCTGGTAATGCCTCTGAGTAGGCAGATGCTTCATCGGAAGTGAAGACTTTTGGCTGAATTTTGTTTTGCCTCTGACTAGGCTGATATTCCCTTATAGGGATGTTGGCTCTTGCTTGCCAGGTCTTGCCTATGCGTAGGAAAATGATATTCTGAGGATGAATCTGAAGTTTTGCCTTTGCAGTAGGCTCACTGGGGATGATCTTTCTCTTTTTGATGATCCACCGGGGAATTGATTGCCTTCCCGGGGATCTAATTTTGATTTGCCCCCTGAGGGAATGGAGTTTTGACTCCTTGTTGGATGTTGTTGGTATGAGCTGGCTTTGCCGATACTCTTGTTTCATTGGGATTTTTGATTCCTTCTTTTTCGTTGATTTTCCCTTTTCTGAGGTGACCTACTTAGGGATTTTATTGATAACCTAAAAGTTAGGGTTGATTTCGCCTTTTTCCGCGATTTATTTCTTTTTTATCGTGATTTTGAAATCTGACCTTTTTTATGGGGATAATGCGTAAGCCTTTTTACTTTTTAGTCTCTTTTTATTACGCTAGCTTTTTCCTTCTTTTTGGGGGATCCATTAGGGATGAAGTTTTCTTTCTTTGGTGATCTTACCAGGGAATTAGTTGACTCCCTGGAGATATGATTTTTCTTTTCTAGGGATGGAGTCTTGGCTCCTTGATTCATGTTGATGTGAGCTAAACTTGTAAAGCTCTTATTCCACTAGGGGATGAGAATCTCTGATTCTTTTCTGTAGACTTTTTAGGACATCCACTTGAGGATTTTTATTCGGCCCGCTCTGTCATGGCCTTTTTGGACATCCGCTGGGGATGCAAGGGTTTTCTTTTTCTCTTCTTTCTTTTTGTTGAGCCCTTGATGGTTTTGGACTCTTTTGACTGTTGATGATGATGGGCTCTTGAAGCCTTTATTCTCCATTGGGGAGCGTGGAGGAGACTTTGGGTGAGTGTGCTCGATGACTAATGTGGTGGTAATGCTGAGTCGTGAGGAGTATTTTTGTTTTGCCTTCGGAGTAGGCAGGGATCCTCTTGGGGATGACTAAGCCTTTCCGTTGGCTTTTCTTTTATGATGTCTGATGATTGTGCCCTCTTATATTGGGTAGAAAAATGATGACTGGAGCTTTGGCTTCTGGAAGTTTCTTATTTCTTCTAAGCTTATTTGATGATGACAACTCGCTCTTTTTCTTGAGGGAGAGAAATGTTTGGAGACTTATTTCTTTCTTGTGCCTTCTTTTCTGGGTAGAAGGATGGTAGCTGGAGCTCTTGATTTTCAGAAGCTCTTATTCTGCTGAGTCGCTTGATTGATGACTTGCTCCGTTTTCTTGAGGGCATTATTTGGAGACTCAGTCTCAGTGATCCTGTTTTCAATCACAAACATGGAGCTAGTCTCCTTATATGCATGAATGCTTTTTGTTTTTTGTTATTTGTCTGAAGTAATTTTTATTTCTTTCATTTTTGACATCGACAAAGTCGTTTTGTGCGACTACTTGTGTGTGGATGCCTTAAATGCAATCTATTCTTTTTTATTGATGCATCTAGAAAAGTGACTGGCATTCTCCTGCTGGAGTTTTTATGATTATGATGAAGGGCCCCTCTCTTTTATTCATTTTTTGGTTGAGCCCTATCTTTTGCCTAGACCGCCCTTTTTGGGGTTTTCGGTCTAGCGGGCTACCTTAATTTTTGCCTAGGATATCTTAGCGGGCTTTTTCCTTTTTTATGAATGCCCTAACTTTTGCCTAGACCGCCCTTTGCGGGTTTTCGATCTAGCGGGCTACCCTAACTTTTGCCTAAGAATCTCCTAGCAGGCATTATTCTTTTTATTGTCATTTTTTTTCTTTCTCTTCTCTTTTTTGAGAGATAGGAGCCTATCATATGCATGCAATGTTTGCGATATGCATCCTATAATACTATTTCGATTAATTTTCAAAAGGAGTAACCAATGTGCTTTTACTTCTGATGAGCTTCTGACGTTATGTGCCTTCATTGATGGGATAGATTGTACCGATTTTGCCATCTTGACTTTACCGTGACCGAAGAATGATTGTGTTGATTTCAGAGCGACTTGCCATGTCAGTGCGCCCCTCTCTTTCTATGGGGATGTCAATCCTCCTATTGATTACTATCTCCACATTTCCCTACTACTTACTAGAATGTCGTAGTGGTAAGGGTCAAGAGAAGAGAAAGAAGAGGATATTTAATTCAAAGGCTTGTGTTTTAGAATTGTTTTATTTTGACAAAAATGGTTTTTGTAAGCATGGCTAGCCAAGGTTGGTGAGAGTGTTTAGGCTAGTTTAAACAACGTTTTGTTTATGGAGTGGCATCTTATTCTATGGCGCTTGCTATGACTGATTGACTTCCCTAGTCTACCCTTTGGGTTTTCAGCTTAGGATGTTGTGTTTTGTTTTGTCCTAACTTTGGTCTAGGTTTCTTTTTTCTTGTTTTGGGAAACCTAGCGGACTTTATTTTGTAACCCTAACTTTTGCCTAGGCTACCCTTTATGGTTGTTCGGGTTTCCTAGCGGGTTTACCCTAACTTTTGCGTAGCCCCCTTTGTGGGTTTCCTACCGGGTATCTTGCCCTCTCTTTTTGGCTTTTAGCTTCTATGGGCTTCTTTTGATTTTTGTTTTCTTTTTGCACAACATTGGCGAAACACGGCTTTATTTATGACGAGGTAAAACTTTATTTTGTGCTTCTAATCAATCAGTGGTGATGGATTTGACTTTTATTTTGGTCAATGGCACATTTTGATTACTTTGACGCACTTTTGAAAACGTTTGCTTAAACATGGTTATTAATGAGGTTTAGACATTAATAGCGAGAAGAGAAGCAGATAGTAAGAATGACATTCTTTGTAATTAATAGGGAAATGTGTGCCCTACAATGCTCGGGGGTCGGGCTAGCCCCGAGGAGTAATCTCTAATAGTCATTGGATTTACAAACCCTAAGATTGGAAAGAGAACACCTAATGACTAAAGTCGCTTTTGACGCTTGAACCCCTCTATATGGGAAAATCTGATTCAAGGTGCGGAGGGGAGACTTCCCTTTTCTCCATGCAGCTTGATCCTTTGTAGGGTAAGCTTCAAAGGATTGTCTTTAAAATCTGGTGGTTCCCTTATTCCTTGAGAGTTTCTAATGAGCCCTTGGTTTTGGGCGGCATCCATATTTCCTCATCATGTGGGTCACCTTCATATTGTTGGGGAAGTCTTTTCACATTGGCAAAAGATATTTCAGTGGTCCTTTTCAGTCGCATCCATTCAAGGTAGGGCAGACGATTTGTTGATCTGAATGTCGTCTCTAGCTCAAACTGTGACTAGCTTGTCGCCTACCCTGAGTTTGTCTCTTTGGCGGAGCGTCGTGAATTGCCTCAGCGTCGTGAATCCAAAGTCTCTTCAATTTCCTTTTTGGATTATGTTTTTCTTTGGTTATTATTTTTTTTTCCTTTATTTTTGGGAGCATTGTCTTGTAGCTCCTCGGGGGTGTAGGTTCTTCCATTTCTAATTCTTCCCCCAATGCTATCTATGTTGGAGATATCCTCAATGATGGGTTATGTTTCTGCATGTCTCCATGGTACAACTTTATTTGATTCGAGGTATGGACAAATGTAATGGCGTCCTTGCCCCCTTATCCTTATTATCTTCTTTAGGTGGATCAATCGTTGGAGAGAACTTGACAACGAAAGATTTGCTCTTCATCTTATTCTGATCCGTGGAAAGCACATCGACTAATCCTTTCTTTTTATTATCTTATTATTATTAAAGTGAGAATGAATGCAATTTATGAATGCAATAGACATTGAGATGATGAAAACAAACAATTTTATTTATTTCATCTAGACAGTGTACATTCCTCAATGCAATGTTTCAAATACATTTTTTTTGAAAGCGGAGAAGCCTAAATGAACCCATAGGTGGGTAGATATTTCTATTTATTTTCTTTTTGACTTCCCGTGCATTAACCTCTTTTCATGACATTGAGGAATATCCACTTTCTTCAGCTGTCTATTATTAGATGCATGTTATGAGGATGAAGTTTGGTGGATGCATGTATGCAAGTGTTTGTTTTTTTTTCTAAACATTATCATGTTTTATTTTCTAACATGATGTATGATAGTGTTTGGGATTTTGTGTTTTTTTGTATGCGGATGAGGGCATGAAGAATACCAGCCGCTTTCTATATTGCAAAAAGATTTTTATTGTTTAAAATGAATTATTTATGAGATGGATATTCCTTAAGACTATGGCTTAGGTATCCTCCTTAAAGTTTATGCTTTGTGGGGTATCATACCCACCTTGGTGTAATGGTTCCTTCCCTATTACAGACTTGACAAGTATAATGGCAATCACCATCACACCTTAGTACACTTGTCCCTTCCTTGTCGCGAAGGTCAGAAATGTGCTCGGGGCCTCTTTCACAATTTTCTTAGGGATATCTAGTGCTCCCTAGAATGAATGTATCTATGCATGCACCAGTACAAAAGGGCAGCAGATGTTCAAAGTGGCATAACTTTTGACTGGGATGTCCGATTTAGATGCACAATATATCAAATCGAAGAGAAAAGGGTGAAGAACCAAATTGCAAATCCCCAAGGGGATTTGGCCCAGTAATTTTTCCAAAAAACGCCTCTAAGACCCATTTTTTAGGGATTTATTAAAATGATGCGTATGCATACTTTCCTTATGCATTTATTTTTTTCTCTTGGTTTTTCCACTTATGACATGATGCAATATGAATGATACGACTTTGTCAAAAATTATTTTTATAAATGTTTTGATTTTGTTTATTTTGGATTTTTATTATTTTATTTTATAGCCTTTTATCTCTTCTGTCGGACTGCGTGGCTACTTAGCTTACAAAGAACCTGAAACCAGGCTAGCTAAAAGGCAGACTGTCCGAGATAAAATGTGGCTTTATGCGAAAGAATAGTTAGCGTCCCTTATCTCTTCTGTCGGAACTGCGTGGCTACTTAGCTTGCAAAGAACCTGGAACCAGGCTAGCTAAAAGGCAGACTGTCCGAGATAAGGGCGTTTATTTGTGAAAGTTTTTTTTTTGTTTTTATTTTGTTGTTTGTTTATGCTATGCAATAGACAAATGCAACAAACATATGCACACACAATTCGGTCATCCACGAACAGGCGAGAATTCGTTTTTATCACGAGGTAGGGTTTTCCTGCAGAAAAGTGCATTGGCGAGGGTTGGTTCTAACTGTTCTTACCAGGCTAAGGCCCCCAAGGTGCCCCCATTATAGGGTCCCCACTCTCCAGCCGTCCGACTATGCTTAGCACTAAGGCCGTAGTCAGTCTTGTTGCCAAAAGAGGAAGGTTATCACCTTGAGTGGTGGTTTCCGATCACACTGGTGGGCATAAGGCCCTCACTACAGCGAACCGTACCTGCCACCCATCCCTATGGTTTTCTCACTTGCCCCCGGGTATAGAGGGAACTGTTGTGTGCAAGGGTTTGTGTGCAGTTTATATTTCAAGCAATTTGCGCAAGTATAAACAAACAACAATTTATTAAAGTCAAACATTAAAAGATGTTATAAATACAATTTAAGGGCAAAAGTGTTATTTTCTTGGTTTATTTATTTCTAAGCCGGCCCATCACTAAATGGGATCAACTCTCGAGGCTTCCCCAGTGGAGTCGCCATCTGTCGCCGCCGTCTCAAAAGAGAAGGTCGGTCGGAGCGACGCGATGGTTTTTTCGACCCTTTTTGATTTTTGCGTTTATGGGTGGTTACAACGCCTTTAGGTTGTCCGATAACTGGGATAACCTAGGGGCGAGGTTTTCGAAAAGTGTCCTTGGGTTGTCCGATAACCGGGCTAACCCAAGGACTTATTTATCTTGGGTTCTATGGAGTCGCCACCGATGTTTTTACCGGAAACATCGGAAAAGGGTTTTTAAAAGGCGTTGGTTTTCGAAAACCAACTTTGGTCATTAGAACCAGAGTTGGGTAAGGGAGTTAGTTACGTGCTAAAGGAAGTATTAGTTCCTTTACTACGCCCCTTTCGGGTTCCCTATGATAGGCCAGCTTTTATTGTTAATAAATAAACCGAAAAATATACTTTTGCCCTTTTTATTGTGCAGAATTTAAAAGTATGACTACATGGCCCTAATCTATTGCATAATGTAGATTTAAAGCGATAAAAGGGGAGAGGAAGAGTTTAAACCTCCGAAGCAAGCTTTCTTTTTTATTTCTCTTTAAAAGAGGGTGCTTTTTGGAAACCCTTCACTCTACAACTCTCAGAAACTACGGAAATGCCTCAGAGGGATTCTAAAGAAGATTTAAGACGCTCAATTTATACCTAGAGACGCTCAGAAACTCCGGAAATGCTTCGGAGGGGTTCTAGAGAGAGAAAATCTAGAGAGAAGGAGGAGCTACTGTGTGTGGTGTGTGGAAAAAGGGAGAATGGAGCCCCTATTTATAGTTTTTCGTGCCTGATAGGTCGAGACCGCCAGTCTCGTCTGACAGGATCGAGACCGCCGTCTGGACAATCCAGACCGCCATCTCGACCATGGCAGGGGGTCGAGACTGCCGTCTGGAAAACCCAGACCGCCGTCTCGACCTTTGCAGTGGCGAGACCGCCATCTGGACAAGCGAGACGGCAGTCTCGTCCCTGGCGTGAGGCGAGACGGCGGTCTCGTCCCTTCAGGGCGAGAAACTTTATTTTTCGGGCCAAAAAAACCCTCCTATCTTAGTACGGGGGCCTAATAGTCTCTCCTAGTGGCTTGTTAGGCTTCGGCCGTCTTCAAATAGGGGGTCTTCTGACTTTATTTGGAGGCCGAGATAGATTTGGGGTCTACATCGCCAAACAAGATGGCGGTCTCGCCACCTGCGAATGGCGAGACGACGGTCTCACTTTCCCAGACGGCGGTCTCGCCACCTGCGAATGGCGAGACGGCGGTCTCGCCACCTGCGAAGGACGAGACGGCGGTCTCGTTTGGCGAGATGGCGGCCTCGACCCTGTCAGACGAGAACGGCGGTCTCGCCACTGGCAGGCGCGGAAACCTATAAATAGGGGCTCTCCCCCCCTCATTTCCACACACCACACAACTTTAGCTCTCCCTTCTCTCTAAAACTTCTCTCGAGAATCCCTCCGACGCATTTCCGGAGCTTCTAAGTGCCTTTATGAGCGTTTTTTTGACGTCTAGAAGAGTTTCCAGCATCGTGTAGAGTGAAGGGCTGCCAAAAAGAACCCATTTGTTTTAAAGAAATAAAAAGAAAGCTTGCTTCGGAGGTTTAAATTCTTCCTCTCTACTTTTATCGCTTTAAATTTAAATTATGCAATAGATTAGGGCCATGTAGTCATAAATTTAAATTCTGCAAATAAAAAGGGCAAAAGCGTATTTTTCCGGTTTATTTACTAACAAAGTAGCTGGCCTATCATAGGGAACCCGAAAGGGGCGTAGTAAAGGAACTAATACTTCCTTTACACGTAACTAACTCCCTTACCCAACTCTGGTTCTAATGACCAAAGTTGGTTTTCGAAAACCAACGCCTTTTAAAACCCCTTTTCCGATGTTTCCGGTAAAAACATCGGTGGCGACTCCACAGAACCCTACCAAATTAGTCCTTAGGTTAGCCCGGTTATCGGACAACCCAAGGACGCCTTTTCGAAAACCTCGCCCCTAGGTTAGCCTGGTTATCGGACAACCTAAAGGCGTTGTAATTACCCATAAAAAATGCGAAAATCAAAAGGGTCGAAATCATCGCGTCGCTCCGACCGACCTTCTCTCTTTTTGAGACGGCGGCGACAGATGGCGACTCCACTGGGGAAGCCTCGAGAGTTGATCCCATTTAGTGATGGGCCGGCTTAAAAATAAATAAACCAAGAAAATAATGCTTTTGCCCTTAACTTGTATTATAACATGTTTTACGATTTGGCTTTAATAACTGTTGCTTGTTTATACTTACGCAATTGTGTGAAATACAAATTGTACACAAACCCTTGCACACTACAGTTCCCTCTATACCCGGGGGCAAGTGAGAAATCCATAGGGAGTGGGTTGCAGGTACGGTTCGCTGTAGTGAGGGCCTTGAGCCCACCAGTGTGATCGGAAACCACCACTCAAGGTTATAACCTTCCTCTTTTGGCAACAAGACTGACTATGGCCTTAATGCTAAGCATGGTCGGACGGCTGGAGAGTGGGGACCCTATAATGGGGGCATCTTGAGGGCCTTAGCCTGGTGAGAACAGTTAGAACCAACCCTCGCCAAAGCACTTTTCTGCAAGAAAACCCTACCTCGTGATAAAAACGAATTCTCGCCTGTTCGCGGATGACCGAATTGTGTGTGCATATGTTTGCTGCATTTGTCTGTTGCATAGCATAAACAAACAACAAAACAAAAATCATAAAAAATATTTTCGCAAATAAACACCCTTATCTCGGACAGTCTGCCTTTTAGCTAGCCTGGTTTCAGGTTCTTTGTAAGCTAAGTAGCCACGCAGTTCCGACATAAGAGATAAGGGACGCTAAAATATTCTTTCACATAAAGCCACATTTTATCTCGGACAGTCTGCCTTTTAGCTAGCCTGGTTTCAGGTTCTTTGCAAGCTAAGTAGCCATGCAGTTCCGACAGAAGAGATAAAAGGTTATAAAATAAACAAATAAAAATAATCAAATCAACATCAAAATAAAAAACCGTTTCCCAAAATAAGACCTGGTCCCAAAATATTACACTCATAAAACATTCATATAGATAGTTTATTCTTCAATAAAAAATACACGCAATTACCATACATCATATAGAAAAACATGATAAATAAGAAAATAAACACTTACATTCATTTAAATAAGCATCCTTTTCATCAAACATGCATTTTGGTTTTAGAAATGGAGGGGACAAGTAGACAGCCAAAGAAGGTGGATATTCCCCATTTCCATACTGAAAGGTTGGAACGGCTAAGCACGGCAATGCCATCGGAGGTCCGCGCTGACTTTGAAAAATCCTATGGACGGATTTTAGACCTTCTAAAGATCTGTGTCGATCAGATGTTCCTAAGGGCATTAATCCACTTTTGGAATTCAAATCTGCGGTGCTTCGAATTTCCGCAGTTCGACTTGGTGCCCACATTAGAGGAGTATGAAACCATGTTGAAATGACCCAAATCAGCCGGGGTCCATGTCCGCCACGAAGCATATACTCCTGCAGCACCAGTCGCTGCCCTTATTCAGTTACCATTCCGGCAGAGTACCTTGATAAGGAAGGGGAACGCCAAGGGTTGGAAAGTATCCATGCTAGAAGACCACCTGTCCTACTTGGCTGAAAGGGCAGAGTGGGTTGCCTTCAACAAAACCCTGGCACTCATAATTTTTGGAACGGTCTTGTTCCCCTTTCACTTCGACACAGTAGATCAGGCCGTCATGGACGCCTTCTTCGCCTAGGACGTGAACTCGAAGAGTCCCCTGCCTGCAATTCTTGCCGACACCCTGCTCTCGGTGGAATTCTGCCACCAGAAGCAGGGAAAAACACTCCGCTGCTGCTCTTCATTGCTGTTTGTATGGAGCGCCACGCACCTGTACGCCTCCAGTCACATGGGGATATTCCCCGACCCTTTAAGGAGCTTCTCCAAGATCCCCCTCCAACATCGTCTGACTTCAGAATGGAGGGATGAGTGGGAATGAAAGGACGCCAATAGTTTATCCTGGGTCTGTCCTTGGTTCCGACCCGGCCCAGTTCTCATCAGATGTGGGGACTATCCGAGCGTACCCTTGATAGGACTCAGGGGTTGCATAGCCTACTCACCTAGAGTAGCTCTGAGGCAGCTCATGAGGACCCAAACTACTATTTCCCGAGGGGAGCTTGGAGGATTGTGCTTCTTTGGAGACCCGTGCACAATCGCCAACTCACTAGCTGTGAGAAAAGCATGGGAGAGGCCAGTCTATATGGGGGACAGAGAACTAGGAAAAGCTCGGGTGGCTGTCACCAGTGATTACGAGACGTGGAGAAAGAGAAGAGGGATGGCTCAACCATCCGCCACACCTACTACGAGCGCCAATAATGAAGGGCTGCAGGCTCAAATTGATGCCTTAACCCAGAGGATAGAAATCATGGGAGCCCAGATAAGGGCCATTGAAGAGAAAGAGCAAGAATCTATCCTCACAATAGACGGTCTGCAAAGGCAAGGCAAGAAAAAGGATCATGAAATAGAGCGCCTCAAGGACCAGTGTGCTGACTCCAACGAACAAGCTATCCGGGCATCCAAAACTGCCAGAATCAGTTCGGATAGCCAACTACAGGAGATAACCGCCAAGTCAGCACGCCTTGAGGCCGAATCATCAAAGCAGGCTCAAACGATCAAGGAGTTGTCGCAAGAGCTCCTCAAGACTCGGTTAGATATCCGCCAAGAGCGAGAGGCCAACCGGAGACTCAACAGAAGTCTCGCTGAGCTACGCTGCAAAGAAAGAGATGGGCTAGCTCAGTACGACCAAGTACTACAAGAGAAAGACCGAGCCGTTGAAAAGCTCGATGAACTACAAGCCTTGGTCGTTCATCAAGAGGCGAAGATCAAAGAGGCTCAAAAGTACAGTGAAGACATGAGCCAGGCGGTCCGCAAGCAAAGCGAAGCACTTGCTCGTCACGTCCGGGAAGCTGAGAGAGAACTACAGAGGAATCAAGACCCGCCTGTGGGTTTCTTTAAAGTTTTCCGCTTTTGCCAAAAGTTGCTTCGCAGTATAGAATAGGGGAATGTACACCTTTTGTCGAATAAATAAAATCTCCTTTATTCAAATGACTGTCTACTTGCATGCATAAGCATTCATTTGCATATTTAAATTTCCCCTCCTTCACACTTAATAAATAAGATAATAAAAAGGAAGGATTAACTAACACGTCTTCTAACTCAGAAGAATGGAACGAAAACCACTCCTAATAAAGCTTACCCCAACGGTCGACTCGCCGCAAGAGGAAAATAAGCCTCGGTCGTTGGTCCTCAAGAATAAAGAAGAGGGGGCAAGGACACCAGTGCGACTATTTATGCCACGTCCTTTCCCCTACGAATCAAATAAAGCTATATCGTGGAGATATGGGGAATCTTCACCAATAAAAGAAGAAATAACAAACATAGCCGGCATTGGGGGCACGACTAGAAGTGGAAGAGTCTACTCCCCCAAGGACACACAAGAAGATGTCCTCCAAAATAAAGGAAAAAATAAAAAGACCGAAGAAGAAAAAGAAAATAAGGAATCCAAGGAGGAGACAGAGGAATTACTCCAGTTCATAAGGCAAAGTGAGTATTCCATTATCGACCAGCTCAATCGCACACCTGCAAAGATTACATTGCTATCTTTGATAATGAGCTCGGAACCGCACAGAAACGCCCTGCTGAAGGTCTTGAGCGAGGCGCATGTACCTCATACAATATCCCAAGAAAAGGTTGAGAAGATCGTCGGTCATATTACGGCAAGTGATCACCTCACCTTCACAGAGGAAGAACTCCCCCTCCAGGGGTCGAACCACAACAAGCCCTTGCACATCTAAGTCAAATGCAAGGAGTACCTCATCGCCAAAGTTCTTGTGGATAACAGGTCATCCTTGAACGTGATGCCCAAGTGCACACTGGGCAAGTTGAATATCCAAGGAACCCATTTGCGCCCAAGCAGCACCATCGTTTGAGCCTTCGACGGATCCAAACGAGAAGTAGTGGGGGAGGTCAATTTTCCAATTCAAGTCGGACCCACTATCTTCGACGTCAACTTCCATGTAATGGATATTACTCCAGCATATAGTTGTCTCCTCGGTAGGCCTTGGATTCATGACGCTAAGGCAGTACCTTTAACGCTCCACCAGAAAGTCAAGTTCATAGTAGACGACAAACTGGTCACGGTCCAAGCAGAAGATGATATCCTGATCAGTGGACCGTCCACCCAACCTTATGTGGATGCGGCTGAAGAGGCCCTTGAAACATCTTTTCAAGTGCTCGAAATTGCCAGCATAGAGCGACTTCCCAAAAACACAAAGGTAGCCCGCATGATGTTGAAGCATGGTTACCATCCTGGTCAAGGACTGGGGGCAGACTCCCAAGGCATGAGGGAACCCCCAGAATTCAAAGACAATCCTTGCAAGTATGGCCTAGGATATGACCCTACTAAGGGCCGAGCAGAAAGAAGAAAAGGGAAGTTTCCCCTCCGTACACTCAAGCAAATTTTCCGAAGTGGAGGGGTGCAAGCGTCAAGAGCCACCTTAGTCATTAGGAAATCTTTTTCTTCACTGAAGGGATGTAAACCTCAGGATTTTTAGAGATTATCCCCCGGGGCTAGCCCGACCCCCAGGCATTTCAGGGCACATATTCCCTTATTAATTAATAAAGAATGATTCTTACTATCTGCTTCTCTTCTTTCTATTTCTGACTAGACCACATAAATAACCCTGTCTAAGTAAACAAAAAAAGAAGAAGAATAAACAGCGCATTCAAATAATCAACATTTACCATTGTTATTATCATCAAGCTAGTCGATTAGAAGCACATAAAAATAAGACTTTACCTCACCATAAAAGAAAGTCATGCTTCGCCAATACTGTGAACAAAAAAAATAAATCCACAAAAAAGAAAAGCCCAGAGAAGCCAAAGGCCAAAGAAAAGGGCAAACTACCCGGTAGGAAACCCACTAAGGGGGCTACGCAAAAAATAGGGTCGACCCGATAGGATACCCGAACAAAAATAAAGGGTAGCCTAGGCAAAAGTTAGGGTTACAAAATAAGGTCCGCTAGGATTCTCCAAAAATTACAAAAAAGAAGGAACCTAGACAAAAGTTAGGGCCAAAACATAGTATCCTAGTTCGAAAACCCAAAGGGCGATCTAGGGAAATCAGCTAGCTATTAACAAGCAATGGAAATAAAACCAAAAGAGCGCAAATACAAAAAAAGAGAAAAGTTGTTTGCTTAGACAAAGCTTAAACACCTAGGTCTAACCCTAGCCAACCATGCTTACAAAAACTCTATCAATAAAAATTAACCCTCTAAAACACAAGCCATTGAAATTTGCCTCTTCGTTTCTTTTCTCTTGACCCTCACATCAATATTCTAATAATTAATTTGGGAATATGGAGGCGTATAGTCAACAAGAGGATTGAAATCCCTAAAGCAAGGAAGAAGGGGCACTACATGACAAAGAGTGTGCTGCAAAAGAAAAAAGAAGAAAAAAGGAAAAGAGAAAAAAGAAAGAAAAGAAAGAAAAAATTATCCTTCAGTCACAAGAGTAAACACAGCAGATCAGAGGGCACTCAGCGCAACGAGACACGTTGGTTAAATCCTTCTGAAAACTTAATCAAAATAGGCATTATAGGACATCAAACATAAAAACATTGCATGCATAAAAATGTTTTTGAACCAGGTCCTATTTTCTTTAAAAAAAAAACTTCCGTAATTCGAGGCCGCCGTCTCGATTACCCGACAAGGCGAGAACGCCGTCTCGACCAACCAGACCGTCGTCTCGACTCAGGAGAAAACGAGACCGCCATCTCGTTTAAGCCCAATGACGAGACCGCCGTCTCGATGGTCCAGACCGCCGTCTCGATGGTCCAGACCGCCGTCTCGATTTGGAGGAGACACGAGACCGCCGTCTGGCCTTCCCAGACAACGGTCTCGAATTGGAAAATTTTGCTATATAAAGGGGGGGCGCTTGGGGGGTTCCTCACAACTCTCCTTGCCTCTAGAACCCCCATTTCTCAGATTTTGCACTCCCAAGCCCCCTCTAGTTAAGATGTTTGGTAGAAGCGCCTCCAGAAAGAGAAGGAGCACCGCCGGTGCTAGCAGCTCTGCGGCACCGCCACCCCAAGATCCTTCTCAATTATCACCGCAGCACCAGGCTCGCCTCGACAACATCCGGACCTATCAGTGGCACCCGATGCTGAGACTTGACTTCAGCATCCTGGCTGAATTTGGGTGGGAGGACGACGTCCGAGCCCACATAGACAACATCGGGTGGGGCTTTCTGCTGCAGCCACCACCTACACATGTGTACCCACAAGCGGTACTAGAATTCCTGGCCTCGGTCTCCTACTCCAAGGTCCCCTCCACGGTCCCGGGCCTGCAGCCCACTAAGATGGTGACCTATTTCATGGGTGGAAGATACCAGGCCACCACCCTCGACGAGTTCAACATGGCCATCGGGTTCGTCCGTCCCGAGGACACATTGACCCAAGGATACCGTGAGGCCATCTGCTCCCGGCCCACCAACCTCACTGCCGCCGAAATGTGGCATGAGCTCACAGGAGCCACCACGCTGCCCACGCTGATGAGGGGCTCCGCGCTGCCCCCAGCACTCCGCATCTGCCACAAGCTGCTGGCAGGAACCATCCATGGGAGGAAAGAAAGTCAGGGCAAGGTCTCCCTCCCTGACCTCTTCGTACTTTATTGCATGAGCCAAAAGCGGCGCTGCAACCCCGACTACTTCTTCCTGAGAGCCCTCAAGGACTTCGGGAACAGATCCGCGGGGGTCGTCCTCATGGCTCCCCTCATCACTCCCCTGGCAAAAAGGTGGGGATGCCCTGGCCAGGAAGAGCTGGCCTCCAACCTACGACCCGAGTCCATCAACGGGTCAGTCCTGGTCAGCATGGGAATGCTGATACGTCGAGGGACCCAGTTGGCCCTCCATCCCACACTGGATTTCGCATTAGATCTCCAGGGGCTGGTGGCGATGCAGGATATCCCCACGCCCCCCGAATTCCAGCAGCAGCAGCATCAACAACAACCACCACCGTACACGGATTACTTCGCCAGCATGAACCGCAACATGAACGATCTACGCCGGCAGTTCGACCAAATGACGGTGTGGCAAGAAGCCTACCATACCCGGCAAGAAGAGATGTACTAGCATCAGCAGGTGATGCGGCAGGAATGGACAACATTCCAACAGGAGTACCGCGACGAAGTCCGAGAGCAAGCGGACTTCCGGTATCACCTCTACCAGCAATTCGCCCGTGGATCATCTCCAGAGGATAGCCCTTAGGGATGGTATTTGCCTAAATAAAAGTGGTTGTAATAAAATTTCCCTATAAATAAAATTTTATTTCACGCATCTCTTTGCCACCCCTTGCAAAAGCTAGCGTAAAACAAAAAAAGCTTAAAAAAGAAAAAAAGCATACGCTAAATAAGAAAAGCCAAAATCCTAAATCACGAGAAAAAAGAGATAGAACCGCGAGAAAAAGGCAGGATTAAGACAAGCCATCACCTTAACTAGCAAAACTTTGACTACCAAATCAAAATCAAACAACAAAGAACATCCGCAAGAATTGGATGATCACCACCAAAAGACAAAAACAAAGAATACCCAGCAAACAAGCAAGCCGGATGAGCACCCACAAAATCCCCGGCACAACCCGGATGACCATTCAGAAAGGTCCAAATACACCTACCAACCACAGAAATCACGCCCCAAGGAGTCGGCGCATGAGCTAGAGCAGTAAGCCGCCACCATAGCCAAAGGATCAGCTACCGCAAGAAGGGGCATCCAGAGGCACCAAACCAGACGAGGGTTCGTACTCGTCAACCAAGGGGTCAGCTACCGCGTCGAAGGAGCATCCCAAGGTTTCACAATGGCGCATGAGCTAGAGCAGTAAGCCGCCACCATGGCCAAAGGATCAGCTACCGCAAGATGGAGCATCCGAAGGCTTAACACCAGATGGGGGTGTGTACTCATCGGGCCTTACAAAAGGGGGACTTACCAGACGGGGGTTCATACTCATCAAACACCAGATGGGGGTGTATACTCATCAGGCCTTACAAAAGGGGGCTTACCGGACGAGGGTTCATACTCGTCAAACCAGATGGGGGTTCGTACTCATCAGCCGAAGGGGTCGGCTACCGTCAGAAGGAGCATCCCGGAAGCGCACAACATTTCCCCAGAGGATCGTCCGCTGCAAAGACGGAGCATCTGACGGGCAACCAGGCAAGAGGGTCAACTCCTTTACCCTATAGTCGATCACCTGGGCACGAAAGGCCGGCAGTCGACTGGACGGGTAAAGGGGGGGCAGCTGTAGACCCCAAATCTTGCCCGGCCTCCAAATAAAGAGTAAAAGACTTCCTATTCGAAGATGGACGAAGCCTAAAAAGCCACTAGGAGAGACTATTAGGCCCCATACTAGGATAGGAAGGATTTTTGGCACAAAAATAAGGTTTCTCACCTTTTTGGGACGAGACCACCGTCTCGAAATCGAGACCGTCGTCTCGCCAAACGAGACGGCGGTCTCGCCACCTGCGAATGGCGAGACGGCGGTCTCGCTTTCCCAAACGGCAGTCTCGCCACCTGCGAAGGACGAGACGGCGGTCTCGTTTGGCGAGACGGCGGTCTCGTTTGGCGAGACGGCGGTCTCGTTTGGCGAGACGGCGGTCTCGTTTGGCGAGACGGCGGTCTCGACCCTGTCAGACGAGAACGGCGGCCTCGCCACTGGCAGGCGCGGAAACCTATAAATAGGGGCTCTCCCCCCCTCATTTCCACACACCACACAACTTTAGCTCTCCCTTCTCTCTAAAACTTCTCTCTAGAATCCCTCCGACGCATTTTCGGAGCTTCTGAGTGCCTTTGTGAGCGTTTTTTCGACGTCTAGAAGAGTTTCCAGCATCGTGTAGAGTGAAGGGCTGCCAAAAAGCACCCATTTGTTTTAAAGAAATAAAAAGAAAGCTTGCTTCGGAGGTTTAAATTCTTCCTCTCTACTTTTATCGCTTTAAATTTAAATTATGCAATAGATTAGGGCCATGTAGTCATAAATTTAAATTCCGCAAATAAAAAAGGCAAAAGCGTATTTTTCCAGTTTATTTACTAACAAAGTAGCTGGCCTATCATAGGGAACCCGAAAGGGGCGTAGTAAAGGAACTAATACTTCCTTTACACGTAACTAACTCTCTTACCCAACTCTGGTTCTAATGACCAAAGTTGGTTTTCGAAAACCAACGCCTTTTAAAACCCCTTTTCCGATGTTTCCGGTAAAAACATCGGTGGCGACTCCACAGAACCCTACCAAATTAGTCCTTAGGTTAGCCCGGTTATCGGACAACCCAAGGACGCCTTTTCGAAAACCTCGCCCCTAGGTTAGCCCGGTTATCAGACAACCTAAAGGCGTTGTAACCACCCCATAAAAAACGCGAAAATCAAAAGGGTCGAAACCATCGCGTCGCTCTGACCGACCTTCTCTCTTTTTGAGATTGCGGCGACAGGCTTGATGTTTATGTTTGGGTTGAGAGCATTGAAGGTAATTTTCCCAGTGTTCAATAATTCTTGAACCCTATATTTCAGGTTGATGCAATTCTCCACGGAATGCCCAGGAGTACCTGAGTGGTAATCACATTTTTCGTTGAGTTTGTACGAACCGGGGTAAGGTGGATCTTTCTTCTTTTTTCTGCGTGACTGTCCAGCTAATGGCGAAGAGGAAGAAAGAGTAGTAAAGTTCATGGCATTTACACTTCCCTCCTTTTTCTTGCCAAAAGGCTTCTTGAATGATGCGTGGGATTTCTTAAACTTGGGAGGGAATCGAGTATTTTTGACATCGGTTACCTCCTTTACATCAAAGTTGTATCCCTCTAATGCCCTTAATTTCTCCTCTAGGGTAGAAATTTGTTGTTTGGAAACCTCATTGTGGAGGCATTGTTGATGCATTAGTTCCATTAAATACGCTATCTGCTCTTTCAGCGTATTAAGCTCGGCGGTGAGCATACGGTTCTGCTCCTCTAATTGCTCCATCTTTTTAGCTTTCTGAGCACGAGTGAGGATGGGTAGAAGACCAGCCACTTTCTAAATGATTTTAATGATTTTTATTATAGCTTTTTATTTCAAATGATTAGTGTGAAATAGATATGTCTTAGACAATAGCTTTGGTATCTTCTCAAAAGCCTATGTTTTAAGGGTACCATACCCACCTTAATGTGTTAACTTCCTTTTTTCAAAGGTTGCCAACATACCTTAGCGCACTTATCTCTTCTAAGAAGGTGATAAACGCACTTGGGTCTCTTTCGCTATTGTCTAAGGATATCTAATAAATCCTAGAATGAGTGTGTTTATGTATGAGAGACTTTATTATGATGATGTTTATGCATACTTTTCTTAGTGCATTTATTTTCTCTCTTGGTTTTACCACTTATTGGATGATGTGGTATGAATGATACGACTTTGTCGAAAATCTTTTTATTGTAAAAGATATTTTTATGGCTTTCAATCGTTTTTATATTTTTTATGACCCTTTATCTCTTCTGTCGGTCAACGTGGCTACTTAGCTTACAAAGAACTGAAACCAGGCTAGTTTAACTGAAGACTGTCCGAGATAAAGTGGTTTATCTTATCACTTTTTATGATTTTTAGGGTTTTCCACTATTTTTGTTGTATGATTACCCTATGCTAATGCATCAATACAAATGCAGCAAACAAATGCACACACAATTCATACATCCACGAGCAGAGCCACGCTTATTTAATCACGAGGTAGGGTTTTCCTGCAGAAACGTGCTTGGTTTGGGTGGTTCTAAACTGTTCTCACCAAGGCCAAAGGTCCCCAAGGTGCCCCCATTATAGGGACCTCTCAATCTCTTAGTCCTAGGGTCATGCACGGAACTCCGTGTTGACATCCTTAGACCAAAAGAAGAGAGTTATCACCTTGAGTTTGTGGTTTTTGACAACGGTTGTAGCTCCGTGTGCCAACAAGTCGGTCGTATCTGCCACCCACTCCCTATAGGTATTCACTCTTGCCCCTGGGTATAGAGGGACTGTTGTGTGCAAGGGATTTTGTGTGCAGTTTATATTTCAGACAATTTGCAGAAAATAATCATACAGCAATTATTAAAGCCATACAATAAAACATACGGAAGAGGGTAAAGGCGTAATTTCAAATCTTTACTTAGTTTGAATTTATCCGTCACTAAATGGGATCAACTCTCTAGCTTCCCCAGCGGAGTCGCCATCTGTCGCCGCCATCCGTACCGATGTCCAGGGACATCTCGAACGTTTATGCGAGCGGTCGCGAAAAGATGGTTTAGACTCGCGTTTTTGTGTTAAAATATGTTCATTGCTTCCGAGGTGCTCAACAACTGAACTATCCTCTAATAAAAGCAAGGTTTTCAAAAAAGGTTCTTTTGGAGTCGCCACCAATGTTTTGACCGTAAACATTGGAAAAGGATAAAAAGGCGTTGATTTTAATAAAAACCAAACTTGGCCATTATAACCAGAGTTAGGTAAGGGAGTTAGTTACGTGTGGGGAAGGTGTTAGCACCCCCACAACGCCCCTTTTGGGTTCCCTATGACGGATTAATTCATTTAAGTAAAGATTACGAGAAATTACGCGATTACCCTATTTTATTACATAATGTTAAAAATGGCTATCTACATGACTTTATTTCATATTGCATACATAAAGCAATAAATAAAGCAGTAAAAGAGAAGAGAATTGAACAGAACCTCCGTAGCAAGATTTGTATTGTGAATCTTTAATCGTGAGGATGCGTTTTGGAAATCCTTCACTTTACAAAGACTCTCCTCTCCGAATACAACACTGACTCTACTAAATTTTACAGAAGAATCAAATGTTGGAATATGATTCCTTAACTGATTGTTACCTTATTAAGGCAATCAGAGAGTTCATTCGAAGAGGGAAGAGAATAGACAAGTACTGGGAGTTGTCTGGTGTGTGAAACAGTGGCAAATGAGCCTCCTATTTATAGTTTTTCGCTGCCTGCACATTTGAGATGCCCCTCTGGGTTGGGACGGCCGTCCCAACTGCATCTTTTACAAAGGCTGAGACCCCCTGAAAGCTTGGACTGGCAGTCCCTGTCGCCGCCATCCGTTCCGACGTCCAGGGACATCTCGAACGTTTATGCGAGCGGTCACGAAAAGATGGTTTAGACTCACGTTTTTTTGTTAAAATCATGTTCATTGCTTCCGAGGTGCTCAACAACTGAACTATCCTCTAATAAAAGCAAGGTTTTCGAAAAGGGGTTCTTTTGGAGTCGCCACCAATGTTTTGACCGTAAACATTGGAAAAGGATAAAAGGCGTTGATTTTATTAAAAACCAAACTTGGCCATTATTACCAGAGTTAGGTAAGGGAGTTAGTTACGTGTGGGGAAGGTGTTAGCACCCCACAACGCCCCTTTCGGGTTCCCTATGACGGATTAATTCATTTAAGTAAAGATTATGAGAAATTACGCGATTACCCTTTTTTATTGCATAATGTTAAAAATGGCTATCTACATGACTTTATTTCTTATTGCATACAAAAAGTAATAAATAAAGCAGTAAAAGAGAAGAGAATTGAACAGAACCTCCATAGCAAGCTTTGTATTATGAATCTTGAATCGCAAGGATGCGTTTTGGCAATCCTTCACTCTACAAAGACTCTCCTCTCCAAATACAAGATCGACTCGACTCGATTTTACAGAAGAATCGAATGCTGGAATATGATTCCTTAACTGATTGTTACCTTAATAAGGCAATCAGAGAGTTCATTCGAAGAGGGAAGAGGATAGACAAGTACTAGGAGTTGTTTGGGGTGTGGAAAATGAGCAAATGAGCCTCCTATTTATAGTTTTCGCTGCTCGGCACATTTGGGACGGCCGTCTGGGATGGGACGGCCGTCCCAAATGCATCTTTTATACATGCTGGGACCCCCTGGAAGGGTGGGACGGCCGTCTGGGTTGGGACGACCGTCTCGACTGTCCTAGGTTGTTTGGGACGGCTGTCCCAACTTTGGGACGGCTGTCTCAACCTGTTTTCGCCAGTTTTTGTGTTCTGGGACCCCTGGGAAGCTTTCCTTTCATGATTCAGACGTCGGTTGATGCCGGTAGATGCCCTTTGAAGCCTTATCTTCATATAAGAAGTCTTCTTGTCTTTTATTTGCGATGCCAGGCGAACTTTATTTTGTTGTAGGAAGTCTCCTTTGCCTTTATTGAGTAGCCGGGCGAGTTTCGCTTTGTTGTAGGAAGTCTCCTTAGCTTTATTGTGTGGATGGGTGAACTCCATCTTTATTGCGAGAGGTTTTCTTTTCTTTTAGAGAGGCCGGGCAAAATTAGGGGTCTACAGCTGCCCCCCCTTCACCTGCCTAACTAATTTGTTGGTTTTAATATGCTGACAAGATTAGTTGGCAGGGGAAGGAGTTAACCCATTTTGCCCGGTTATCCTTCAGATGCTCCTTCGTTTGAAGTTTGCTGATCCTCCGGATGATAAATATTTTTGATAGGTACTAACCCCTATCTGGTTTGAGCCTTACTTGATAAGGCTCTGGTGAGTACTTACCCTCACCCGGTATGAGTCTGCATTTTACTAGACTCTTGTGGGTACCTACCCCCACTAGGTATGAACCTTGTTCTGCAAGGCTTTGGTGAGTACCTACCCTCACCCGGTACGAGTTCGCCTTTTGCTAAACTCTTGTGGGTACTTACTTCCGAGGTGCTCAACACTGAACTATCCTCTAATAGAAGTAAGGTCTTTGCAACCCGTTTTTGTAATGCTTAGGCGAGTATTTTACTCCGCCTAATGCATTCTGCTTAAGTTTTGATGAGTACATACCCTCATCCGGTATAAACCTTTTTTATAAGGTTTTGGTGAGTACCTACCCCCACCTGGTACGAATCCATATTTTGCTGGACTCTTGTGGGTACCTACCCCCACCTGGTATGAATCTGCATTTTGGCTAGATTCTAATGGTTTTTATACCCCCACTGGGTATGAATCTGCATCTTGGCAGACTCTAGTGGATTTTACACCCCCACTGGGTGCGAACCTGCATCTTGACAAGGTTCTAATGGATTTTACACCCCTACTGGGTGCGAACCTGCATCTTGACAAGGTTCTAGTGGATTTTACACCCCCACTGGGTGCGAACCTGCATCTTGACAAGGCTCTAGTGGATTTTACACCCCCACTGGGTGCAAACCTGCATCTTGACAAGGTTCTAGTGGATTTTACACCCCCACTGGGTGCGAACCTGCATCTTGAAAAGGTTCTAGTGGATTTTACACCCCCACTGGGTGCGAACCTGCATCTTGACAAGGCTCTAGTGGATTTTACACCCCCACTGGGTGCGAATCCGCATCTTAACAAGGCTCTAGTGGATTTTACACCCCCACTGGGTGCGAACCTGCATCTTGACAAGGCTCTACTGGATTTTACACCCCCACTGGGTGCGAACCTGCATCTTGACAAGGTTCTACTGGATTTTACACCCCCACTGGGTGCGAACCTGCATCTTGACAAGGCTCTAGTGGTTTTTACACCCCCACCGGGTGCGAACCCGCATCTTGACAAGGCTCTAGTGGTTTTTACACCCCCACTGGGTGCGAACCTGCATCTTGACAAGGTTCTAGTGGTTTTTACACCCCCACTGGGTGCGAACCTGCATCTTGACAAGGCTCTAGTGGTTTTTACACCCCCACTGGGTGCGAACCTGCATCTTGACAAGGTTCTAGTGGTTTTTACACCCCCACTGGGTGCGAGTCCGCATTTTGACAGCCTCTAGTGGTTTTTACACCCCCACTGGGTGCGAACCTACATCTTGACAAGGTTCTTCTCATTCAATCTTTTAATTGATGAGTTCATACCCTTAACGGGCTTTTGGAGAATTGTTGGCGGCTTACTGTCTTTGATCATGCGCCTATTCCTTGGGGAATGATTTGATTTTTCTTCTTGACTTTTTAGTCATCCGGTTTTACCGGGGATTTCATTGTTTTGGCTTTTTCTTTTAGCCATCCGGCTTTTGCCGGGGATTTCTTTGTTTTGGCATTTTCTTTTAGCCATCCGGCTTTTGCCGGGGATTTCTTTGTTTTGGCTTTTTTCTTTAGCCATCCGGCTTTTGCCGGGGATTCCTGTTGATTGCCTCTTTTTAGGCAGGAATCTACTGGGGATTTGTTGATTTTTGATTGTGCCTCTTGATTAGGCAGATGCTTCGATAGTGGTGAAGGCTTTTTACTTGTTGTTTTTCGCCTCTGAATAGGTTGATGTTCTACTTGAGGATATTTGCTCTTGATAATACCTCTGAGTAGGTGGATGCTTTTTGAAAGTTTTGTGCTTGTATTACCTCTTATAGGTTGATTTCCCATTTCTTGGGGATATCAGCTTTTTCCTTGCCTTAGGCAGAGGCTCTTCTTGGGAGTGAAGGCTTTGCACTTCGCTGGGGATATCCATATTGGGCGTTATAGGTGATTAACTCCCTGAGGATATAAATTTGTAGTTTGCCTTTGCTGGTAGGCTTGCTGGGGATTTTTCTTTTTGGTGATCCACCTGGGATTTGATCGTCTTCTGGGGATCTATTTTGAATTGCCCCCTAGGGAGGAATGGAGTTTTTGACTCCTTATTGGACACTGTTGTTTGAGCTGGCTTTGCCTATGCTCTTATTCCTACTGGGGAATGGGTTTACATGTGCGCCTTTTTATGCACATTGGCTTTTTCTTTGGATGAAAAGATATCTTTTTTCTCTTTTCTTTTTAACGATCCCTGGGGAATTTTTTCTTTTCTTGGGGGATCCAATCCTTGATTTGATTTATGATGATGGAGTCTTGGCTCCTGACTTTGTGAGGCTCTTTATTTGATTGGAATGAAGAGTTTTTCTTCTTTTTCTTTTTTGGGATTCACCGAGGAGTCTGTCTGTTTCCTGGGGATCCAATTTTGATGATGGAGTCTTGGCTCCTGGCTTTGTGAAGCTTCTTATTTGAGCTGAAAGATGGAAAAATTTTGTTTTCCTCTTTTTGTCTTTTTGTAGACTTTTCTTGATATACTCTTCTTGGAGAGATTTTTTATTTGGCCTTTTTTGTTGTGGCCTTTATTGGGGAATGAAAGTTTTTCTTTCTTTCTTTTTGTTGCCCCCTGGTGATATGGAGGATTTGACTCCATATTTTCTTTGATGGACTCTTATGTAGTCCTTATTCTCCTTATTCTCCTTTGGGGAAATGGCGAAGATTCTGGATGAGTTTGCTTGATGACTCATGTGGCGATGAAGTTGAGTCGTGAGGTAATCTTTTTGTCTTGCCTCTGGAGTAAGCAAGGATCCTCTTGGGGATGATCAAGCCTTTCCGTTGGCTTTTTCATTTTGATGGCTTCCTTCTTTTTAGATGGAAGGATGTAGATTAAGGCTTCAACTGACTCTTTTTGACGACTCATGTGGTGGTGCTGAGTCATGAAGTAATTTTTGTTTTGCCTCTAGAGTAGGCAAGGATCCGCTTGGGGATCATCAAGCCTTTCCGTTGGCTTTTTTTCAATGTACCTTCTTTTATTGGTGTAGAAGGTTGGAGCTAGTTTTCTTGAAGCTCTTTATTCTGCTGAAATGGTTTTTGATTTCATCTTTCGCGATTCTGATTTTCATTTAGAGGCTGGATTTTGGCGCCTTCTATTTTCAATCACAAGCATGGAGACTATCCTCCTTATATGTATGTTTATTATTCTTGTTTGAAGAAAATTATTTTTTCTTGATTTTGACAAAGTCGTATTATGCAACTACTTTGTGTGTGGATGTCCTAAATGCAATCTATTGTTTATTTATTTTTGATGCATTTAGAAAGTAACTGGCCTTCTCCCGTTGGCTTCTATGAATACGCCGATGGGCTCCTCCTTTATGACCATGATGATGGGCTCCTCTTTTTATCCATCTCTTGGTTTTAGCCCTATCTTTTGCCTAGACCGCCCTTTACGGGTTTTCGATCTAGCGGGCTGCCTTAATTTTTGCCTAGAATATCTTAGGGGCTTTTGCCTTATCTTTTGCCTAGATCGTCTCTTTTGGGGTTTGCGATCTAGCAGGCTACCCTAGTTTTTTCCTAAGAATATCCTAGCAGGCATTTATTATTTTCTTATTTGTTATGCTTCCCTTTTTTAGATGCATGCTTGATCTTTGATTAAAGGTCTTTGCGCATATTTATGATTTATCAATAAAGAGGCATTTCCATAATATTTGGTCAAGAGAAAGGAAATGAAAAGGAATTTTATTGATAAATGAGAAAAAGTTTATTTCTTTTATAGGAGGATTTCAAAAGGTATTTAGAAGAATGGGTGGTCAGGGTTGGCTATACTGTATAGGCTTAAACAGTCATGTCCATGATATCTGCCCCCTGGTTCTCCTAATTGCTTTAGTTGATATGCCTGAACTCAGAGTGAAGACTATGCAGACTGCTTGCTTCTGGAAGAATGTTACTTTAACCGCCTTTTGGGTTTTCGACTAAAGTAACCATTGCTCTTAGTTTTTTTTTTATTTACTTTTTTTTTTACCTCTTCTTTTTGCCTAGGACGTATCCTAGCGAGGAATATGGACCCTATCTTTTGCCCAGGAATGTCCTTTGCGGATTTTCATTCCTGACGGGTCTTGAGCAATGTCTTAAAGCATAATACTTCTTCACAGTACCGGAGTTGATTAGGTGTCGAAGTTCTTTTCCATCCATATTGGTGAGGATAAGAGCCCTTTCCGAGAAAGCTCATTTGACCACAAGGGGTCCTTCATAGTTCACTGCCCATTTTCCAATTTTATCCTTTTGGGCTGGAAGCAACTTATTTACCATTAAATGTGAGGGTTGATCTTTTTTCGTAAGCCTTTTTATTTTCCTTTGCTAGGCTTGCTCACGACATATAACATTTAGCCGTTTTTCTTCAATAAGGTTTGGCTGGTCATATCAGCTTCGAACCCATTCAGCTTCTGTTAAGTTTACTTCCATCATCATGTGCTTTTGTCAACATGATTAGCTGTACCGATTTGCCGTCTCGGATCTTTGCTATAACCGAAGAGTAATCATTTTGAATGTAGAGCAACTGTCATGTCAATGCCCCTCTTCCTTTCCTTAGGGATTTCAACCCTCCTATTGATCACTATATTTTCACATTCCCCAGTTAATTACTTGAATGCTTTATAGTGAAGGGTCAAGAGAATAGAAAGAAAGGGATTTATTGCAAGGGCTTGTGTTTTAGTGAGATTTTTTTTGAAATAATAGTTTTTGTAAGAATGGCTAGCCAAGGTTGGTCGGTGTTTAGGCTAGTTTAAACAAACGTTTTATTTTAATGAGGTGGCGTCTTCAGCTGATTACTTTATGACTGATTAGCTTTTTTTAGGGTTTTCAGCCTAGGATTTTGCCCTTTTATCTTTTTGTCTTGGCCTTTGACCTTGACGGGCTTCTTTTAATAATAATTTCTTTTCTCAAACCATTGTCGAAACACGATTTTCTTATTCGTGTCTCTAGCTAATAGTCATTGGGTTTACATCCCTTAAAATCAGAAGAAGGATATCTAATGACCAATGCTACCCTTGATGCTAATATCCCTCCTTTTTGGAAGATCGTCTTTTTAAGGTACGGAGGGGAGACTTCCCTTCTCATCGTACGACTTGTCCTTTTGTAGGGTTGTTCTATAAAGGGTTACCCTTAAAAATCTGGTGGCTCTCTTATTCCTTGAGCATCTTTCCAAGCCCTTGTACGGGCTGTATCCATATCTCTTCATTATATGGGCCACTTTTAAATTGCTAGGAAGTATTTCCATATTTTCAAATGTCTTCTTCAGCCGCATCCATTTAAGGTATGGTAGACGGTTCGTTGATTCGAATGTAGTCTTTAACTTGAACTATGATCAATTTGTAGCCTACCACGAATTTGATTTTTCGGTGGAGCGTTGAAGAAACTGCCCTAGCACCGTGAATCCAAGGTCTACTTAAACTTCCCCTTGGATTTTTTCTTTTCCTCTTCGGTTTCTTTATTTTTCCTTTGTTTTTAGGAGCATTATCTTGTAGCTCCTTGGATGAAATTTTTTTTTTTTTTTGCTTATTATCCTGCCCCCAATGCTGGCTATATTGGAGATATCTTCATTGACGGACAATTCTTTTGTGCATATCCACAGTACAGCTTTATCCGATGTATAAGCGCAAAGGTGTTATTGCCCCTTCCCTGACATTATCAATTTGGGTATCGACATTTACTTCTTTCTTATTGTCTCCTTGTCCCAAATTGAAGGCCTTAGTTTTTTCTTATGGGGATGTATCAATTAAGCTTCTTTTCTCCAAAAGTCTTTGCATGTTCGGGGAAATGGTCCCCTTCTCACTGTCTGACTCAATCCATTCGCCTTCGGCTTTCAGATCTTCCAGAGAGTTTTCAATCAAAGACATGACTGTATGGTTATGCTTTGTTTTATATTTTATTCAATTATTTTGGAATGAGAGAGAAAAGAATGAGAAGCATATGAATATTATGAAAATGCCTCATTGTATTGATGAAAAAGAAATATTTACAAAGCCCGCTTTAATAAAAAATCTCATGATCATGGGCAAGGATCACGAGAAATGCATCGGAAGCTTTTTGATATATTTTTTTATTTTATTATAATTTTTTTTATTTATTTTTATTAGATGAAAAAAATGATGAGCCCTAAATTGCTGATCTTCCTTAACCCATCCTTCATTCGGGCTTGGAAAGAGGCTGGTCATCTACTTTTGGAGTAGATGCATCAAAGGTAATCCACCCTGCATCTATTAGATTCTGGACCTTGTGCTTTAAGGTCACACAGTTTTCAACGGAGTGTCCCGGAGCGCCCGAATGGTAATCACAATTTTCATTAGACTTGTACCATTCTGGATATGGTGGCTCTATTTTCTTGGGAAGGACACGCACGAGGAGTTTGGCGTCCAACAATTTCAGAAACAGACTTCCATAGGAGGTAGGTATGGAAGTGAATTTCCTTTCCTGTCTGCGTGACTTGGTCTGCTGTGAGGAAGAAGAAGGAGTGACAATGTTGATTGCATTTACAGTTCCTTCCTTCTTCTTTCCAAAGCTCTTTTTATCATTTGGAGTAGAGGAATTGGAGGTAGTATGCTGTGCAATTCTTCCGCTTTTCAGACCTTACTCTACTCTTTCTCCTATAATAACCACATCTGCAAAGAGTGTTGATGTGTTCCCTATCATTTTGTCGTAATAGGGACCAGTTAAAGAATTGATGAACATGGATGTGGTTTCCTTGTCGGATAGAGGAGGTTCTACTTGGGCTGCCAATTCCCTCCATCTTTGGGCGTATGCCTTAAAGGATTCATCGTTTTTCTTACTTAGTAATTGTAGATATGCTCTTTCAGGGGTTAGATCAATGTTGTACTTGTAACGACGAAGAAAAGCATCCGCCAGATGTCTCCAGGTTTGGACTTGCCCTCCGTCCAGTTGCATATACCAGTTTAGGGTTGATTCAGCTAAGCTCTCCTGAAAGCAATGGATCAGGAGTTTTTCATTGTCAGCATATGCAGCCATCTTACGGCAGTACATCGTAAGATGGCTCTTGGGGCAGGTTATTCCCATGTATTTTGGGAAGTCCGGAGTTTTGAATTTGTTAGGGAATTGGATATCTTTAACGAGGAACATATCAGCTGCCTCTTTAACATCAAAATTATGCCCCTCCATGGCTCTCAACCTCTCTTCGAGAGCAGTAATTTGTTGCTTTGATACTTCCGGAGCATGAATATGTACTGCTCTTGTATCAGATGGGTTATGCTCATCCTAAGGTTCCTCTTCTTCTTCTTGGTGAGAGGCCTGTCTACTTTGAGGACCCTCTTTATGGAGGTTCTGTTGGCGCATCATGTCTAGCATCTGAGCCATTTTCTCTTTCAGCGTATTAAGCTCAGTAGTGAGCTTTCGGTTTTGTTCTTCTAGTTGCTCCATCTTCTTAGCTTTCTTAGCACGAGTGAGGACAGGCGGAAGACCAGCCACTTTCTAAATGATTTAGAGATTTTTATTATAGCTTTTTATTATGAATGATTAGTGTGAGATAAATATGCTTTAGACAATAGCTTTGGTATCTTCTCAAAAGCCTATGTTTTAAGGAGTACCATACCCACTTCAGTGTGATGGTTCCCTTTTTTTCAAAAGGTTATCATCATACCTTAGCGCACTTATCTCTTCTAGGAAGATTATAAACGCACTTGGGTCTCTTTCGCTATTATCTAAGGATATCTAATGCATCCTAGAATCAATGTGCTTTATGCATGCACTACAAAAATACTTTTTGATGACAGCAGATATTGAAAGTGGCATAACTTTTGACTGGGTTGTCCGATTTGGACGCACAACATGTCAAAACGAAGAGAAATGGGTGAAGAACAAGACTGCAAATACCCAAAGGGGATTTGGCCCAGTAATTTTCCCAAAAAACGCTCCTAAGACCTATTTTTTTGGAGGTTTATTAAAATGATGTGCATGCTGTAATTATTTTCTTAGTTTTACCACTTATTGGATGATATGGTATGAATGATACGACTTTGCCAAGAATCTTTTTAAAGTAAAAGGCATTTTTATTGCTTTAATTGTTTTTATATTTTTTTATTACCCTTTATCTCTTCTGTCGGTCAACGTGGCTACTTAGCTTACACAGAACCTAAAACCAGGCTAGCTTAACTGAAGACTGTCCGAGATAAAGGTGGTTATCTTATCATTTTTTTTATTTTTAGGGTTTTTCATTTTTTGTTTGTTATATGATTACCCTATGCTAATGCATCAATACAAATGCAGCAAACGAATGCACACACAGTTCATACATCCACGAGCAGAGTCACGCTTATTTAGTCACGAGGTAGCGTTTTCCTGCAGAAACGTGCTTGGTTTAGGTGGTTCTAAACTGTTCTCACCAAGGCCAAAGGTCCCCAAGGTGCCCCCATTATACGGACCTCTCAATCTCTCAATCCTCGGATCATGCACGGAACTCCGTGGCGACATCCTTAGACCAAAAGAAGAGAGTTATCACCTTGAGTTGGTGGTTTCCGACAACGGTTGTAGCCCCGTGTGCCAACAAGCCGGTCGTATCTGCCACCCACTCCCTATAGGTATTCACTCTTGCCCCCGGGTATAGAGGGACTGTTGTGTGCAAGGGTTTTTTGTGTGCAATTTATATTTCAGACAATTTGCAGAAAATAATCATACAGCAGTTATTAAAGCCATACAATAAAACATATGGAAAAGGGTAAAGGTGTAATTTCAAATCTTTACTTAGTTTGAGTTTTATCCGTCACTAAATGGGATCAACTCTCTAGCTTCCCTAGTGGAGTCGCCATCTGTCGCCGCCGTCCGTTCCGACGTCCAGGGACATCTCGAACGTTTATGCGAGCGGTCGCGAAAAGATGGTTTAGACTCGCGTTTTTTTGTTAAAATCATGTTCATTGCTTCCGAGGTGCTCAACAACTGAACTATCCTCTAATAAAAGCAAGGTTTTCGAAAAGGGGTTCTTTTGGAGTCGCCACCAATGTTTTGACCGTAAACATTGGAAAAGGATAAAAGGCGTTGATTTTATTAAAAACCAAACTTGGCCATTATAACTAGAGTTAGGTAAGGGAGTTAGTTACGTGTGGGGAAGGTGTTAGCACCCCACAACGCCCCTTTCGGGTTCCCTATGACGGATTAATTCATTTAAGTAAAGATTATGAGAAATTACGCGATTACCCTATTTTATTGCATAATGTTAAAAATGGCTATCTACATGACTTTATTTCTTATTGCATACAGAAAGTAATAAATAAAGCAATAAAAGAGAAGAGAATTGAACAGAACCTCCGTAGCAAGCTTTGTATTATGAATCTTGAATCGCAAGGATGCGTTTTGGCAATCCTTCACTCTACAAAGACTCTCCTCTCCAAATATAAGATCGACTCGACTCGATTTTACAGAAGAATCGAATGCTGGAATATGATTCCTTAACTGATTGTTACCTTATCAAGGCAATCAGAGAGTTCATTCGAAGAGGGAAGAGGATAGACAAGTACTAGGAGTTGTCTGGGGTGTGGAAAATGAGCAAATGAGCCTCCTATTTATAGTTTTCGCTGCCTGGCACATTTGGGACGACCGTCTAGGCCGGGACGGCCGTCTATGCCGGGACGGCCGTCTGGGTTGGGACGGCCGTCCCAAATGCATCTTTTATACATGCTGGGACCCCCTGGAAGGGTGGGACGACCGTCTGGGTTGGGACGGCCGTCTTGACTGTCCTAGGTTGTTTGGGACGGCTGTCCCAACTTTGGGACGACTGTCTCAACCTGTTTTTGCCAGTTTTTGTGTTCTGGGACCCCTGGGAAGCTTTCCTTTCATGATTCGGACATCGGTTGATGCCGGTAGATGCCCTTTGAAGCCTTATCTTCATATAAGAAGTCTTCTTGTCTTTTATTTGTGATGCTAGGCGAACTTTATTTTGTTGTAGGAAGTCTCCTTTGCCTTTATTGAGTAGCCGGGCGAGTTTCGCTTTGTTGTAGGAAGTCTCCTTAGCTTTATTGTGTGGATGGGTGAACTCCATCTTTATTGCGAGAGGTCTTCTTTTCTTTTAGAGAGGCCGGGCAAAATTAGAGGTCTACAGTCCCACTTGGGACGGCCGTCCCACTTGGCCAGGGAAGGTTGGGACGGCCGTCTCGACTTTGGGACGGTCGTCTCGACCTGTTCTGGCCAGCTTTTGTGTTCTGGGACCCCTGGGAAGCTTTCCTTTCTTTATTTGGACGTCGGTTGATGCCGATAAACGCCCGTTAAAGCTTTATCTTCATATAGGAAGTCTTCTTGGCCTTTATTGAGATGTCAGGCGAGCTTTGTCTTTGTTGTAGGAAGTCTCTTTAGCCTTTATTGAGAGACCAGGCAAAATAAGGGGTCTACAGGGAGAGAAGACAAGTGACTGGAGTGTGAAAAAGTGGCAAATGAGCCTTCTATTTATAGTTTTCGCAGCCTGACAGCTTGGTACGGCCGTCTGGGGCCTGGAAAACAGGGATGGGCATCTGGGGAAGTCGGGATGGCGTCTGGGATTTGGGACAGCCGTCCCAAGCATCAAAACAAGCTGAGACGGCCGTCTGGCATGTGGGACGGTCGTCTGGGCTATCTGGGACGGCCATCCCGACTTCTGGGACGGCCATCTTGACTGTTTTGGCCAGATTTTGTGTTCTGGAACTCCCGGGAAGCTTTCCTTTCTTTATTCGGAAGTCGTTTGATGCCATTAGACGTCCACCGAAGCTTTATCTTCAAATAGGAAGCCTTCTTAGCCTTTATTGAGAGGCCGGGCAAAATTAGGGGTCTACAGCTGCCCCCCCTTCACCTGCCTGACTAATTGTTGGCCTAATGTGCCCACAAAGTTAGTTGGTAGGTGAAGGAGTTAAACCTTTTTGATCGGTCATCCTTTGGATGCTCCTTTGCTGAAGTTTGTTGATCCTCCAGATGATAAATATTTTTGATAGGTACCAACCCCTATCTGGTTTGAGCCTTCTTTTATAAGGCTCTGGTGAGTACTTACCCTCACCAGGTATGAGTCTGCATTTTGCTAAACTCTTGTGGGTACTTACCCCCACCAGGTATGAATATGCTTTTCGCTAGATTCTGATGAGTACCTACCCTCATCTGGTACGAACCCTATTCTATAAGGCTCTTGTGGGTACCTACCCCCACCTAGTACGAACCCTGTTCTACAAGGCTCTGGTGAGTACCTACTCTCACCTGGTATGAGTCTGCATTTTGCTAAACCCTTGTGGGTACCTACCCCCACCTGGTACAAACCCCGTTCTACAAGGTTCTTGTGGGTACTTACTTCCTAGGTGCTCAACAACTGAACTATCCTCTAATAAAAGTAAGGTTTTTGCAACCCATTTTGTAAGGCTCTGGTGAGTATCTACTCCCACCTGGTACGAATCTGCATTTTGCTAGATTCTGATGAGTACCTACCCTCATCTGGTATGAACCCTATTTCATAAGGCTCTTGTGGGTACCTACCCCCACCTAGTACGAACCTTGTTCTGCAAGGCTCTTGGTGAGTGTAGACCCCTAATCTTGCCCGACCTCATAATAAAGACCAGAAGACCTCCTTTTCGAAGATGGATGAAGCCTAAGAAGCCACTAGGAGAGACTATTAGGCCCCATACTAGGATAGGAGGGATTTTTGGCATAAAAATAAGGATTTTCGCCTTTTAGGGTCGAGACTGCCGTCTCAGATTCGGGACCGCCGTCTCGCCTTGCGCAAATGGCGAGACGGTTGTCTCGATCTTGTCAGACGAGACGGCCGTCTCGACCTGACAGGCGCGAATCCTTATAAATAGCCGTGTTTTCACCCTCATTTCACACAGTTCTTCCATTCTCTCTCTAGACAATTCCTCAAATTCTCTTTCTAGAATCCCTCCAAAGCATTTCCGGAGTATCTGAGAGATTTCTAGAGTTTTTTATAGCGTTTTCAAGAGATTGCGGCGCTGTAAAGAGTGAAGGGCTGCCAAAAAGCACCCTAGTTTTCAAAGAATTAATAGAAAACTTGCCTCAGAGGTTTCTATACTCTCTCTCTCTCTCTACTTTACCGCTTTATTTTAATTATGCAATAGATATTATGGCCATGTAGTCATAATTTTAAATTCCGCAAATAAAGGGTAAAAGCGTATTTTCACCGGTTTATTTACTCAAAGTAGCTGGCCTATCATAGGGAACCCGAAAGCGGCGTCGTAAGGGAACTAACACTTCCCTTACACGTAACTAACTCCCATACCCAACTCTGGTTCTAATGACCAAACTTGGTTTTTCGAAAACTAACGCCTTTTTACTCCTTTTCCAATGTTTCCAGTAAAAACATCGGTGGCGACTCCAGAAGAACCATTCAAAATTAATTCTTGGGTTAGCCCGGTTATCGGACAATCCAAGAACGCCCTTTCGAAAACCTCGCCCCTAGGTTCAGCCTGGTTATCGGACAACCTAAAGGCGTTGTAACCACACCAATAAAAACGCGAAAATTGGAAAGTCGGAACCATCGCGTCGCTCCGACCGCCTCATTTTGACGGCGGCGACAGATGGCGACTCCACTGGGGAAGTTATGCGATGGTTCCGACTTTTCCATTTTTTGCGTTTTTATGGGTGATGTTACAACGCCTTTAGGTTGTGCGATAACCGGGCTGAACCTAAGGGCAAGGTTTTTGAAAGGGTGTTCTTAGATCGTCTGATAACCGGGCTGACCTAAGAACAAATTTGAAAGGGTTCTTATGGAGTCGTCACCGATGTTTTTATCGGAAACATCGAAAAACGAAAGAAAAGGCGTTGGTTTTCGAAAACCAAATTTGGTCGTTAAAACCAGAGTTGGGTAAGGGAGTTAGTTACGTGTAAGGGAAGTGTTAGTTCCCTTACGACGCCCCTTTCAGGTTCCATCTGATTAGCCAGTTATTTTATAGATAAACTTTTGAAAAGACGTTTTTTACCCTTTTATTCGCAGAATTAAGATAATGACTACATGACCCTAATGTCTATTACGTAATTTTAATTATGAAAATAAAGACAGTAAAAGAGAGGGAGAGAGTGAAGAAACCTCCGAAGCAAGCTTTTTGATTAATTCTCTTGGAAATAGGGTGCATTTTAGCAGCCCTTCACTCTTACAACGCCGGAAATCTCTCGAAAATGCTATAAAAAGCTCCCTAAGACACTTAGAAACTCTAAAAATGCTTCGGAGGGGCTCTAGGAGGAGAATTTGAAGAAAGTGTAGAAGGAAAAGTGGAAGAATTGTGTGAAATGAGGGGGGAAGCACTCACTATTTATAGGGATTCGTGCCTATCAGGTCGAGACAGCGGTCTCGACTGGCAAGGTCGAGACGGCCGTCTTGCCATTCGGGACGACCGTCTTGACTTGCATAAGTGGAGAGACCGTCGTCTTGTTTGGCGAGACGGCGATATAGAATTTTCAAGTGACGAGAAGGCCTTCTTGCCAAACGGGAGGGGGTCTCGCCATTGGCAAGTGGTGAGACGGCCGTCTCGCCAAACGAGATGGCCGTCTTGACTTGCATCAATGGTGAGACGGCGGTCCTGAAAAGCGAGACGACGGTCTCGACTCCTGAAGGCGAAAATCCTTATTTTTATGCAGAAAATCCTCCTTACTCTAATATGGGGCCTAATAGTCTCTCCTAGTGGCTTTTTAGGCTTCGTCCATCTTCGAATAGGAGGTCTTCTGCTCTTATTTTGAGGTTGGGCAAGATTTGGGGTCTACAGCTGCCCCCCTTTACCTGACTAGTTGGTTGTTGGCCTGTCGTGCCAAGAAGATCGACTGGAGGGTAAAGGAGTTGACCCTCTTGCTCGGTTACCCTTCGGATGTTCAGTCTTGCGGTGGTTGATCTTCTAGGGAAAAGTGTGTCGTGTGCCTCTAGGATGCTCCTTCTAATGGTAGCCGATCCTTTTGGTTGAAACGTGGTAGAAGCTCAGAATACTCCTTCTGACGGTAGCCGATCCTTCAGTTGATGGGTATAAACTCCCCATCAAGCTGGTAGTTACAGCCCACTGTGCGTAGGACTGGATGAGTATAAACCCCCATCAGGCTGGTAGTTACAGTCCGTTGTGCATCGGACTGGATGAGTATGAACCCCCCATCAGGCTGGTAGTTACGACTTACTGATCTGGCTCGCGTGCAGATCAGGCGCACTTCGTGCGCAAGTTGATGGGTATGAACCCCCCATCAGGCTGGTACAGTCCACTGCGTAGGACTGGTTGTGGTGGCGGCTTACTGCTCAGTCGATCATGCGCCGGTGTTGAGAAGTGTTCTTTTGTCTTTGCTTTTGTCTTTTCTGGGAGTGGTCGCCCGGTTTGGTGCAGGGGATTAATTTGAATTTTCCGGTGGTCATCTGGCTTGGTGGCTGCCAGATAGTCTTGTTTATTTGTTGCTCGACTTTTGCTGGTTGCCGAAAATCTTCTTGGTCAATGTGGTTGATGTATATTTTTGGTAAAGTTGGTGAAGTCTTACCGGGATACTTTTGGGTGTTTCCTATTTTTCGAATGCAAGCACAAAGCTAATCTTTTTATATGAATGCTTTTTTGTTTTTTTATTTGCTTGAAGTATTTTTGTTTGTTTTGATTTTGCAAAGTCATTTTTGTGCGACTATTTGTGCGTGGATGCTCTTAATGCAATCTATTTTTAGTTGGGGCACCTAGAAAGTGACTGGTATTTTCTTTGTTGTTTTCTCGTGATTATTCTTATGAAATTTTTGTTTTTGTTTTAGCTCTATCTTTTGCCTAGACCGCCCTTTGCGGATTTTTGATCTAGCGGGCTTTGCCTTAATTTTTGCCTAGGATATCTCGGGGGGTTTTTTCCTTTTTATGAAGGCCTTAACTTTTGCCTAGACCGCCCTTTGCGGGTTTTCGATCTAGCAGGCTGCCCTATTTTTGCCTGAGAATGTCCTAGCAGGCGCTGTTTATTTTGATATTTTTTTCTTTTTCTTTCTTATGCTTTCTTGTATTGCTTGTTTTATGCATGCTCATGTTTCGTTAATACAGAAGCATTCTCACAAGTAGGTCTAAAGAAGAGAAGACAATTTTTATTGATATAATCAAATGGTTCATTTTTACAGGAGGATTTATAAAGGAATTTATAAGCAGGGCTGGCCAAGGTTGGCTAAACTGTATAGGGTATAACAATCATGCCCGTGATTTCTGTTTCTCTATTTTTCCTGGTTGCTTCAGTTGAGATGCTCGAGCTCGGAGTGAAGATCATGCGAAGTCTGCTTGCTTTTGGGAAGGTATTACCTTAATCGCCTCGCGGTTTTCGGCTAAGGTAATAATTGCTCCCTTTTTTTTTTGAAGAAACCTCTAATTTTTGCCTACGATGTATCCTACCGAGGAATAAGGACCCTATCTTTTACCTAGGACGCTCTTTACGAGTTTTCATCCTGACGGGTCATGAGCAATGTCTTCAAGCGTAGTATTTCTTTACCGCATCTAAGTTGACTGGATGTCGAAGCTCTTCTCTGTCCATGTTGGTGAGGATAAGGGCTCCTCCTGAGAAGGCTCGCTTGACCACAAAGGGTCCTTCATAGTTTGCTGTCCTTTTTCTAATTTTATCTTTCTAGGCAGGAAGCAATTTCTTTATTACCAAATCTCCTTCTCGAAAGGTGCAGGGATTGATTTTCTTGTCGTAGGCTTTCTTGATATTCTTTTGATAAACTTGCCCCCGACATATGGCGTCCAACCGTTTTTCTTCGATTAGGTTCAGTTGATCGTACCGGCTTTGGACCCATTCAGCTTCTGTCAACTTTGCTTCCATAACAACTCATAGGGAGGGTATTTCGACTTCTACCGGTAGTACGACCTCCATGCCATATACGAGGGAAAACGGAGTGGCCCCAATGGAGGTTTGTACAGAAGTTCGGTATCCATGCAGGGCAAAGGGTAACATTTCGTGCCAATCTTTGTATGTTACTACCATCTTCTGGATGATTTTCTTTATATTTTTATTGGCTGCCTCTACTACACCATTCATCTTGGGTCGGTATGGAGAGGAATTGTGATGGTGAATTTTGAAATCTTGACATAATTCCTCCATCATCTTGTTATTGAGGTTGGTCCCATTATCAGTAATGAGCCGATGAGGGATGCCATACCGACATAGAATATTTTTCTTGATGAAGGTGGTCACCACTTTTCTAGTCACATGTGCATATGATGCTGCCTCGACCCATTTGGTGAAATAGTCGATGGCGACCAAGATAAAGCGGTGACCATTGGATGACGTCCATGCCCCACATAGAGAATGGTCATGGTGTGGCTAGAGTGCTAAGAGGTGCGGGCAACACGCGAATATTATCGGCATAGATTTGGCACTTGTGACATTTTTTAGCATATTGTTGACAATCGGCCTCCATTGTGGACCAAAAATACCCTGCCCTTAAGATTTTCTTTTTCATGACATGCCCAGGTGCGTGGGTCCCAAAGGCTCCTTTATGAATTTCTCTTATCAAGATTTGGGTTTCTTCATGGTCCACACACCTTAAGAGAGTGGAATCGAAGCTCTTCTTGTAGAGGGTTCCTTCAATTAATGTGAACCCTATTGCTCTTTTACAAATAGTTCGTTTATCATTATCATTGATTCCTTCGGGATATTCGCCCTTCATGAGGTATTGTTTTATGTCGTGATACCAAGGGTTTTGATCGCGCTCGTCATTTACTGTCATACAAAAAGCTTGTTTGTCATGCAGCTTGATTTGAATAATTGGCATTTCATGCTCTTGTTCTAAAGATAACATGGATGATAGAGTGGCAAGGGCGTCAGCAAATTGATTGTCTTCCCGAGGAACGTACTGGAAGGTGACTTTCCAGCCTCAAAACCAAATCACGTATGTGCTCTAAATACGGGATTAATTTGGAGTTTCGGGTTTCCCATTCACCTTTAAGTTGATAGATGACAAGGGATGAATCGCCGAAGACTTTGAGTTTAGAAACCCCATGATCTAGAGCTGCTTGGATTCCTAGTGCGCATGCTTCGTATTCGGCCATGTTTTTGGTACAGTCAAAATTCAGTCTGGTCATTACAGGGATGTATTTCTTTTCGGGGGATATCAAAATAGCTCCTATCCCGTGTCCAAGCATGTTTGAGGCTCCGTCGAAGAACATGGTTCATGCCTCTTCTTTGGTCTCTTCGTGTTCATTGTGCATGATGTGTTCATCGGGAAAATCGTCCTGTAGGGACTGATATTCGTTTGTTGATCCATGGGCTAGATAATCTGCTAGGGGGCTACCTTTAATAGCTTTCTGGGTGACATGAACGATGTCGAACTCTGAGAGGAGCACTTGCCACCTAGCTATTCTTCCGGTCAGAATGGGCTTCTCGAAGAGGTATTTGATTGGGTCCATTTTGGATATCAACCATGTTGTGTGTCAAGCCATGTATTGTCAAAGACGCTGAGTGACCCATACCAATGCGCAACAAGTTTTTTCAAATGGTGTATAACGGGTCTCATAGTCTAGGAACTTTTTGCTGAGATAATAAATGGCTCGCTCCTTTCTCCCGATTTTGTCTTGTTGATCGAGCACACATCCCATGGATTCTTAGAGTATTGATAAATATAGGATCAGAGGTCTCCCTTCAACGGGTGGTACCAATACTGGCGGATTGGTTAAGCATGTTTTTATTTTATCGAACGCTTGTTGACATTCTTCATTCCACACCGTTGGTTGATTTTTGTGCAACAGTTTAAAGATGGGTATACATTTATCCGTCAACTGTGCAATGAAATGGGCAATATAGTTGATTTGGCCCAGAAACCCTCTGACCTCTTTTTCCATGCTTGGTGGGGGCATTTCCAAAATCGCCTTGGTTTTGTCAGGGTCCACCTCGATTCCTCTTTTGCTGATGATGAACCCTAAGAGTTTTCCTGACCGTACTCCGAAAGTACATTTCGCCGGGTTTAGTTTGAGTTGATACTTTCGGAGCCAATCGAATAGCTTCTTCAGATATTGAATGTGGTCCATTTCGTTTCTAGATTTGGCAATCATGTCGTCCACATATACTTCTATTTCTTTGTGGATCATGTCATGCATAGCCCTTTCATAGGTAGCCCCTGCATTCTTGAGTCCGAAAGGCATTACACGGTAGCAGGAGGTACCCCATGGTGTGATGAAAGACGTTTTTTCTCTATCTTCGACGGCCAATTTAATTTGATTGTACCCCGCATACCTGTCCATGAAGGAATAAAGTGTGTTGGTAGCGGTATGGTCTACTAGTGTGTCTATATGTGGTAGGGGAAAGTCATCCTTTGGACTTGCTCGATTGAGGTCCCTATAATCCACGCATACCCTGACCTTGCCGTTCTTTTTTATGACAGACACTATGTTGGCCAACCACTCAGGGTATTTGGACACTACTAGGAAATTGGAGTCCAGTTGTCTTTACACCTCTTCTTTAATCATCAAGGACCAGTCTGGTTTGATTCTTCTGAGTTTTTGCTTCACGGGTCAGAATCCTTCTTTTAATGGCAGTCGATGCTCCACTATACTTGTATCGACCCCGGGCATGTCATGATAGGACCAGGCGAACACATCTATATATTCTTTGAAAAGTTGTGACAATCCCTCCCTTACGATATTATCTATTTGGGTGCCGATATTTATCCTTTTCTCATCATCCCCTTCTCCCAAATTGATAGTTTCTGTTTTTTCTTGATGCGGTTGTATAATGCGTGCTTCTTTTTCCAACATTCTCTGCATGTCTGGGGAAATGGTCCCCTACTCACTGTCGGACTCGACCCATTCGCCTTTGGCTTCCGGGGTCCATAGAGATTCATCAATCACAGACATGATGTTTTTTTAGGTTCTGTTTTAGTCATAGATTTTATTATTCAATTATTTTTGAAAGAATAATAAATACAAGGGGGAAAAGAATGAAATGAATATGATAAGAAAATGCCTCGTGTATTAAGGAAAACGAAAGCGTATGTACAAGCCCTTTTAATCATAGTTCCCGCGGCCACGGCCGGGGACCGCAGGAGATACAAGTGAAAGCTTTAAAAAAGGCACCCTAGGGGCTGATCCTCCCAGTCCTCCCTCTCTGCTATTCTGGTTTTGACAGAGGTTTGGCGTTGACATCAGAAGAAGAGGCATCAAAATTTATCCACCCGGCGTCGATTAATTCTTGGACCCGATACTTAAGGGTCAAGCAATTTTCCGTTGAGTGTCCGGGTGAACCCGAGTGGTAATCACATTTCTCGTTTGGTTTATACCACTTGGGTTAGGGAGGCTCTATTTGCTTCTTGGGAGGAACGCAGGTCAAGAGTTTGGCCTCCAGCAGCTGAGGTAGTAGTTTACCATAGGAACTTGAGATGGGAGTGAACTTCCTTTCTTTCTCGCGAGGCTGCCGAGTTGCTTGTGGAGCGGAAGAAGGAGTAGCGAAGTTAATCGCATGCACAACTTCGTCCTTCTTCTTGCCGGCAGGTTTTCTGAATGAGACACCAGCATGGGAAGACTGTGCTATCTTCCCACTTCTCAACCCCTGCTCTACTCTTTCCCCTACAGTGACTATGTCCAAAAAAAGATTGGAGGTACTGGCTATCTCCTTATCGTAGTACGCTCTAGTCAGTGAATCTATGAACATAGTCATTGTCTCCTTATCCATCAACGGAGGCTCTATCTGGGCGGCCGGCCATTTCCCTCCACCTTTGGGCGTACGCTTTGAAGGATTCTTCGTTCCTTTTGCTTAGGGTTCTGAGATCTGACCTGTCAGGGGTCAGATCTCAGGATGTTTGTTGTTTTGAGTTGGGTTTGCCTATGCTCTTATTCCGCTGGGGAATGGGTTTCTCGCGATTTCCATCTTCCTTGTTGGATTTTTATCTTTTCCTCGCGATTTTGGAAATTTGGTTTTTAAATGTGTGCGCCTTTTATGCGCACTGGCTTTTTGTTATCTGCTGGATGAAGAGATTTATTTTTTTCCTCCTTTCTTTTTGGCGATCCGGGGGAGTTTATTGGTTTCCTGGGGATCCAATATTTGGTTTGATTTTTTATGATGGAGTCTTGGCTCCTGGCTTGGTGAAGCTCTTATTTGAGCTGAAAGATGGAAATTTTCTTATTTTCCTCTTTTTGTAGATTTTTCTGAAATGCTCTTCTTGGAGATATTTATTCGGCATTTTTCGTGCCTTTATTGGGGAATGAAAGATTTTTCTTTTCTTTCTTTTGTTGAACCCCTGAGGATATGGAGATTGGATTCTTTTGACTGTTGATGATGATGGGCTCTTGAAGCCTTTATTCTTCATTGGGGAGTGTGGAGGAGACTTTGGGTGAGTGTGCTCGATGACTCGTGTAGTGCTAATGCTGAGCCGTGAGGAGTGTTTTTGTTTTGCCTTCGGAGTAGGAAGGGATCCTCTTGGGGATGACTAAGCCTTTCCGACGACTTTTCTTTTATGATGTCTGATGATTGTGCCCTCTTTTATTGGGTGATGATTGGAGCTTTGGCTTCTGGAAGCTTCTGTTGACAACTCGCTCTTCTTTCTTGAGGAAGAGCAATGTTTGGAGACTTATTACTTTCTTGTGCCTTCTTTTCTGGGTAGAAGGATGGTAGTTGGAGCTCTTAATTTTTAGAAGCTCTCATTTTGCTGAGTCGCTTGATTGACGACTTGCTCTGTTTTCTTGAGGGCATTATTTGGAGACTCAGTCTCAGTGATCCTGTTTTCAATCACAAACATGGAGCTAGTCTCCTTATATGCATGAATGCCTTTCGTTTTTTGTTATTTGTCTGAAGTAATTTTTATTTCTTTCATTTTTGACATTGACAAAGTCGTTTTGTGCGACTACTCGTGTGTGGATGCCCTAAATGAAATCTATTCTTTTTGATTGATGCATCTGGAAAAGTGACTGGCATTCTCTTGCTGGAATTTTTCATGAAAAGGGCCCCTCTCTTTTATTCATTTTTTGGTTTAGCCCTATCTTTTGCCTAGACCGCCCTTTTGGGGTTTTCGGTCTAGCGAGCTGCCTTCATTTTTGCCTAGGATATCTTAGCGGACTTTTTCCTTTTTTTATGAATGCCCTGACTTTTGCCTAGACCGCCCTTTGCGGGTTTTCGATCTAGCGGGCTACCCTAACTTTTGCCTAAGAATCTCCTAGCAGGCATTATTCTTTTTATTGTCATTTTTTCTTTCTCTTCTCTTTTTTGAGAGATAGGAGCCTATCATATGCATGCAATGTTTGCGATATGCATCCTATAATACTATTTCAATTAATTTTTCAAAAGGATTAACCAATGTGCTTTTACTTCTGATGAGCTTCTGACGTTATGTGCTTTCGTCGACAGGGATAGGCTGTACCAATTTTGCCATCTCGATTTTTTCATGACCGAAGAATGATTGTGTTAAATGTAGAGCGACTTGCCATGTCAGTGCGCCCCTCCCTTTCCTTGGGGATGTTGATCCTCCTATTGATTACTATCTCCACATTTCCCTACTAATTACTAGAATGTCGTAGTGGTAAGGGTCAAGAGAAAAGAAGGAAGAGGATATTTAATTCAAAGGCTTGTGTTTTAGAATTGTTTTATTTTGACAAAAAATGGTTTTTGTAAGCACGACTAGCCAAGGTTGGTTAGAGTGTTTAGGCTAGTTTAGACAAACGTTTTGTTTATGGAGTGACGTCTTGTTCTATGGCGCTTGCTATGACTGATTGACTTCCCTAGTCCGCCTGTCGCCGCCTCCCAAAGAGGGGCGGTCGGAGCGACGCGGTGGTTTTTTTCGACCCTCTTGTTTTCGCGTTTTATGGGTGGTTACAATTGTCGCCGCCTCCCCAAAAATGGGGGTGCGGTCGGAGCGACGCGATGGTTTTTCGACCCTCTTGCTTTCGCGTTTTTTATAGGTGGTTTACAACGTCCTTAGGTTGTCCGATAACCGGGATAACCTAGAGACGAGGTTTTTGAAAAAGTGTTCTTGGGTTGTCCGATAACCGGGCTAACCCAAGAACATGTTTTGAAGGGTTCTGGAGTCGCCACCGATGTTTTTACCAGAAACATCGGAAAAGGAGTTTTAAAAGGCGTTGGTTTTCGAAAACCAACTTTGGTCATTAGAACCAGAGTTGGGTAAGGGAGTTAGTTACGTGTAAAGGAAGTGTTAGTTCCTTTACGACGCCCCTTTCGGGTTCCCTATGATAGGCCGACTATTTTTGATAAACAAATAAACTGGAAAATACGCTTTTACCCTTTTTATTATATGGAATTTAAAATTATGACTACATGGCCCTAACATCTATTGCATAACTTAAATGAAAGCAGTAAAATTAGAAGGAGAGAGGGTGCACCTCCAAAGCAAGCTTTTTGTATTTCTCTTTAAAGAGTGGGTGCTTTTTGGCAACCCTTCACTCTACAACTCTCAGACACTCCGGAAATGCCTCGGAGGGGTTCTAAAGAAGATTTAAGATGCTCAATTTATGCCTAGAGACACTCAGAAACTTCGGAAATGCTTCGGAGGGGTTTTAGAGAGAGAAAATCTAGAGAGAAGGAGGAGCTACTGTGTTTGGTGTGTGGAAATGAGGGGAGGGAGCCCCTATTTATAGGTTTTCGCGCCTGATAGTGGCGAGACCGCCAGTCTCGTCTGACAGGGTCGAGACCGCCGTCTGGACAATCCAGACCGCCGTCTCGACCTTTGCAGTGGCGAGACCGCCATCTGGACAAGCGAGACGGCGGTCTCGTCCCTGGCGTGAGGCGAGACGGCGGTCTGGACCTTCCAGACGGCGGTCTCGTCCCTTCAGGGCAAAAAACTTTATTTTTCGGGCCAAAAAACCCTCCTATCTTAGTACGGGGGCCTAATAGTCTCTCCTAGTGGCTTGTTAGGCTTCGTTCGTCTTCAAATAGGAAGCTTTCTGACTTTATTCTGAGGCCGGGTAAGATTTGGGGTCTACAGCTGCCCCCCTTTTACCTGACTAGTCGGTTGTTGGCTTTGTTGTGCCAGACAGGCAGACAGGAAGGTAAAGGAGTTGACCCTCTCGCCCGGCTACCCTTCGGACGTCCCGTCTTGTGGCGGATGATCCTCTGGGGGAAATGTTGTGTTGTGCGCTTCTGGGATGCTCCTTCGACGCGGTAGCTGATCCCTTCGGCTGATGAGTACGAACCCCCATCCGGTTTGACGAGTACGAACCCCCGCCCGGTAGGCCCCCTTTTGTAAGGCCTGATGAGTTTACACCCCCATCTGGTGTTTGACGAGTACTAACCCCCGCCCGGTACGCCCCCTTTTGTAAGGCTTGATGAGTTTACACCCCCATCTGGTGTTTGACCTCCGGATGCTCCATCTTGCGGTAGCTGATCCTTTGGTTGATGAGTACGAACCCTCGTCTGGTTTGGTGCCTCTGGATGCCCCTTCTTGCGGTAGCTGATCCTTTGGCGATGGTGGCGACTTACTGATTCTGATCATGCACCGGTGTTGAACCTCGGGATGCTCCTTTGACGCGGTAGCTGACCCCTTGGTTGACGAGTACGAACCCTCGTCTGGTTTGGTGCCTCTGGATGCCCCTTCTTGCGGTAGCTGATCCTTTGGCTATGGTGGCAGCTTACTGCTCTAGCTCATGCGCCGGGAGTTGAGATGTACTTTCTTTGTTTTTGTTTCTCTTCTCTGAGATTTGGTCGTCCGGTCTGTGCCGGAGATTTTGTTGGCGTTCATCCAGCTTGTTGGTTGCTGGGGATTCTTTGATTTTTATCTTTTGGTAGTGGTCATCCGACTTTGCTGGTTGTCGGGGATTTTTGATGAGTGCCTCTTAGGTAGGCAGAAATCCTTTAGGGATTTGTTGATCTTGGTGACACCTCTTGAGTAGGCGGATATCCATTGAGTTTCTGGTAATGCCTCTGAGTAGGCAGATGCTTCATCGGAAGTGAAGACTTTTGGCTAAATTTTGTTTTGCCTCTGACTAGGCTGATATTCCCTTATAGGGATGCTAGCTCTTGCTTGCCAGGTCTTGCCTATGCGTAGGCAAATAATATTCTGAGGATGAATATGAAGTTTTGCCTTTGCAGTAGGCTCACTGGGGATGATCTTTCTCTTTTTGGTGATCCACCGGGGAATTGATTGCCTTCCCGGGGATCTAATTTTGATTTGCCCCCTGAGGGAATGGAGTTTTGACTCCTTGTTGGATGTTGTTGGCATGAGCTGGCTTTGCCGATACTCTTGTTTCATTGGGATTTTCGATTCCTTCTTTTTTGTTGATTTTCCCTTTTCTGAGGTGACCTACTTAGGGATTTTATTGATAACCTAAAAGTTAGGGTTGATTTCGCCTTTTTCCGCGATTTATTTCTTTTTTATCGCGATTTTGAAATCTGACTTTTTTTATGGGGATAATGCGTAAGCCTTTTTACTTTTTAGTCTCTTTTTATTACGCTGGCTTTTTCCTTCTTTTTGGGGGATCCATTAGGGATGAAGTTTTCTTTCTTTGGTGATCTTACCAAGGAATTAGTTGACTCCCTGGAGATATGATTTTTCTTTTCTAGGGATGGAGTCTTGGCTCCTTGATTGATGTTGATGTGAGCTAAACTTGTAAAGCTCTTATTCCACTAGGAGATGAGAATCTCTGATTCTTTTCTGTAGACTTTTTAGGAGATCCACTTGAGGATTTTTATTCGGCCCGCTCTGTCATGGCCTTTTTGGACATCCGCTGGGGATGCAAGGGTTTTCTTTTTCTCTTCTTTCTTTTTGTTGAGCCCTTGATGGTTTGGACTCTTTTGACTGTTGATGATGATGGGCTCTTGAAGCCTTTATTCTCCATTGGGGAGTGTGGAGGAGACTTTGGGTGAGTGTGCTCGATGACTAATGTGGTGGTAATGCTGAGTCGTGAGGAGTATTTTTCTTTTGCCTTCGGAGTAGGCAGGGGATCCTCTTGGGAATGACTAAGCCTTTCCGTCGGCTTTTATGATGTCTAATGATTGTGCCCTCTTTTATTGGGTGATGATTGGAGCTTTGGCTTCTGGAAGCTTCTTATGACAACTCACTCTTCTTTCTTGAGGGAGAGCAATGTTTGGAGACTTATTACTTTCTTGTGCCTTCTTTTTCTAGGTAGAAGGATGGTAGCTGGAGCTCTTGATTTTTGGAAGCTCTTATTTTGATGAGTCGCTTGATTGACAACTTGCTCCATTTTCTTGAAGGCTTTATTTGGAGACTTAGTCTCAGTGATCCTGTTTTCAATCACAAACATGGAGCTATTCTCCTATATGCATGAATGCTTTTTGTTTTTTATTTGAATTGATTTTTTATTATTTTTTTTACCTTGACAAAGTCGTTTTGTGCGACTACTTGTGTGTGGATGCTTTAAATGCAATCTTTTCTTTTTGATTGATGCATCTGGAAAAGTGACTGGCATTCTCCTGCTGGACTCTCATGATTATGTGAAGGACCCCTCTCTTTTATTCACTTTTTGGTTTAGCCCTATCTTTTGCCTAGACCGCCCTTTTAGGGTTTTCAGTCTAGCGGGCTGCCTTAGTTTTTGCCTAGGATATCTTAGCGGGCTTTTTCCTTTTTTATGAATGCCCTAACTTTTGCCTAGACCGCCCTTTGCGGGTTTTCGATCTAGCGGGCTACCCTAACTTTTGCCTAAGAATCTCCTAGCAGGCATTATTCTTTTTATTGTCATTTTTTCTTTCTCTTCTTTTTTCGAGAGATAGGAGCCTATCATATGCATGCAATGTTTGCGATATGCATCCTATAATACTATTTCAATTAATTTTTCAAAAGGATTAACCAATGTGTTTTTACTTTTGATGAGCTTCTGACGTTATGTGCTTTGTCAACATGGTAGGCTGTACCGATTTCGCCGTCTTGACTTTGTCGTGACCGAAGAATGATTGTGTTGATTTCAGAGTGACTTGCCATGTCAGTGCGCCCCTCCCTTTCCTTGGGGATGTCAATCCTTCTATTGATTACTATCTCCACATTTCCCTACTAATTGATAGAATGCTGTAGTAGTAAGGGTCAAGAGAAGAGAAAGAAGAGGATATTTAATTCAAAGGCTTGTGTTTTAGAATTGTTTTATTTTGACAAAAAATGGTTTTTGTAAGCACGGCTAGCTAAGGTTGGTTAGAGTGTTTAGGCTAGTTTAAACAAACGTTTTGTTTATGGAGTGACGTCTTATTCTATGGCGCTTGCTATGACTGATTGACTTCCCTAGTCTGCCCTTTGGGTTTTCGGCTTAGGATGTTGTGTTTTGTTTTGTCCTAACTTTTGTCTAGGTTTCTTTTTTCTTGCTTTGGAAACCTAGCGGACTTCCCTTGTTTTTGTGTAACCCTAATTTTTGCCTAGCCCCCTTAATGGGTTTCCTACCGGGTACCTTGCCTCCCCCCCCCCTTTTTTTTTTTGCCTTAGCTTCTGTGGGCTTCCTTTGATTTTTGTTTTCTTACAACATTGGCGAAACACGACTTTACTTATGACGAGGTAAAACTTTATTTTGTGCTTCTAGTCAATCAATTGGTGATGGATTTGACTTTTATTTTGGTCAATGGCGCATTTTGATTACTTTGACGCACTTTTGAAAACGTTTGCTTAACACATGGTTATTAATGAGGTTTAGACATTAATAGCGAGAAGAGAAGCAGATAGTAAGAATGACATTCTTTGTAATTAATAGGGAAATGTGTGCCCTACAATGCTCGGGGGTCGGGCTAGCCCCGAGGAGTAATCTCTAATAGTCATTGGATTTACAAACCCTAAGAATCAGAAGGAGAACACCTAATGACTAAAGTCGCTTTTGACGCTTGAACCCCTCTATTTGGGAAAATCTGATTCAAGGTGTGGAGGGGAGACTTCCCTTTTCTCCGTGCAGCTTAATCCTTTGTAGGGTAATGCTTTAAAGGATTGTCTTTAAAATTTGGTGGCTCCCTTATTCCTTGAGAGTTTCTAATGAGCCCTTGGTTTGGGCAGCATCCGTATTTCCTCATCATGTGGGTCACCGTCATATTGTTGGGGAAGTCTTTTCATATTGGCAAAAGATATTTCAAAGGTCCTTTTCAGTCGCATCCATTCAAGATAGGGCAAACGACTTGCTGATCCGAATGTCGTTTTTAGCTCGAACCGTGACCAGTTTGTCGCCCACAGTGAGTTTGTCTCTTTTGGTGGAGCGTTGAAAGAACTGCCTTAGCGTCATGAGTCCAAAGTCTTCTCAGTTTCCCCTTTGGATTATGTTTTTCTTCGATCTTATTATTTTTCCATTATTCTTGGGAGCGTTGTCTTATAGCTCCTGGGGGTGTAGATTCTTTCACTTCTAATTCTGCCCCCCAATGTTGGCTATGCTGGGGATATCTTCATTGATGGATGATGTTTCTGCGTATCTCCACGGTACCACCTTATTCGATTCGAGGCGTGAACAAAATGTAATGGCATCCTTGCCCCCTCTTCCTTATTTACTCAGATGATCAACGGTTGAGGCTTGTTATCCTTCTTAGGCGGATCAACCGTTGGAGATAACTTGACGACCAAAGGTTTGCTCTTCAACCTACTTCGATTCGTGGAAAGCACATCGACTAATCCTTTCTTTTTATTATCTTATTATTATTAAAGTGAGAATGAATGCAATGCAATTCATGAATGCAATAGACGGTTGAGATGATGAAAACAAACAATTTTATTTATTTCATCTAGACAGTGTACATTCCTCAATGCAATGTTACATAGGTTGGTTAAAATTTGTATGTATTTCTTTTTTTCACTTCCCATGTATGGCATGCGAATGCCCTATTCGTCTTTTCATGGTATTGAGGAATGTCCACTTCTTCGACTGTCTATTATTAGATGCATGTTATGAGGATGAAGTTTGGTGGATGCATGTATGCAAGTGTTTGTTTTTTCCTAAACATTATCATGTTTTATTTTCTAACATGATGTATGATAGTGTTTGGGATTTTGTGTTTTTTTGTATGCGGATGAGGGCATGAAGAATACCAGCCACTTTCTAGAATGCAAAAGATTTTTATTGAATGATTTATGATATGGATATTTCTTAAGACAATGGCTTAGGTATCCTCCTTAAAGCTTACGCTTTGTGGGATATCATACCCACCTTGGTGTAATGGTTCCTTCCCATCACAGATTTGACAAGTATAATGGCAATCACCATCACACCTTAGTACACTTGTCCCTTCCTTGTCGCGAAGGTGAAAAGTGTGCTCGGGGCCTCTTTCGCCATTGTCTTAGGGATATCTAGTACTCCCTAGAATGAATGTATCTATGCATGCACCAATACAAAAGGGCAGCAGATGTTCAAAGTGGCATAACTTTTGACTGGGATGTCCGATTTAGACGTACAACATGTCAAAATGAAGAGAAAATGGTGAAGAACCAAGTTACAAATACCCGAAGGGGATTTGGCCCAGTAATTATCCCAAAAAACGCTTCTAAGACCTATTTTTTGGAGGTTTATTAAAATGATGTGCATGCATGCTTTCCTTATGCATTTATTTTTTCTCTTGTTTTTTCCACTTATGATGCAATATGAATGATACGACTTTGTCAAAATTATCTTTATAAATGTTTTGATTTTGTTATTATTATTTTATTTATTTTGGATTTAGTTTTTTTTTTTTTAGCCTTTTATCTCTTCTGTCAGACTGCGTGGCTACTTAGCTTACAAAGAACCTGAAACCAGGCTAGCTAAAAGGCAGACTGTCCGAGATAAAATGGTTTTATGTGAAAAAAATATTTAGCGTCCCTTATCTCTTCTGTCGGAACTGCGTGGCTACTTAGCTTACAAAGAACCTGAAACCAGGCTAGCTAAAAGGCAGACTGTCCGAGATAAGGGCATTTATTTGCGAAAGTATTTTTGTGATTTTTGTTCTGTTGTTTGTTTATGCTATGCAACAAACAAATGCAGCAAACATATGCACACACAATTCGATCATCCACGAACAGGCGAGAATTCATTTTTTTATCACGAGGTAGGGTTTTCCTCCAGAAAAGTGCATTGGCGAGGGTTGGTTCTAACTGTTCTCACCAGGCTAAGGCCCCCAAGGTGCCCCCATTATAGGGTCCCCACTCTCCAGCCGTCCGACCATGCTCAGCACTAAGGCCAGAGTTGGTCTTGTTGCCAAAAGAGGAAGGTTATCACCTTGAGTGGTGGTTTCCGATCACACTGGTGGGCACAAGGCCCTAACTACAGCGAACCGTACCTGCCACCCACTCCCTATGGTTATCTCACTTGCCCCCGGGTATAGAGGGAACTGTAGTGTGCAAGGGTTTGTGTGCAGTTTATATTTCAATCAATTGCGTAAGTATAAACAAGCAACAGTTATTTGAAAGCCAAACAATAAAGCATGTTATAATACAAGGCAGGGTAAAAGCGCTATTTTCTTGGTTTAATTATTCTTAAGCCAGCCCATCACTAAATGGGATCAACTCTCTACGCTTCCCCAGTGGAGTCGCCATCTGTCACCGCCTCCCCAAAAATGGGGGCACGGTCGGAGCGACGCGATGGTTTTTCGACCCTCTTGCTTTCGCGTTTTTTATAGGTGGTTTACAACGTCCTTAGGTTGTCCGATAACCGGGCTAACCTAGAGACGATGTTTTTGAAAAAGTGTTCTTGGGTTGTCCGATAACCGGTCTAACCCAAGAACATGTTTTGAAGGGCTCTGGAGTCGCCACCGATGTTTTTACCAGAAACATCGGAAAAGGAGTTTTAAAAGGCGTTGGTTTTCCAAAACCAACGTTGGTCATTAGAACCAGAGTTGGGTAAGGGAGTTAGTTAAGTGTAAAGGAAGTATTAGTTCCTTTACGACGCCCCTTTCGGGTTCCCTATGATAGGCCGACTATTTTTGATAAACAAATAAACTGGAAAATACGCTTTTACCCTTTTTATTATATGGAATTTAAAATTATGACTACATGACCCTAACGTCTATTGCATAATTTAAATGAAAGCAGTAAAATTAGAAGGAGAGAGGGTGCACCTCCAAAGCAAGCTTTTTGTATTTCTCTTTAAAGAGTGGGTGCTTTTTGGCAACCCTTCACTCTACAACTCTCAGACACTCCGGAAATGCCTCAGAGGGGTTCTAAAGAAGATTTAAGACGCTCAATTTATGCCTAGAGACACTCAGAAACTCTGGAAATGCTTCGGAGGGGTTCTAGAGAGAGAAACTCTAGAGAGAAGGAGGAGCTACTGTGTTTGGTGTGTGGAAATGAGGGGAGGGAGCCCCTATTTATATGTTTTTGCGCCTGACAGTGGCGAGACCGCCAGTCTCGTCTGACAGGGTCGAGACCGCCGTCTGGACAATCCAGACCGCCGTCTCGACCATGGCAGGGGGTCGAGACCGCCGTCTCGACCTTTGCAGTGGCGAGACCGCCGTCTGGACAAGTGAGACGGCGGTCTCGTCCCTGGCGTGAGGCGAGACGGCGGTCTGGACCTTCCAGACGGCGGTCTCGTCCCTTCAGGGCGAGAAACTTTATTTTTTGGGCCAAAAAACCCTCCTATCTTAGTACGGGGGCCTAATAGTCTCTCCTAGTGGCTTGTTAGGCTTCGGTCATCTTCAAATAGGAAGCTTTCTGACTTTATTCTGAGGCCGGGCAAGATTTGGGGTCTACAACAACGCCTTTAGGTTGTTCGATAACCGGGCTAACCTAGAGACGAGGTTTTCAAAAAGTGTTCTTGGGTTGCCCGATAACCGGGCTAACCCAAGAACGGCTTTTGAAGGGTTCGTGGAGTCGCCACCGATGTTTTTACCGGAAACATCGGAAAAGGTGTTAAAAAGGCGTTGGTTTTCGAAAACCAACTTTGGTCATTAAAACCAGAGTTGGGTAAGGGAGTTAGTTACGTGTAAATGAAGTATTAGTTCCTTTACGACACCCCTTTTGGGTTCCCTATGATAGGCCGGCTACTTTGGATAAATAATTAAACTGGAAAATTGCGCTTTTACCCTTTTATTATGCAGTATTTAAAGATTATGACTACATGGCCCTAGCGTTTATTGCATAATTTTAAATGAAAGCGGTAAAATTAGAAAGAGAGAGAGGGTGCACCTCCAAAGCAAGCTTTTTTATATTTCTCTTTAAAGAGTGGGTGCTTTTTGGCAACCCTTCACTCTACAACTCTCAGAAACTCTAGAAATGCCTCAGAGGGATTCTAAAGAAGATTTAAGATGCTCAATTTATGCCTAGAGACGCTCAGAAACTCCGGAAATGCTTCGGAGGGGTTCTAGAGAGAGAAGATCTAGAGAGAAGGAGGAGCTACTGTGTGTGGTGTGTGGAAATGAGGGGGGGAGAGCCCCTATTTATAGGTTTTCGCGCTTGACAGTGGCGAGACCGCCGGTCTCGTCTGACAGGGTCGAGACCGCCGTTTGGACAATCCAGACCGCCATCTCGACCATGGCAGGGGGTCGAGACTGCCGTCTGGAAAACCCAAACCGCCGTCTCGACCTTTGCAGTGGCGAGACCGCCGTCTGGACAAGCGAGACTGCGGTCTCGTCCCTGGCGTGAGGCGAGACGGCGGTCTGGTCCTTCCAGACGGCGATCTCGTCCCTTTAGGGCGAGAAACTTTATTTTTCGGGCCAAAAAACCCTCCTATCTTAGTACGGGGGCCTAATAGTCTCTCCTAGTAGCTTGTTAGGCTTCGACCGTCTTCAAATATGAAGCTTTCTGACTTTATTCTGAGGCCGGGCAAGATTAGGGGTCTACAGCTGCCCCCCCTTTACCTGACTAGTCGGTTGTTGGCTTTGTTGTGACAGACAGGTAGACAGGAAGGTAAAGGAGTTGACCCTCTCGCCCGGCTACCCTTCTGACGTACCGTCTTGTGGCGGATGATCCTCTGGGGAGATGTTGTATTGTGCACCTCCGGGATACTACTCCTGACGTAGCCGATCCCTTTGGTTGACACGTGGTAGAACCTCCGGATACTACGCCTGACATAGCCGATCCTTCGGTTGATGGGTATAAAGCCCCCATCAGGCTGGTAGTTACAGTCCGTTGTGTGGGACTGGATGGGTATGAACCCCCCATCAGGCTGGTACGGTCCGTTGTGTGGGACCGGATGGGTATGAGCCCCCCATCAGGGTGGTACGGTCCGTTGTGTGGGACCGGATGGGTATGAGCCCCCCATCAGGGTGGTAGTGGCGGCTTACTGTTCAGGTGGCCCATGCGCCGTTTAGGCACTCCTTGTGTGCTAGTTGATAGGTATAAACCCCCTATCAGGCTGGTACAGTCTGTTGCGTAGGACTGGTGGTGGTGGCGGCTTACTGCTCGGGTAGCTCATGCACCGTTTAGGCACTCCTTGTGTGCTGGTTGATAGGTATAAACCCCCTATCAGGCTGGTACAGTCCGTTGCGTAGGACTGGTGGTGTGGCGGCTTACTGCTCGGGTAGCTCATGCGCCGGCTCCTGGGGAGTGATCTCTGTGTTGGTAGATTGTTTTGGGATTTCTTGAATGTTCATCCGGGCTGTGCCGAGGATTTTGTGGGTTGTCCATCCAGCCTTGTTGGTGACTGGGGATTCTTTGTTTTTGCTCTTTTGGTGTTTGTTGTCCGACTTTGCTGGTTGGTCAGGTTATCCTTCTTTGTGTTCGACTCTTGGTAGTCGATTTTTTTATTGGTTGAGGTGATGGCTTAATCCTGCCTTTTTCTCGCAGTTTTATCTCTTTTTTCTCGCGATTTTGGATTTTGGCTTTTTCTTGAGCGTATGCCTTTTCTCTTTTAAGCTTTTTTTGTTACGCTGACTTTTTGTAAAAGAAGGCAAAGAATGCATGGAATAAAATTTTATTCATGGGAAATTTTATTACAACAGCTTTTATTTAAGCAAATGCAGTCCCTAAGGGCTATCATCAGGGGAATCGGAGTAAGGAAACCCCTTGTACATGTGATACCGGAAATCTATTTGCTCTTGGATTTCATCACGGAAGTCCTCTTGGAATGTCGTCCATTCCTGCCGCATCCTCTGCTGCTCCTGGTAGATCTCGTCCTGGCGAGCTTGGAAGGCCTGCTGGCGAGCGTCCTGGGCCTGCTGCCACTGGGTCTGCTGCTCTCGCCACACCGCCATTTGGCTGAGTTGCTGGCTCAAATCATTCATGTGTTGGTGCATGCCAGCAAAGTCATCCGTGTACAGTGGTGGTTGCTGCTGCTGCTGTTGTTGCTGTTGGGAGCCGGGAGACGTGGGCATATCCTGCATCGCCACTAGCCCCTGGATGTCCAGCTCGAAGTCCAGGGAGGGGTGCAGGGCGAACTGGCTTCCCCGACGTTTCAACATTCCCATGCTGACCAGCATTGGCCCATTGATGGGCTCGGGTCGGAGGTTGCGGGCCAGCTCTTCCCGGCCAGGGCACCCCATTCTCTCTGCCAGAGGGGTGATGAGGGGAGCTACGAGGATGGCCCCCGTGGATCTACTCCCGAATTCCTTAAGGGCCCTCAGGAGGAAGTATCCGGGGTTGCAGCGCCGCCTTTGGTGCATGCAGTAGAGGACAAAGAGATCAAGGAGGGATATCTTACCCTGGCTCTCCTTCCTCCCATGGATTGTGCTTGCCAGCAGCTTGTGGCAAATGCGGAGTGCCGGTTGCAGTGCGGAGCCTCTCATTAAAGTGGGTAGTGTGGTTGCTCCTGTGAGGTCATGCCACATGTCCGCGGAGGTGAGGTTGGCGGGCCGAGAGCAGATGACCTCTTGGTATTCCCGGGTCAGTGCTTCCTCGGGCCGGATGAATCCAATGGACACATTGAATTCTTCCAGGGTGGTGGTGTGGTATTGCCCACCCATGAAATAATTGACCATCTTAGTGGGCTGCATGCCCAAGGCCATGGAGGGGATCTCGATGAGGGAGACAGAGGCCAAGAATTCTTGTACCGCTTGGGGGTACACATATGTGGGTGGGGGTTGTAGTAAAAAGCCCCACCCAATGCTGTCGATGTGGGCTCTGACGTCTTCTTCCCATCCAAATTCGGCCAGAATGCCAAAGTCCAACGTCAGCATAGAGTGCCACTGGTAGTTCCGGATGTTGTCCAGGCGGACCTGGTGTTGTGGCGACAACTGGGAAGGGTCTGAGGGTGGCGGTGGTGCAGAACTACTAGCACTAGCGGTGCTCCTTCGCTTCCTAGAGGCGCTTCTTCCGAACATCTTGAGCAGGGAAGGCTTGGAGGAGTAGAAATATGAGTTTTGGAGGCTCTGGAGGCTTAGGAGGCAAGGAGAGTTATGAGGAAACCCATCCAGGCGCGCCCCCTTATATAGGGAAATTTTTCAGATCGAGACCGCCGTCTGGGAAGTTGAGACAACGGTCTCGTTTGGGTTGCTGGTCGAGACGGCGGTCTGGAGGTTCCAGACGGCGGTCTCAACTTGGACAAAGTCGAGACGGTGGTCTGGTTCCTCGAGACGGCGGTCTCGATTTGCAGGGGAAACGAGACGGCGGTCTGGAATGTCCAGACGGCGGTCTCGAATTTCTGTTTTTTTTTTTTTTTAATAGAAAATAAGACCTGGTTCAAAAACATTTTATGCATGCAAATGTTTTCATGTTTGATGTCCTATAATGCCTACTTTGATTAGTTTTTCAGAAGGATTTAACCGACGTGTCTTGTTGTGCTGAAAGCCTTCTGATTTGCCGCGTTTACTTTCTTCTGTACCATGTCGGGTCTCTTGTGACCGAAGGGTAATTTCTTTCTTTCTTTTTCGTTTTTTCTTTTGTAGAGCACTTTTGTCATGTAGTGTCCCTTTTTCCTTGCTTTAGGGATTTCAATCCTCTTGTTGACTATACGCCTCCATATTCCCAAATTAATTATTAGAATATTGTCGTGAGGGTCAAGAGAAAAGAAGTAAAGGGGTAAAAATCAATGGTTTGTGTTTTAGAGGGTTGATTTTTATTGATAAAAGGATTTGTAAGAATGGCTGGCTAAGGTTAAGCCTGGGTGTTTAAGCTTTTGTCTAAGCAAACATTTTTCCTTTCTTTTTTTGTATTTGCGCTCTTTGGTTTCATTTCCATTGCTTTTAAATGGCTAGCTGATTTCCCTATATTGCCCTTTGGGTTTTCGAACTAGGATACTGTGTTTTGGCCCTAACTTTTGTCTAGGTTCCCTCTTTTGTAAAATTTTGGAGAAATCCTAGCGGACCTTATTTGTAACCCTAACTTTTGCCTAGGCTACCCTTTATTGTTGTTCGGGTATCCTACCGGGTCGACCCTATCTTTTGCGTAGCCCCCTTAGTGGGTTTCCTACCGGGTAATTTGCCCTTTTCTTTGGCCTTTGGCTTCTCTGGGCTTTTTCTTTTTTGTGGATTTATTTTTGTTCACAGTATTGGCGAAGCATGACTTTCTTTATGGCTTAGGTGAAGTCTTGTTTTTATGTGCTTCTAATCAACTAGTTTGATGGCAATAACAATGGTAAATGTCGATTATTGGATGCGCTTCTTATTCTTCTTTTCTTTTTATGTTCACTTAGACAAGGTTATTTATGTGGTCCAGTCAGAAGTAGAAGGAAGAGAAGCAGATAGAAAGAATCATTCTTTATTAATTAATAAGGGAATATGTGCCCTAAGATTCCCGGGGGTCGGGCTCGCCCCGGGGGATAATCTCTAACAATCATGGGGTTTACATCCTTTAAACAAAGAAAAAGATTTCCTAATGACTAGAGTGGCTCTTGACGCTTGCACCCCTCCACTTTGGAAAATTTGCTTCAGTGTGCGGAGGGGAGACTTCCCTTTTCTCCTTTCTGTGCGACCCTTAGTAGGGTCATATCCTAGGCCATACTTGTAAGGATTGTCTTTGAATTCTGGGGGTTCCCTCATGCCCTGGGAATCTGCCCCCAGCCCTTGGCCAGGATGGTAACCGTGCTTCAACATCATGCGGGCTACCTTTATGTTTTTGGGAAGTCGCTCTATACTGGCAATTTTGAGTGCTTGAAAAGATGTTTCAAGGGCTTCTTCAGCCGCATCCACATAAGGTTGGGTGGACGGTCCACTGATCAGGATATCGTCTTCTGCTTGGACTGTGACCAGTTTATCGTCCATTATAAACTTGACTTTCTGGTGGAGCGTCGAAGGTACTGCCTTAGCGTCATGAATCCAAGGCTCGCCGAGGAGACAACTAGTATGCTCGGAGTAATGTCCATTACATGGAAATCGATGTTGAAGGTAGTGGGTCCAACCTGGATTGGCAAACTGATCTCCCCCACTACTTCTCGTTTTGATCCGTCGAAGGCTCGAACGATGGTGCTGCTTGGGCGCAGACGGGTTCCTTGGATAGTCAACTTATCCAGTGTGCACTTGGGCATCACGTTCAGGGATGACCCGTTATCCACAAGAACTTTGGCGATGAGGTATTCCCTGCATTTAACCGAGATATGCAAGGGCTTGTTATGTTTTGGCCCCTCGAGGGGGAGTTCTTCCTCTGTGAAGGTGAGGTGATCGTTTGCCGTGATGTGACCAACGATCCTCTCAACCTTTTCTTGGGATATTGTGTGAGGTACATGCGCCTCGCTCAAGACCTTCAGCAGGGCATTCCGGTGCGGTTCCGAGCTCATTATCAAAGATAACAACGTGATCTTTGCAGGCGTACGGTTGAGCTGGTCAATAATGAAATACTCACTCTGCCTTATAAACTGGAGAAATTCCTCTGTCTCCTCCTTGGTTTCTTTATTTTCTTTTTCTTCTTCGGTCTTTTTTATTTTTTTCTTTATTTTGGAGGACATTTTCCTGTGTGTCCTTGGGGGAGTATATTCTTCCACTTCTCGTTGTGCCCCCAATGCCGGCTATGTTTGTTATTTCTTCTTTTATTGGTGGAGATTCTCCATATCTCCATGGTACAACTTTATTTGATTCGTAGGGGAAAGGACGTGGCATGAATAATCGCACTGGCGTCCTTACCCCCTCTTCTTTACTCTTGAGGACCAACGGTCGAGGTTTATTTCCCTCTTGCGATGATTCAACCGTTGGGGTGCGCTTTATTAGGAGTGGCTTTCTCTCCATTCTTCTGAGTTGGAAGACGTGTTAGTTAATCCTTCCTTTTTATTATCTTATTTATTAAGCATGAAGGAGGGGAAATTAAATATGCAAATGCATGTTCATGTATGCAAGTAGCCAACTGTTGAATAAGGAAAAAGATTTCATTAATTCATTGGAAGGTGTACATTCTCCTATTCCATACTACGAAGCGTCTTTTGGCAAAAACGGAAAAGCCTAAAGAAACCCACAGGCGGGTCTTGATTCCTATGTAGCTCTCTCTCGGCTTCCCAGACATGGTGAGCGAGCTCTTCGCTTTGCTTGTGGACTGCCTGGCTCATATCTTCACTCTATTTCTGAGCCTCTTTGATCTTCGCCTCTTGATGAACGACCAAAGCTTGTAGTTCATCGAGCTTTGCAACGGCTCAGTCTTTCTCTTGGAGTACTTGGCCGTACTGAGCTAGCCCATCTTTCTCCTTAAGGTGTAGCTCAGAGAGACTTTTGGTGAGTCTCCTGTTGGCCTCTTGCTCTTGGCGGATGTCTAACCGAGCTTTGAGGAGTCCTTCCGATAGCTCTTTGATCGTTTGAGCCTGCTTAGCTGATTCGGCCTCAAGGTGTGCTGTTTTGGTGGTTATTTCTTGTAGTTGGCTATCCGAACTGGTTTTAGCAATTTTGGATGCTCGGATAGCTTGTTCGTTAGCGTCAGCACATTGGTCCTTGAGGCGCTCTATTTCATGATCCTTTTTCTTGCCTTGCCTTTGTAGACCGTCAATCGTGAGGATAGATGCTTGCTCTTTTTCCTCAAGGGCCCGTATCTGGGCTCCCATGATTTCTACCCTCTGGGTCAAGGCATTGACTTGTGCCTGCAGCTCTTCGTTGTTGGCGATTGGCATGGGTGTGGTGGATGGTTGAGCCATCCCTCTTTTTCTTCTCCACGCCTCATAGTCACTGGTGACAGTTACCCGAGCTTTTCCTAGCTCTCTGTCTCCCATGTAGACTGGCCTCTCCCATGCTTTTCTCATGGTTGATGAGTTGATGATCGTGCATGGGTCTCCAAAGAAGCACAGTCCTCCGAGATCCCTTTGGGAAATAGTAGTTTGGGTCCTCATGAGTTGCCTCATAGCTACTCTAGGTGAGTAGGCTATGCAACCCCTGAGTCCTATCAAGGGTATGTTCGGATAGTCCCCACATCTGATGAGAACGAGGCCGGGTCGGAACCAAGGGCAGACCCAAGATATACTGTTGGCGTCCTTTCGTTCTAACTCATCCCTCCATTCTATAGTCGAGTGTCGTTGGAGGGGATTTTGGAGAAGCTTCTCAAGGGGTCTGGGAATATCCCCATGTGACTGGAGGCGTAAAGATGCGTGATGCTCCACACGTATAGTAATGAAGAGCAGTAGCGGAGTGTTCTCCCTTTCTTCTGATGGTAGAAATCCACCGAGAGCAAGGTGTCGGCAAGAATAGCAGGCAAGGGACTCTTCGAGTACACGTCCCAAGCGAAGAAGGTGTCCATGACGGCTTGATCTATTGTGTCGAGGTGGAAGGGGAACAGGATTGTTCCGAAGATTATTAGCGCCAGGGTTTTGTTGAAGGTAACCCACTTTGCCCTCTCAGCCAGGTAGGACAGGTGGTCTTCTAACATCGATACTTTCCACCCCTGGGTGTTCCCTCTTCCTATCAGGGTACTCTGTCGGAACGGTAGATGGATAAGGGCAGCGACTGGTGCTGCAGGAGTATACGCCTCGTGGCGTACATGGACCCCGACTGATTTAGGCCATTTCAACATAGCTTCATACTCCTCTAAGGTGGGCACCATGTCGAACTGCAGAAATTCAAAGCACCGCAGACTGGAGTTCCAAAAGTGAATCAGTACCCTGAGGAAGACCTGATCGACACTAATTTTTAGGAGGTCCAAAATTCGTCCATAGGATTTTTCAAAATCAGCGCGGACCTCTGGCGGCATTGTTACACTAAGCCGTTCCAGCTTCCCAGTATGGTTTCGGAGAATATCCACCTTCCCCACTTGTCTACTTGTCCCCTCCATTTTCTAAAATCAAAATGTATGATTTGATGAAGATGATGTTTATTGTATGAATGTGAGTGTTTATTCTTCTATTTATCATGTTTTTCTACATGATGTATGGTATATATTTTTTTTGTTTTTTTTTTAAAGAATAAACTATCTATATGAATGCTTTATGAGTGTAATTTTTGGACCAGGTCTTATTTATGAACGTTGGAAAAATGGATTTTTTTATTTTTATTTTTTTATTTTATAGCCTTTTATCTCTTCTGTCGGAACTGCGTGGCTACTTAGGTTACAAAGAACCTGAAACCAGGCTAGCTAAAAGGCAGACTGTCTGAGATAAAATATGGCTTTATGCGAAAGAATAGTTAGCGTCCCTTATCTCTTATGTCGGAACTGCATCGCTACTTAGCTTACAAAGAACCTGAAACCAGGCTAGCTAAAAGGCAGACTGTCCGAGATAAGGGTGTTTATTTGTGAAAAATATTTTTGTGATTTTTGTTCTATTGTTTGTTTATGCTATGCAACATACAAATGCAACAATTATATGCACACAATTTGATCATCCCCGAACAGGCGAGATTTCGTTTTTATCACGAGGTAGGGTTTTCCTGCAGAAAAGTGCATTGGTCAGGGTAGGTTCTAACTGTTCTCACCAGGCTAAGGCCCCCAAGGTGCCCCCATTATAGGGTCCCCACTCTCCAGCCATCCGACCATGCTCAGCACTAAGGCCAGAGTTGGTTGCCAAAAGAGGAAGGTTATCACCTTGAGTGGTGGTTTCCGATCACACTGGTGGGCACAAGGCCCTTACTACAGCGAACCGTACCTGCCACCCACTCCCTATGGTTATCTCACTTGCCCCCGGGTATAGAGGGAACTGTAGTGTGCAAGGGTTTGTGTGCAGTTTATATTTCAATCAATTGCGTAAGTATAAACAAGCAACAATTATTTGAAAGACAAACAATAAAGCATGTTATAATACAAGGTAGGGTAAAAGCGTTATTTTCTTGGTTTAATTATTTTTAAGCCAGCCCATCACTAAATGGGAACAACTCTCTAGGCTTCCCCAGTGGAGTCGCCATCTGTCGCCGCCTCCCAAAGAGGGGCGGTCGGAGCGACGCGATGGTTTTTTTCGACCCTCTTGTTTTCGCGTTTTATGGGTGGTTACAACGCCTTTAGGTTGTCCGATAACCGGGCTAACCTAGAGACGAGGTTTTCGAAAAGTGTTCTTGGGTTGCCCGATAACCGGGCTAACCCAAGAACGGGTTTTGAAGGGTTCGTGGAGTCGCCACCGATGTTTTTACCGGAAACATCGGAAAAGGTGTTAAAAAGGCTTTGGTTTTCGAAAACCAACTTTGGTCATTAGAACCAGAGTTGGGTAAGGGAGTTAGTTACGTGTAAAGGAAGTATTAGTTCCTTTACGACGCCCCTTTCGGGTTCCCTATGATAGGCCGACTACTTTGGATAAATAATTAAACTGGAAAATTGCGCTTTTACCCTTTTATTATGCGGTATTTAAAGATTATGACTACATGGCCCTAGCGTCTATTGCATAATTTTAAATGAAAGCGGTAAAATTAGAAAGAGAGAGAGGGTGCACCTCCAAAGCAAGCTTTTTTATATTTCTCTTTAAGGAATGGGTGCTTTTTGGCAACCCTTCACTCTACAACTCTCAGAAACTCTGGAAATGCCTCGGAGGGATTCTAAAGAAGATTTAAGATGCTCAATTTATGCCTAGAGACGCTCAGAAACTCCGGAAATGCTTCGGAGGGGTTCTAGAGAGAGAAGATCTAGAGAGAAGGAGGAGCTACTGTGTGTGGTGTGTGGAAATGAGGGGGGGGAGAGCCCCTATTTATAGGTTTTCGCGCCTGACAGTGGCGAGACCGCCGGTCTCGTCTGGACAATCCAGACCGCCGTCTCGACCATGGCAGGGGGTCGAGACCGCCGTCTGGAAAACCCAGACCGCCGTCTCGACCTTTGCAGTGGCGAGACCGCCGTCTGGACAAGCGAGACGGCGGTCTCGTCCCTAGCGTGAGGCGAGACGGCGGTCTGGTCCTTCCAGACGGCGGTCTCGTCCCTTCTGGGCGAGAAACTTTATTTTTCGGGCAAAAAAACCCTCCTATCTTAGTACGGGGGCCTAATAGTCTCTGCTAGTGGCTTGTTAGGCTTCGGCCGTCTTCAAATAGGAAGCTTTCTGACTTTATTCTGAGGCCAGACAAGATTAGGGGTCTACACCGCCCTTTGGGTTTTCAGTCTAGGATGTTGTGTTTCGTTTTGTCCTAACTTTTGTATAGGTTTCTTTTTCTTGTTTTGGGAAACCTAGCGGACTTTATTTTGTAACCCTAATTTTTTCCTAGGCTACCCTTTATGATTGTTCGGGTTTCCTAGCGGGTTTACCCTAACTTTTGCGTAGCCCCCCTTAGTGGGTTTCCTACCGGGTATCTTGCCCTCTCGTTTTGGCCTTTGGCTTCTTTTGGGCTTCTTTTGATTTTTGTTTTCTTTTTGCACAACACTGGCGAAACACGACTTTACTTATGACGAGATAAAACTTTATTTTATCCTTCTAGTCAATCAGTGGTGATGGATTTGACTTTTATTTTGGTCAATGGCGCATTTTGATTACTTTGACGCACTTTTGCTTAAACATGGTTATTAATGAGGTTTAGACATGAATAGCAAGAAGAGAAGCAGATAGTAAGAATGACATTCTTTGTAATTAATAGGGAAATATGTGCCCTACAATGCTCGGGGGTCGGGCTAGCCCCGAGGAGTAATCTCTAATAGTCATTGGATTTACAAACCCTAAGAATCAGAAAGAGAACACCTAATGAATATAGTCGCTTTTAACGCTTGAACCCCTATATATGGGAAAATCTGATTCAAGGTGCAGAGGGGAGACTTCCCTTTTCTCCATGCAGCTTGATCCTTTGTAGGGTCATGCCCTAGGCCATGCTTTAAAGGATTGTCTTTAAAATCCGGTGGCTCTCTTATTCCTTGAGAGTTTCTAATGAGCCCTTGGTTTGGGCGGCATCCATATGTGAGTCACCTCCATATTGTTGGGAAAGTCTTTTCATGTTGGCAAAAGATATTTCAAAGGTCCTCTTCCGCCGCATCCATTCAAGGTAGGGCAGACGATTTGCTGATCTAAATGTCGTCTTTAGCTCGAACCGTGACCAGCTTGTTGCCTACCGTGGGTTTGTCTCTTTGGTGGAGCGTTGAAAGAATTGCCCCAGTGTTGTGAATCCAAAGTCTATTCAATTTCTTCTTTGGACTATGTTTTTCTTTGGTCTTTTTATTTTTCCTTTATTCTTAGGAGCGTCATCTTATACGTCCTTGGTGAAATAGATTCTTCCACTTCTAATCTTGCCCCCGAATGCCGGCTATGCTGGAGATATCTTCTTTGATAGATGATGTTTTTGCGTATCTCCAGGGTACTACTTTTTTTTGACGTGGGAGGCATGAACAAACGTGATGACATCCTTGCCCCCTTTTCCTTATTTACTCAGATGACCAACGATTGAGGTTTATTATCCTTCTTAGGTGGATCAACCGTAGGAGATAACTTGACAACAAAAGGTTTGTTGTTCATCCTACTTCGATTCGTGGAAAGCACATCGACTAATCCTTTCCTTTTATTATCTTATTATTATTAAAGTGAGAATGAATGCAATTTATGAATGCAATTCATGAATGCAATAGACGATTGAGATGATGAAAACAAACAGATTTGACAAGTATAATGGCAATAGACGGTTGAGATGATGAATGCAATTCATACCCACCTCGGTGTAATGGTTCCTTCCCCATCACAGATTTGACAAGTATAATGGCAATCACCATCACACCTTAGTACACTTGTCCCTTCCTTGTCGCAAAGGTCACAAATATGCTCGGGGCCTCTTTCGCCATTGTCTTAGGGATATCTAGTGCTCCCTAAAATAAATGTATTTATGCATGCACCAGTACAAAAGGGCAGTAGATGTTCAAAGTGCGATAACTTTTGACAGGAACGTCTGATTTGGACGCATAGCATGTCAAAACGAAGAGAAAAGGGTGAAGAACCAAGTTGCAAATTCCAAAGGGGATTTGGCCCAGTAATTTTCCCAAAAAACGCTCCTAAGACCCATTTTTTGGAGGTTTATTAAAATGATGCGTATGTATACTTTCCTTGCGCACTTATGTTCTCTCTTGGTTTTTCCACTTATGACATGATGCGATATGAATGATACAACTTTGTCAAAATTATTTTTATAAATGTTTTGATTTTGTTTATTATTATTTTATTTATTTTGGATTTATTATTTATTATTTTTATTTTATTTTATAGTCTTTTATCTCTTCTGTCGGACTGCGTGGCTACTTAGCTTACAAAGAACCTGAAACCAGGCCAGGCTAGTTAAAAGGCAGATTGTCCAAGATAAAAATATGGCTTTATACGAAAGAATAGTTAGCGTCCCTTATCTCTTCTGTCGGAACTGCGTGACTACTTAGCTTACAAAGAACCTGAAACCAGGCAAGCTAAAAGGCAGACTGTCCAAGATAAGGGTGTTTATTGCAAAAATATTTTTATTTTTTTTGTGATTTTTCTGTTGTTTGATTATGCTATGTAACAGACAAATGCAACAAACATATGCACACACAATTCGATCATCCACGAACAAGCGAGAAGTCGTTTTTAATCACGAGGTAGGGTTTTCCTTCAGAAAAGTGCATTGGCGAAGGTAGGTTCTAACTGTTCTCACCAGGCTAAGGCCCCCAAGGTGCCCCCATTATAGGGTCCCCACTCTCCAGCCTTCCGACCATGCTTAGCACTAAGGCCATAGTCAGTCTTGTTGCCAAAAGAGGAAGGTTATCACCTTGAGTGGTGGTTTTTGATCACACCGGTGGGCACAAGGCCATCACTCCAGCGAACTGTACCTGCCACCCACTCCCTATGGATTTCTCACTTGCCCCCGGGTATAGAGGGAACTGTTGTGTGCAAGGGTTTGTGTACAATTTGTATTTCAAACAATTGCGTAAGTATAAACAAACAACAGTTATTTAAAGCCAAACCGTAAAACATGTTATAATACAAGGTAGGGCAAAAAGCGTTATTTTCTTGGTTTATATATTTTTAAGGCGGCCCATCACTAAATGGGATCAACTCTCGAGGCTTCCCCAGTGGAGTCGTCATCTGTCGCCGCCGTAAAAAAGAAGAGGCGGTCGGAGCGACGCGATGGTTTCGACCCTCTTGATTTTCGCGTTTTTTGTTGGTGGTTACAATGCCTTTAGGTTGTCCGATAACCAGGCTGAACCTAGGGGCGAGGTTTTCGAAAAGGCACTCTTGGATTGTCCGATAACCGGGATAATCCAAAAGCTAGTTTTGAAGGGTTCTGTGGAGTCGCCTCCGATGTTTTTACCGGAAACATCGGAAAAGGAGTTAAAAGGCGTTGGTTTTCAAAAAACCAACTTTGGTCGTTAGAACCAGAGTTGGGTAAGGGAGTTAGTTACGTGTAAAGGAAGTGTTAGTTCCTTTACGACGCCCCTTTCGGGTTCCCTATGACAGGCCAGCTGTTTAAAAAATGTTTAAATCGGTGAAAATTACGCTTTTACCCTTTTATTCTGCGGAATTTAAAATTATCACTACATGACCCTAATATCTATTGTATAATTTAAAATTAAAGCGATAAAAGTAGAGAGGGAGAATATAAACCTCTGAAGCACGCTTTTATATTAATTCTTTAAAAAATAGGGTGCTTTGTGGCAGCCCTTCACTCTACACAACGTCGGAAACTTCTCAGAACGCTCGAAAAACACTCTAAAGACACTTTGAAGCTCCGGAAATGCGTCAGAGGGATTCTAGAGAGAAGATCTAGTGATTTTCTAGAGAGAAGGAGGAGAAAACTCTGTGTGGTGTGTGGAAATGAGGGAATGGAGCCCCCTATTTATAGTTTTTCGCGCCTGACAGGTCGAGACCGTCGTCTCGTCAAACGAGACCGCCGTCTCGCCATGCCAAAGTGGCGAAACCGCCGTCTCGCCCTTCGCAGGTGGCGAGACCGCTGTCCCGGGAAGCAAGACCATCGTCTCGCCATTCGCAGGTGGCGAGACGGCGGTCTCGATTTTGAGACAGCGGTCTCGTCCCCAAAAAGGCGAGAAACCTTATTTTTGTGCAGAAAATCCCTCCTATCCTAGTATGGGGCCTAATAGTCTCTCCTAGTGGCTTGTTAGGCTTCATCCATCTTTGAATAGGAGGTCTTCTACTCTTTATTTGGAGGCCGGGCAAGATTTGGGGGCCGACAGAGCCTCTTCTCTTTCTAGATTGATCTCCTCGATGCATTTTGGTGATAGAATGCTTGAAAGTGAGAGAAAGGAGGGTAGGAGTGCAAGAGAGGGTGTTTGAGACCCCCCCCCCTAGGCCCCTCTATTTATAGAATTTTCGGCCAACCTCAGGACTGTCGTCTGGACATTCGGGACCGCCGTCTCAAATTTGAGGGATTCGGGACCGCTGTCTGGAACCTCAAGACGACGGTCTCAACTTTGGCCTTAAGCGAGACGGCTGTCTCGCAAAGCGAGAAGGCTGTCTCGTTAGTGGAGACGGTGGTCTCGTTTTGCTGAAAATCGAGACGGCGGTATGGACATACGAGACGGCGGTCTCGTTTTTTAGACGCTTTTTTTTTTTGAAGAAAAATAGGACCTTGTTCAAAAACATTTTATGCATGCAATGTTTTCATGTTTGATGTCCTATGATGCCTATTTCATTTAGTTTTTCATAAGGATTTAACTATCATGTCTTGTAGAGACGAGTGTCCTCTGATCTGCGTTCCTTCTGCTTGAACTTGGCTATACCGTTCCGGACTTCTTGTGACCGAAGGACAATTTGTTTTTCTTTCTTTTTCTTTGCTTTTTTTTCTTTTTTGTTTGAGCATACTTTGCCATGTTAGTGTCCCTCTTTCTTCACTTTAGGGGTTTCAATCCTCTTGTTGACTATACGCCTCCATATTCCCAAACTAATTGTTAGAATAATATTGTGAGGGTCAAGAGAAAAGAAGTAAAAGGGTAAATTCAATGGCTTGTGTTTTAGACAGTTAAATTTTTTTTTTTGAAAAGGTTTTGTAAGAATGGCTGGCTAAGGTTAGGCCTAGGTGTTTAAGCTTTTTGTCTAAGCAAACGTTTCTTTTTTCGTACTTGCGCCTTAGTTTATTTCCATTGCTTTTTGTGGCTGGTTGATTTCCCTAGATCGCCCTTTGGGTTTTCGAACTAGGATATTGTGTTTTGGTCCTATCTTTTGTCTAGGTTCCTTCTTTTTGTTTTTGTTTAGGGAATCCTAGCGGACCTTATTTTGTAACCCTAATTTTTGCCTAGGCTACCCTTTATTTTTGTTCGGGTGTCCTACCGGGTTGACCCTATCTTTTGCGTAGCCCCCTTAGTGGGTTTCCTACCGGGTATTTTGCCCTCTTTTTTTTTTTTTTTTTAGCCTTTGGCTTCTATGGCCTTTTTTTTGTTATTATTTTTTCTTTTCACAATATTGGCGAAACATGACTTTCTTTATGGTGGGGTAAAGTCTTATTTTGTGCTTCTAATCAAATAGCTTGATTGTAGTGGCAATGGCAAATTTTGATTACTTGGATGCGCTTTTTATTCTTCTTCTTTTTTGTTTACTTAGACAAGGTTATTGTGAGGTCTAGTCATGAAATAACAAGAAGAGAAGCAGATAGTAAGAAATATATTCTTTATTAATTAATAAGGGAATATGTGCCCTAAAATGCCCGGGGGTCGGGCTAGCCCCAGGGGATAATCTCTAACAGTCATTGGGTTTACATCCCTTAAGCGAAGAGAAAGATCTCCTAATGACTAGGGTAGCTCTTGATGCTTGCATCCCTCCGCTTCGAAATATTTTCTTGAGTGTGCGGAGGGGAGACTTTCCTTTTCTTCCTTCTGCTCGGCCCTTAGTAGGGTCATATCCTAGGCCACACTTGTAAGGATTATCTTTGAATTTTGGGGGTTCCCTCATGCTTTGGGAATCTGCCCCCAATCCTTGGCCAGGATGGTAACCATGCTTCATCATCATGCTGGCTACCTTTGTGTTTTTGGGAAGTCTTTCTACATTGGCGATTTCGAGCGCTTGAAAAGATGTTTCAAGGGCCTCTTCAGCCGCATCCACATAAGGTTGGGTGGACGGTCCACTGATCAGGATATCATCTTCTGCTTGGACCGTGACCAATTTGTCATCCACTATGAACTTGACTTTTTGGTGGAGCGTTGAAGGTACTACCTTAGCGTCATGAATCCAAGGCCTACCGAGGAGACAACTATATGCTAGAGTAATATCCATTACATGAAAGTCGACGTTGAAGATAGTGGGTCCAACTTGGATTGGCAAATTAACTTCTCCCACTACTTCTCGTTTTGATCCTTCGAAGGCTCGAACGATAATGCTGCTTGGGCGCAGACGGGTTCCTTGGATAGTCAACTTGTCAAGTGTGCACTTGGGCATCACGTTCAAGGACAACCCGTTAACCACAAAAACTTTGGCGATGAGGTACTCCTTGCATTTGATGGAGATGTGCAGGGGCTTGTTGTGGTTTGAACCCTCAAGGGGGAGTTCTTCCTCTGTGAAGGTGAGGTGATCGCTTGCCGTGATGTGACTAATGATCCTCTCAACCTTTTCTTGGGATATGGTGTGAGGTACATGTGCTTCGCTCAAGACCTTCATCAGGGCATTTCTGTGCGGTTCCGAGCTCATCATTAGAGATAATAGGGTTATCTTTGTAGGTGTATGATTGAGCTGGTCAATAATTGAATACTCGTTTTGCCTTATAAACTGGAATAATTCCTCTGTCTCCTCCTTGGATTCTTTATTTTCTTTTTCTTCGGTCTTTTTATTTTTTCCTTTATTTTTGGGGATGTCTTCTTGTAAGTCCTTGGGGGAGTAGACTCTTCCACTTCTAGTCATGCCCCCAATGCCGGTTATATTGGTGATATCCTCCTTTATTGGTGAAGATTCTCCATATATCCACGGTACAACTTTATTTGACTCGTAGGGGAAATGACGTGGCATAAATAGTCACACTGGTGTCCTTGCCCCCTCTTCCTTATTATTTTTGAGGACCAATGGTTGAGGCTTATTATCCTCTTGTCGTGAGTCAACCGTTGGGAAAAGCTTGATTAGGAGTGACTTTCTCACCATTCTTCTGATTTGGAAGACATGTCAGTTTAATCCTTCCTTTTTATTATCTTATTTATTAAGCATGAAGGAGGGGAAATTAAATATGCAGATGAATGATATGCATGCAAGTAGACAATTGTTGAATAAAGAAAAATTTCATTTATTCGTAGAAGGTGTACATTCCCCTATTCCATACTATGAAACAACTTTTGACAGAAGCGGAAAAGCCTAAAGAAACCCACAGGCAGGTCTTGATCTTTATGTAATTCCCTTTCGGCTTCCCGGACGTGACGAGCGAGTACTTCGCTTTGCTTCTGGACTGCCTGACTCATATCTTCACTGTATTTTTGAGCCTCTTTGATCTTCGCCTCTTGATGGACGACCAAGGCTTGCAGTTCATCGAGTTTTGTAAGGGCTCGGTCCTTTTCTTGTAGTACTTGGTCGTACTGAGCTAGCTCGTCTCTTTCTTTGCAGCGTAGCTCAGTGAGACTTTTTTTGAGTCTCCGATTGGCCTCTCACTCTTGGCGTATTTATAACCGAGTCCTTGTGAGGTCTTCCAACAAGTCCTTGATCGTTTGAGCCTGTTTTGCTGATTTGGCCTCAAGGCGTGCTGATTTGGTAATTATTTCTTGAAGTTGGCTATCCAAGTTGGTTCTAGCAGCTTTGGATGCTCGGATAGCTTGCTCGTTAGAGTCAGCACACTGATCCTTGAGGCGCTCTATTTCATGATCCTTTTTCTTGCACTGCTTCTGTAGACCATCTATGGTAAGGATAGATTCTTGTTCCCTTTCTTCAAGGGCCCTCATCTGGGCTCCCATGATTTCTATCCTCTGGGTCAAGGCATCGACTTGAGCTTGCATCTCTTCACTATTGGCACATGTAGCGAGTGAGGTGGATGGTTGAGACATCCCTCTTCTTTTTCTCCACACCTCATAGTCACTGGAGGCGGCTACCCGAGCTTTTCCTAGCTCTCTATCTCCCATAAAGACTGGTCTCTCCCATGCTCTTCTCACGGCTGGTGAGTTAGCAATTGTGCATGGATCTCCGAAGAAACACAGTCCTCCGAGCTCCCCTCGGGATATTGTAGTTTGGGTCCTCATGAGTTGTCTCATAGCTACTCTAGGTGAATAGGCTATGCAACCCCTGAGTCCTATCAGTGGTACGTTCGGATAATCCCCACATCTGATGAGGACTGGACTGGGTCGGAACCAAGGGTAGACCCAGGATAAATGGTTGGCGTCCCATTGTTCCAACTCGTTCTTCCACTCTGAGGTTAAGCGTCATTGGAGAGGGATTTTGGAGAAGCTCCTCAAAGGGTCGGGGAACATCCCCATGTAACCAGAGGCGTAAAAATGTGTGATGCCCCACACGAAAAGTAGTGAAGAGCAACAACGGAGTGTTTTTCCTTGCTTTTGGCGGAAAAATTCCACTGAGAGCAAGGTGTCGGCAAGAATTGCAGGCAAGGGACTCTTCGAGTTCACGTCCCAGGCGAAGAAGGCGTCCATGACGGCTTGGTCCACTGTGTCGATGTGGAAGGGAAACAAGAGTGTTCCAAATATAATCAGAGCCAGGGTTTTGTTAAAAGCGATCCATTCTGCCCTTTTAGCCAAAGTGGACAAATGGTCTTCTAACATCAAGACTTTCCAACCTTGGATGTTCCCTTTTTCTATCAGGGTAGTCTGCCGGAAAGGCAATCGGATGATGGCAACGACTTGTGCTGCAAGAGTATATGCCCCGTGGCGGATATGGACTCCGGCTGATTTGGGCCATTTTAGCATGATTTCATACTCCTCCAAAGTGGGCACCATGTCGAATTGTGGAAATTCGAAGTAGCGCAGACTGGAGTTCCAGAAATGAACTAGTACCCTGATGAAAATAGGATTGACACAGATCTTCAGCAGGTCAAGAATCCGTCCATAGGATTTTTCGAAGTCGGAGCGGACCTTGGGTGGCATTATCGCGCAAAGTCGTTCCAACTTCTCAGTATGGTACCGGGGAATGTCCACTTTCTTCAACTGTCTACTAGTCCCCTCCATTTTCTAAAACAAAAAATGCATGCTTTATGAATGTGATGCTTATTGTAGGTATGAATGTGAGTATTTATTTTCCCTATTTATCATGTTTTATTTCTACATGATGTATGGTTTTTGCGTTTTTTTTTTGAAAAAATAAATTACCTATATGGATGGTTTATGAGTGCAATGTTTATGAACAAAGTCTCATTTATTGTTTCCAGGTTTTTTTATTTGATTTGATTTTGTTATTGTTTTTTATAGCCTTTTATCTCTTCTGTTGGACTGCGTGGCTACTTAGCTTACAAAGAACCTGACCAGGCTAGCTAAAAGGCAGAATGTCCAAGATAAAAATGGCTTTATGCGAAAGAATAATGTTTAGCGTCCCTTATCTCTTCTGTCAGACTGCGTGACTACTTAGCTTACAAAGAACCTGAAACCAGGCTAGCTAAAAGGCAGACTGTCCGAGATAAGGGCGTTTATTGTGAAAAATGTTTTTTGTGATTTTTCTGTTGTTTGGTTATGCTATGCAACAAACAAATGCAACAAACAAATGCGCACACAATTCAATCATCCGCGAACAGGCGAGAAGTCGTTTTAATCACGAGGTAGGGTTTTCCTGCAGAAAAGTGCATTGGCGAAGGTAAGTTCTAACTGTTCTCACCAAGGCTAAGGCCCCCAAGGTGCCCCCATTATAGGGTCCCCACTCTCCAGCCTTCCGACCATGCTTAGCACTAAGGCCATAGTCAGTCTTTGTGCCAAAAGAGGAAGGTTATCACCTTGAGTGGTGGTTTCCGATCACACTGGTGGGCTCAAGGCCATCACTATATCGAACCGTACCTGCCACCCACTCCCTATGGATTTCTCACTTTCCCCCAGGTATAGAGGGAACTGTGGTGTGCAAAGGTTTGTGTACATTTTTTATTTCAAACAATTGCGTAAACATAAACAAACAACAATTATTAAAGCCAAGCATTAAAATATGTTATAATACAAGGTAGGGTAAAAGCGTAATTTCTTGGTTTATTTATTTAAGCTGGCCCATCACTAAATGCGATCAACTCTCTAGGCTTCCCCAGTGGAATCGCCATCTGTCGCCGCCGTCAAAAAGAGGCGGTTGGAGCGACGCGATGGTTCCGACTTTCCAATTTTTGTGTGTTTTATGGGTGATTTTACAACGCCTTTTGTTAGAATTGTAGGCTGAGATCAAGAGGGGGGGTGAATTGATCTTTGAAAGATTTTCGCAATTTACAGATTATCTATTTCAAAGATTAAGATTTCTGACCAGTTCTTGAATCACACACAGCAAGCAATCAAAATAAAAGCAGTGACAGAATTAAAAGAGAAAGGTTTAGAAAGATACAACCAAGATTTATACTGGTTCACCCAATCCCAGGGCTACGTCCAGTTTCCAACCAAATTCCAGCTGGGTTCCACTAGATTGAATGTTTTACAGATTACAACTTTAATCTCACACTCAATCTACCACAAGAACCACAATTCCAGTTCCTGCACCTAAACCTTCACCAAGAACCAAATTCCAGTTCTTGACCAACCCTGCAGCCAAATTCCAGCTACAGAAACCAGTGCCCACAATTCTAGGCACCCACAATACAGTAAAAGAAATTAATGAAACAAATAGAAGAAACTTAGAACGCTCAAACCAGATTTATGCAGTTCTGCAGTATGTGTTTCATCTTCAAAAGAATGCAATTTTGCCTTAAGAAAGAACTTCACTGAACTTCACAAAAACTAGCGCAATTCTCTCTTGAAAGTAGCACTTATGATTGCTTGATTGATTGCTAAAAGATGTGTTTTAAAAAGTTCAAGCAACTCTGTTTATATAGAAGATTTTTAAAACTGCTGGTTTATTTAATCTATTAAAATAATCTTTTAATCCGTTAAAAGTCTTGTTTTAATCTGTTAAAACTTCTTTTAATCTATTAAAACGTTCTTGATTATTTTCCAGATTTGTTTTAACTGATACGACACCGTTTATATCAATTAAAACTCTTTGTAAAAAATATTCCAAACTGTTTTAATCGATTGTTTCGTCTTTCAATCGATTAAAATACTGCAAAACATTCTTATAAACTTTTGTAAGTGATTTTAACTGATAACAATCTGTTTTAATAGATTAAAACGCTTAGTAGAAATTCTCTTAAGTTGTTTTTATCGATTAAATCACAGTTTAATCGATTAAAATTATTCTGATCGATCAAAAACTCATTCTGATCGATCATATGCTGGATTACATCGATTAAAAAATACTCCAAGTGGTTTTAATCGATTATTTTGAAGTTATATCGATTAAAATACTACCAGAACACTTCCCTGAACATTTTAAGTAATTTTAATCGATTATTTCGAAACTATATCAGTTAAAACACTGACAGAAGGTTTTCAAAAGTTCCTTTAATGAAAACAATCGATTATTTCGAAAACATATCAGTTAAAAACTTGTTACAAAAGTGTTAAGAACATTTTAGTTGATAAAGCTTATATGCTATTGTAGACCCCAAATCTTGCCCGACCTCCAAATAAAGTCAGAAGATCCCCTATTTGAAGACGGCTGAAGCCTAACAAGCCACTAGGAGAGACTATTAGGCTCCCGTACCAAGATAGGAAGGTTTTTTGGCTAAAAATACATCGCTTGAGCGAGGACACCTGGAAAAATTTGGGACTCTCGGGTCCTGTCTCGCTCAAGCGACTGATGTACTCGCTTGAGCGACAGATGCTTCAAATAAAGGGGACTTCCGGGTCAAGTCTCGCTCAAGCGACTGATGTACTCGCTTGAGCGACAGATGCTTCAAACAAAGGGGACTTCCGGGTCAAGTCTCGCTCAAGCGACTTATGTACTCACCTAAGCCTTGCAAAACGGGGCTTACCAAAAACTTCATACCAGGTGAGGGTACGTACTCACCTAAGCCTTGCAGAACGGGGCTTACCAAAAAACTTCATACCGGGTGGGGGTACGTACTCACCTAAGCCTTGCAGAACGGGGCTTACCAAAAAACTTCATACCAGGTGAGGGTACGTACTCACCTAAGCCTTGCAGAACGGGGCTTACCAAAAACTTCATACCGGGTGGGGGTACGTACTCACCTAAGCCTTGCAGAACGGGGCTTACCAAAAACTTCATACCGGGTGGGGGTACGTACTCACCTAAGCCTTGTAGAACGAGGCTTATCAAAAACCTTGCAGAACGGGGTTCATACCAGATGGGGGTAAGTACTCATCAGAGTTAGTCAAAATGCAGACTCCTACCAGGTGAGGGTAAGTACTCACCAGAACATTATATAGTGAAACTCAAAAACTAGATGGGGGTTCGTACTCATCAAACACCAGATGGGGGTGTATACTCATCAAGCCTTACAAAAAGGAGCTTACCCAACGAGGGTTCATTCTCATCAAACCAGATAGGGGTTGGTACCTATCAAAACTATGCATCATCCGAGAGGATCGAGCAACGTCGACAAAGCGAGCATCCGAAGGATAACCGGGCAAAAAGGGTTAACTCCTTCTCCTACCAACTAATTTTATCGGCATATTAGGCCAATAAATTAGCTAGGCAGAGAAGGGGGGCAGCTGTAGACCCCTAATTTTGCCCGGTCTCTCAAATAAAGATAAAAGAGATCACCCGTAACAAGATAAAGCTCGCCTAGCATTACAAATAAGAGCCAAGGAGACTTCCTACATGAAGATAAAGCTTCAACAGACGCATATCGGCATCAACTGACGTCCAAAACAGGCAAGGAAAGCTTCCCGGAGTCCCGAAACGCGCGAAACTGGCCAGAACAGTCGAGACGGCCGTCCCAAAGGTGGGACGGCCGTCCCAACTTGCTCCAGCCAGTTGGGACGCGCGTCCCGAAGTTGGGACGGCCGTCCCAAGCCCCAGAAAAGTGGGACGGCCGTCCCGGGTCCCCAGGGGGTCCCAGCCTGTGTAATTTTGCCATTTGGGACGGCCGTCCCAGTCCAGACGGCCGTCCCAGTCCAGACGGTGGTCCCGAAGTGCGCCAGCTTCGAAAACTATAAATAGGAGGCTCATTTGTCACTTTTTCACACCACAGACACTCCAGAGAGCTCTGAAACACTTTAGAGCACTTGTCTACTTCTCTCTCTCTCTCGAATGATCTTTCCGATTGCCTTAAATAGGTAACAATCGGTTAAGGAATTATATTCCGGCATTTGATTCTTCTTTAAATTTTTAGTAGAGTCGATCTTGTATTGGTGAGGAGAGACTGTGTAGAGAGAGGGGTTGCCAAAACGCATCCTCACAGTTCGAGATTCTCAATATAAAGCTTGCTACGGAGGTTCTTTTCAATTCCCTTCTCTTTTATTGTTTTATTTATTGTTTTATTTAGCTTTATTATGTCATGTAGAATAGGATCATGTAGATAGCTATTTTAATATCTCTTTTATTGCTTTATTTAGCTTTATTCATCATTTTATACATGCAACATAGAATAAAATCATGTAGATAGCCATTTAATATTATGTAATAAAATAGGGTAATCGCGTAATTTCTCGTAGTCTTTATTTAAATGAATTAATCTGTCATAGGGAACCCGAAAGGGGCGTTGTGGGGTGCTAACACCTTCCCCACACGTAACTAACTCCCTTACCCAACTCTGGTTATAATGGCCAAGTGCGGTTTTTCTTAAAATCAACATTTTTTCCTTTTCCAATGTTTATGGTCAAAACATTGGTGGCGACTCCATAAGAACCCCTTTTCGAAAACCTTTTAAAACAAAAACGCGAGTCTAAACCATCTTTTCGCGACCGCTCGCATAAACGTTTCTAAGACGTCCCCCTCCGGACGTCGGAAAGGGACGGCGGCGACATACCCTACCTTGTATTATAACATGCTTTATTGTCTGGCTTTCAATAAACTGTTGTTTGTTTATACTTACGCAAATTGATTGAGATATAAACTGCATACAAATCCCTTGCACACTACAGTTCCTCCTATACCCGGGGGCAAGTGAGATAACCATAGGGAGTGGGTGGCAGGTACGGTTCGCTGCAGTTAGGGCCTTGTGCCCACCAGTGTGATCGGAAACCACAACTCAAGGTGATAACCTTCCTCTTTTGGCAACAAGACCGACTCTGGCCTTAGTGCTGAGCATGGTTGGACGGCTGGAGAGTGGGGACCCTATAATGGGGGCACCTTGGGGGCCTTAGCCTGGTGAGAACAGTTAGAACCTACCCTGACCAATGCACTTTTGGAGGAAAACCCTACCTCGTGATAAAAACGAAATCTCGCCTGTTCGGGGATGATCGAATTGTGTGTGCATATGATTGTTGCATTTGTATGTTGCGTTGCATAAACAAACAACAGAACAAAAACACAAAAAATATTTCACAAATAAACACCCTTATCTCGGACAGTCTGCCTCTTAGCTAGCCTGGTTTCAGGTTCTTTGTAAGCTAAGTAGCCACACAGTTCCGACAGAAGAGATAAGGGACACTAAATAACCCTTTCGCATAAAGCCATATTTTTATCTCGGACAGTCTGCCTTTTAGCTAGCCTGGTTTCAGGTTCTTTGTAAGCTAAGTAGCCACACAGTCCGACAGAAGAGATAAAAGGCTATAAAAATAAAAAATAAAAAAAATAAAAAATATATAAATCCAAAATAAATAAAATAATAATAACAAAATCAAAAACATTTAGAAAAATTTTGACAAAGTCGTATCATTCATATCGCATCATGTCATAAGTGGAAAAACCAAGAGAAAAAAATAAATGCATAAGAAATAAGGAGAGTCTGCATACGCATCATTTTAATAACCTCTAAAAAAATGAGTCTTAGAGGCGTTTTTTGGGAAAATTACTGGGCCAAATCCCGTATGGGATTTGCGACCTTGTTCTTCACCCTTTTCTCTTCGATTTGATATATTGTGCATCTAAATCGGACATCCCAGTCAAAAGTTATGCCACTTTGAACATCTGCTGCCCTTTTGTACTGGTGCATGCATAGATACATTCATTCTAGGGACCACTAGATATCCCTAAGACAATGGCGAAAGAGGCCCCGAGCACATTTGTGACCTTCGCGACAAGGAAGGAACAAGTGTACTAAGGTGTGATGGTGATTCCCATTATACTTGTCAAGTCTGTGATGGGGAAGGAATCATTACACCGAGGTGGGTATGATACCCCACAAAGCGTAAGCTTTAAGGAGGATACCTAAGCCATTGTCTTAAAGGAATATCCATCTCATAAATCATTTGTTTTAAACAATAAAAATCTTGTTGCATTCTAGAAACGAAAGCGACTGGTATTCTTTATGCCCTCATCCGCATACAAAAAAAAAAACACAAAAATCCCAAACACTATCATACGTCATGTTAGAAAATAAAACATGATAATGTTTAGGAAAAAACAAACACTTGCATCCATCAAGCTTCATCCTCATGCATTTAATAATAGACAGTCGAGAAAATGGACATTCCTCAATACCATGAAAAGAGGATTAAGGCATTCGCATGCCATGCACGAGAGTAGGCTTCTCCATTCCAAAAAAAAAAAAAAATACTTCGAAACAATGCATTGAGGAATGTACACTGTCTGGATGAAAGAAATAAAATTGTTTGTTTTCATCATCTCTTCAAGTGTCTATTGTATTCATAAATTGCATTCATTATCACTTTAATAACAATAAGATAATAAAAAGAAAGGATTAGGCAATGTGCTTTCCACGAATCGAAGTAAGATGGAGAGTGAGCCTTTCGTCATCAAGTTATCTCCAACGGTTGATCCGCCTAAGAAGGATAATAAGCCTCAACCGTTGGGTATCCGAGTTAATAAGGAAGAGGGGGCAAGGATGTTGTTACATTCGTTCACCCCATACATCAAATAAAATTGTACCATGGAGATACCAGAAACATCTTCCATTAATGAAGATATCTCCAGCATAGCCAACATTCGGGGGCAAAATTAGAAGTGAAAGAATCTACACCCCCAGGAGCTATAAGGCAATGCTCCCAAGAATAAAGGAAAAATAAAAAGACCGAAGAAAAACATAATCCAAAGAGGAAATTGAAGAGACTTTGGATTCACGACGCTGAGGCAATTCACGACGCTCTGCCAAAGAGACAAACTCAGGGTAGGCGACAAGCTAGTCACAGTTTGAGCTAGAGACGACATTCAGATCAGCAAATCGTCTGCCCTACCTTGAATGGATGCGGCTGAAGAGGACCTTTGAAATATCTTTTGCCAATATGAAAAGACTTCCCCAACAATATGAAGGTGACCCACATGATGAGGAAATATGGATATCGCCCAAACCAAGGGCTCATTAGAAACTCTCAAGGAATAAGGGAGCCACCAGATTTTAAAGACAATCCTTTGAAGCTTTACCCAACAAAGGATCAAGCTACATGGAGAAAAGGGAAGTCTCCCCTCTGCACCTTGAATCAGATTTTCCCATATAGAGGGGTTCAAGCGTCAAAGGCGACCTTAGTCATTAGGTGTTCTCCTTCTGATTCTTAGGATTTGTAAATCCAATGACTATTAGAGATTACTCCTCGGGGCTAGCCCGACCCCCGAGCATTGTAGGGCACATATTTCCCTATTAATTACAAAGAATGTCATTCTTACTATCTGCTTCTCTTCTTGTTATTAATGTCTGAACCTCATTAATAACCATGTTTAAGCAAACATTTTCAAAGTGCGTCAAAGTAATCAAAATACGCCATTGACCAAAAAAAAAGTCAAAACCATCACTACTGATTGACTAGAAACACAAAATAAAGTTTTACCTCTTCATAAATAAAGTCGTGTTTCGCCAATGTTGTACAAAAAGAAAACAAAAATCAAAAGAAGCCCATAAAAGCCAAAGCCAAAAAGAAAGGGCAAAATACCCGGTAGGAAACCCACCAAAGGGGGCTACGCAAAAGTTAGGGTCAACCCGGTAGGACACCCGAACAAAAATAAAGGGTAGCCTAGGCAAAAGTTAGGGTTACAAAATAAGGTCTACTAGGATTCCCCGAAAAGATACAAAAAGAAGGAACCTAGACAAAAGAAAGGGCCAAAACACAACATCCTAGGCTGAGAACCCAAAGGGCAGACTAGGGAAGTCAATTAGTCATAACAAGCGCCATAGAATAAGACGTCATTCCATAAACAAAACGTTTGTCTAAACTAGCCTAAACACTCTAACCAACCTTGGCTAGCCGTGCTTACAAAAACCATTTTTGTCAAAATAAAATAATTCTAAAACACAAGCCTTTGAATTAAATATCCTCTTCCTTCTTTTCTCTTGACCCTTACCACTACGACATTCTAGTAATTAGTAGGGAAATGTGGAGATAGTAATCAATAGGAGGATCGACATCCCCAAGGAAAGGGAGGGGCGCACTAACATGGCAAGTCGCTCTACAATTAACACAATCATTCTTCGGTCATGAAAAAAATCGAAGACGGCAAAATGGGTACTGTTAGAAAAGTAGTTTTAAATCAAGAGGGGGGGTGAATTGATTTTTGAAAGTTTTTCGCAATACACAGATTATCTAATTCGAAAATTAAGATTACTTATGAATTCACAAATTACAAAGCAATCAAACAGTTTAAGTGCAGCAGCAGAAATTAAAGAGAGAAAGGTTAGGAAAGATTTCACCGGTAATTTTATACTGGTTCACCCAATACCAGGGCTACGTCCAGACTCCAGCCAAATTCCAGCTGGGTTCCACTAGAATAGATGTTTTACGAGACTCACCCTCTTACACCTATTCTAACTCTCCACCAAGAACCAAATTCCAGCTCTTGGAAACCTCTACAACCAAATTCCGACCACAGAGAACCCGAGTGCCCAAATTCCAGGCACCACACACAAGAACCAAATTCCGAGCTCTTGCTTTAACCTTTCCACCAAGAACCAAATTCCAGTTCTTGGCAACTTTCTACAACAACTGCGAGAAAACTTGTACCCAAATTCCAGGTACAAAACAGTACAAATGAATGAATAGAAATTTAAAAGAAGAAACAAAGAAAGCTCAAACCGGATTACACCAATCCACAGTCAGTTTCTTCTTCAAAGAAATGCAAAGTGCCTCAAGAAAGATTTCAAAAGAAGTTCACAAAAACAGTTGTGTATCTTTCTTGAAAAATGCTAATAGTTGCTTGTATTGATTGCTTGAATTGTGTCAAAACTGATATGATAAAAGTTCCAAGCAATTCTGTTTATAAAAGAGTATTTTCAAATCTGCTGCATTAATTAATCTGTTGAAAGTTTGTTTTAATCTGTTGAAATAGCCGTTATAATCTGTTAAAAGTCCTTTCAACCCATTAATGCGTTCTTGATCTTTAACAGAAAATGTTTTAGTTGATACGACCACGTTTTTATCAGTTAAAACGTTTTACAAACATTTTCTAAGTATAAAACAATCGATTGAATCACGTATTAATCGATTGATTTGTTTAAAAACCTTCTTATAAAACTTTCCAAGTTATTTTAACTGATATAAAGTCGTTTCAATCGATTGAAAAACTGCACATATATTTTCAAGTCATTTTTATCGATTGAAAGTTCATTTTAATCGATTGAAAAGATTTTCTAAGTTATTTTAATCGATTGAAATGCGTTTTAATCGATTGAAATAATTCTGATCGGTCATAATTCAATTCTGATCGATCATAACCAACTACGATCGGTCATAATCTCATTCTGATCGATCATCACTGACATCCAAAGTGATTTTAATCGATTGAAACGTGTTTTAATCGATTAAAATAATTCTAATCGCTCATATTTAAGATCTGATCGATTATATTGCATTCGACCTATTATATTCGAATTCTAATCGGTCATAAAGAGTTTTAATCGATTAAAAGAAGTTTGTATCGATTAAAATATTGTAAAAACACTTTTTAAAACATTCTAAGTGTTTTAAATTGATTCTTTCAAACCTTTATCGGTTAATAACTTGTTTAAGAAAATTCTTTGCCAAAATGCTTTTGTTTTTGATTTGTTTAAAACTATTTTTGAGGCATTTTGCAAATTGAGTGAAGAAGCTTTATGCGAGTGGAAAAGGTAAAGTGGTTTTACCTAAGCTTTCTGTTAAGACACACTAAGTCTTCGACTCCATTCTTCCGAGTGACTTGTTTGACTGTTGCAGAGTTGACCTTTGACTTTATCTTTGACTTCATCAAATCACTGAGATCTTTGCTAGGATCACTTTCGAGTCTCCCCTATTTGATGAAGACAAACACCATTTTGAAAAAACAATCTCTGCAAAATAAGTCACTTGATAATGCGGTTAGGTGAGAAATATAAGAATGTAATAAAGTTTTGTTTCTCCCCTAAAACTTATTTCTCCCCTAAAACTTATTTCTCCCCTAAACTGTTGCTCTTAAATTTATCTTAAAGTGATGCAACTATTTCTCCCCCTTTTGACTTCATCAAAAATAGGGAATAGAAGAGAAAAGAATAAAATGTAAGGTTTCGAAAAATATGCTCAAGTTTTTGAAAATACAAAGTGAATCAATATTTCACTCATGAAAATAATCAATTAAAGTTGATTCAAACTTATCTCCATTAACACGTTTGTAATGAATACAATTAACACGTGTAAAGATAAGGGAATCACGCTTTAGTAGCATGTTTACGAAACTGACCATTAACTAAAGCCTTTAATCTTTCTTCCCAGAATAAAAATCGATTAAAAACGAGCATAATCGGTTAAAATGTTCTTGGTAAATGATTTTAATCGATTGAAAGAAAAGTTTAATCGATTAAAACATTTAAGATTTTGAAAACATGAAACTTTAGTAAAAATAATCGATTATTTCGATTTTAAATCGATTAAAACGATGAATGAAAACTGTTGTTTAAGTTTATTTAACCGATTAAAAGGTGTTTTTATTGACTAAAACAACCAGACTTGCACTCTAAGTAATGTTTGATGCATCTAAGATGCCTAACTCAGTGCGAATTTTGTAAAACTGATCATTTAGAAGGATGTTTTAACAATACTAACAGACTATCTTAGCTAATAGATCTATCAGAATAAAGTCTTATTTAGCTAAAGCTCTCAGGGATCTATTTAAATTCTATTTACGCCGATCTGATCTAGATTAGATCCTAAACCATATTTAACCAAAGGTTAAGGCAAATGTTCCTGGTATAACACCAGTTAATATCACAGTCCATGCAAACAATATAAAGATAGAAATAAGCAGAAGATAAAGATGATGAGGGGAACTAGTCATCCCAATTTCCCTGATTGAACTGCTTATCCACCAGCTTGGTGATCATTCATTTGATTCCCACCAATATCAAAAGATAATAGGCTTTCCTTTTTGCTGGAACTAATTTTGCTCTATCAACTATTTGAGTCAACAACTGCTGTCACTCCTGGTTTCGCAGCTCTGATCTTCAAGGGATTCCCAGACTTGTTCCTGCAAAACAATTAAGTATTTTTCTGGTACCCTTTATAATTATTGGGTCCTGATCATGTTATTTGAAAAGAATTAATCTTTGGAACCCATTTCATTCTCCCTTTAGGAATAGCATACTTTTTAATTCTGCAGTATTTTACTGAATGCCCTTTCTTCATGCAGTAGAAACATTTGATTGTAGAGTATGAATTCCTATTTGTTTTTGTTTTCTTGGATCTAGATTTAAAGCCTATTCCAGTTTTGTCAAACATTAATTTTTGAGATCCAAGTAATATATCAAGATTAGCTTGCCCCTGAGTGAACTTTGAAACGAGTTTGAGATAAGAATTCAATTTTCTTTTGCAATTCGGGACGGTTATTGCATGGTTTATTGCATTCACAATCGGAGTTAGCATGAATCGGTTTCAAGAATTCATTATCAGTTTCATTTTCACTAATCTGTTTTTCCGGAGAATCAACCTTGTTAACTAGCCGGTTATTTAATCCTTTTAGCCTATCATTTTCTTTTTGAAGTTTCTTAGCCTCTTCATGCATTTCATTAAATGCTTCTTGTAATGCATCATAGTTGACAAAATTTGAAGAGGAGCTAGAACTTACCTGGTCGGAATTTTCTGGGCATTCTATCCTGGCATGGCCACTGGTATTTGGTGATTCTGAGTTGACCATTAAGCATATCTCTGGTGCTTCTTCATAGGTCTTTTCAAGGATCTTCCACATTTGTGCAGCGAGTTTGACAATGTGCAATCCTAAAAAAATCATTTACGTTAAGCGCGAAGAGATGATGTTTTTGGCAATACAATCATCTTGAATTACGTTAGCAATATCAGTTTCTGTTCAATAACATTCCAAGCATTTATACTAACAGATTCAATGAAGATTTTCATCTTTATTTTCCAATATAGATAATCTGTTCCACTCAACGGTGGAGGTCTATCAATGCACGCTCCCTCGAGAAAATGCCATGGATCGAAGTAACTTGATTAACTTTCAAGCACCTCGCTCGATGCCAATTGTTAGAAAAGTAGTTTTAAATCAAGAGGGGGGTGAATTGATTTTTGAAAGTTTTTCGCAATACACAGATTATCTAATTCGAAAATTAAGATTACTTATGAATTCACAAATTACAAAGCAATCAAACGAGTTTAAGTGCAGCGACGAAATTAAAGAGAGAAAGGTTAGGAAAGATTTCACCGGTAATTTTATACTTGGTTCACCCAATACCAGGGCTACGTCCGGACTCCGACCAAATTCCAGTGGGTTCCACTAGAATAGATGTTTTACGAGACTCACCCTCTTACACCTATTCTAACTCTCCACCAAGAACCAAATTCCAGCTCTTGGAAACCTCTCGCAACCAAATTCCGACCACGAGAGAACCCGGTGCCCAAATTCCAGGCACCACACACAAGAACCAAATTCCAGCTCTTGCTTTAACCTTTCCACCAAGAACCAAATTCCAGTTCTTGGCAACTTTCTACAACAACTGCAGAAAACTTGTACCCAAATTCCAGGTACAAAACGAGTACAAATGAATGAATAGAAATTTAAAAGAAGAAACAAAGAAAGCTCAAACCGGATTACACCAATCCACGATCAGTTTCTTCTTCAAAGAAATGCAAAGTGCCTCAAGAAAGATTTCAAAAGAAGTTCACAAAAACAGTTGTGTATCTTTCTTGAAAAATGCTAATAGTTGCTTGTATTGATTGCTTGAATTGTGTCAAAAGCTGATATGATAAAAGTTCCAAGCAATTCTGTTTATAAAAGAGTATTTTCAAATCTGTTGCATTAATTAATCTGTTGAAAGTTTGTTTTAATCTGTTGAAATAGCCGTTATAATCTGTTAAAAGTCCTTTCAACCCATTAATGCGTTCTTGATCTTTAACGAGAAAATGTTTTAGTTGATACGACCACGTTTTTATCGGTTAAAACGTTTTACAAACATTTTCTAAGTATAAAACAATCGATTGAATCACGTATTAATCGATTGATTTGTTTAAAAACCTTCTTATAAAACTTTCCAAGTTATTTTAAGCTGATATAAAGTCGTTTCAATCGATTGAAAAAGCTGCACATATATTTTCAAGTCATTTTTATCGATTGAAAGTTCATTTTAATCGATTGAAAAGATTTTCTAAGTTATTTTAATCGATTGAAATGCGTTTTAATCGATTGAAATAATTCGATCGGTCATAATTCAATTCGATCGATCATAACCAACTTCGATCGGTCATAATCTCATTCGATCGATCATCATCGACATCCAAAGTGATTTTAATCGATTGAAACGTGTTTTAATCGATTAAAATAATTCTAATCGCTCATATTTAAGATCTGATCGATTATATTGCATTCCGACCTATTATATTCGAATTCTAATCGGTCATAAAGAGTTTTAATCGATTAAAAGAAGTTTGTATCGATTAAAATATTGTAAAAACACTTTTTAAAACATTCTAAGTGTTTTAAATTGATTCTTTCAAACCTTTATCGAGTTAATAACTTGTTTAAGAAAATTCTTTGCCAAAATGCTTTTGTTTTTGATTTGTTTAAAACTATTTTTGAGGCATTTTGCAAATTGAGTGAAGAAGCTTTATGCGATGGAAAAGGTAAAGTGGTTTTACCTAAGCTTTCTGTTAAGACACACTAAGTCTTCAGCTCCATTCTTCTGAGTGACTTGTTTGACTGTTGCAGAGTTGACCTTTGACTTTATCTTTGACTTCATCAAATCACTGAGATCTTTGCTAGGATCACTTTCAGGTACATCCTATCCCTATCGATGAAAGCACATAACGTCAGAAGCTCATCAGAAGTAAAAGCACATTGGTTAATCCTTTTGAAAGATTAATTGAAATAGTATTATAGGATGCATATCGCCAACATTGCATGCATATGATAGGCTCCTATCTCTCAAAAAAAGAAGATAAAGAAAAAAATGAGAATAAAAAGAATAATGCCTGCTAGGAGATTCTTAGGCAAAAGTTAGGGTAGCTCGCTAGATCGAAAACCCACAAAGGGCGGTCTAGGCAAAAGTTAGGGCATTCATAAAAAAGGAAAAAGCCCGCTAAGATATCCTAGGCAAAAATTAAGGCAGCCCGCTAGACCGAAACCCCAAAAGGGCGGTCTAGGCAAAAGATAGGGCTAAACCAAAAAATGAATAAAAGAGAGGGGTCTTTCATCATAATCATGAGAATCCGAGCAGGAGAATGCCAGTCACTTTTCCGGATGCATCAATCAAAAAGAAAAGATTGCATTTAAAGCATCCACACACAAGTAGTCGCACAAAACGACTTTGTCAAGGTAAAAAAATAAAAAAAATAAAAAATAAAATAAAATAAATAAAATAAAATAAAATAAAAAAATCACTTCAAATAAAAAACAAAAACGAAAAGCATTCATGCATATAAGGAGAATAGCTCCATGTTTGTGATTGAAAACAGGATCACTGAGACTGAGTCTCCAAATAAAGCCTTCAAGAAAATGGAGCAAGTTGTCAATCAAGCGACTCATCAAAATAAGAGCTTCCAAAAATCAAGAGCTCTAGCTACCATCCTTCTACCCAGAAAAAGAAGGCACAAGAAAGTAATAAGTCTCCAAACATTGCTCTCCCTCAAGAAAGAAGAATGAGTTGTCATAAGAAGCTTCCAGAAGCCAAAGCTCCAATCATCACCCAATAAAAGAGGGCACAATCATCAAGACATCATAAAAGAAAAGCCGACGGAAAGGCTTAGTCATCCCCAAGAGGATCCTTGCCTACTCCGAAGGCCAAACAAAAAGATTACCTCACGACTTAGCTACACCACCACATGAGTCATCAAGCACACTCACCCAAAGTCTCCTCCACACTCCCCAATGGAGAATAAAGGCTTCAAGAGCCCATCATCATCAACAGTCAAAAGAGTCCAAACCATCAAGGGCTCAACAAAAAAAAAAGAGAAAAGAAGAAAAATAGAAAACCCTTGCATCCCCAGCGGATGTCCAAAAAGGCAACAACAAAGCAGGCCGAATAAAAATCCTTAAGTGGATCTCCAAAAAAAAATTCTACAAAAAGGAATCAGAAATTCCCATCCCCCAGTGAAATAAGAGCTTCACAAGTATAGCTCGCATCAACATTAATCAAGGAGCCAGGACTCCATCCCAGAAAAATCGGATCCCCATGGAAGTTAATAATCCCTTGATGGATCACCTAAGAAAATTTATCCCCTGCTGATCCCCAAAAAGAATGGAAAAAGCCTGCGTGTATAAAAGAAACTAAAAAATAAAAAGGCACACGCATTATAAAAAAGCCAGATTTCAAAATTGCGATAAAAAAGAAATAAATCGCAAAAAAAGGCGAAATCAAATAAAAATCCTTATTCCCCGGTGGATCACCAAAAAGAGAAAAATCATCTCCAGTGAGCCTACGACAAAGGCAAATTCCAAACTCACATCCTTAGAAGGGTCATTTGCCTAGGCGTAGGCAAGATCTGGCGAGCAAGAGCCAATTTCCCCAGAAAGGGACATCAACCTATTCGGAGGCAAGCAAGTATAAAGTCTTCACCACTAATGAAGCATCCGCCTACTCAGAGGCACAAGAAACAAAAAAAACTCCATTTCCCCAGAGAAATAAGAGCTTGAAGAAACCAACTCTCATCAACACCAAACAAGGAGTCACAACTCCAATCCCCCAAAAGGCGACCAAAATTAGATCCCCAAGGAGTCAACCAACTCCCTAGCAGATCACCAAAAAAACTTACCCAGAGAGCCTACTGCAAAGGCAAAACTTCAAACGCATATCCTCAGAAAGCTACTTGCCTAACATGGATATCCCTAGTGGAACGCATAGGCAAAACCTTGCAAGCAAAAAAGCAACATTAGCCTATTCAGAGGCAAAGAAAAAATCAAAACCAAAAGTCTTCACCTCCAAACGGAACATCTACCTACTCAGAGGCATTACCAAAAACTCAATGGATATCCGCCTACTCAAGAGGCGTCACCAAGATCAACAAATCCCCAGAGGATTCCTGCCTACCTAAGAGGCACTTATCAAAAAAATCCCCGACAACCAGCAAAGTCGGATGACCACCACAAAAGATCAAAAACAAAGAATCCCCAGCAATCAACAAGCTGGACGAACACCAACAAAATCCCCGGCGCAGACCGGACGACAATTCCCAGAAAAGACAAAAAACAAAGACAGAACACATCTCAACAATGGACTGCATTTACCAGCCTGATGGGGGGTTCATACCCATCCAGTCCCACACAACGGACTACAACTACCAGCCTGATGGGGGGTTTATACCCATCAACCGAAGGATCGGCTACCATCAGAAGGAGTATCCCGAGGTTTTACCACGTGTCCACCGAAGGGATCGGCTACGTCAGAAGTAGTATCCTGGAAGTGCACGAACACAGAAATCACTCCCCAGGGAGTAGGCGCATGGTCAGAATCAGTAAGCCGTCACCACGGCCAAAGGATCAGCTACCGCAAGATGGAGCATCCGGAGGCTTAACCACCAGATGGGGGTGCATACTCATCAGGCCTTACAGAAGAGGGCTTACCAGACGGGGGTTCATACTCGTCAAACACCAGATGGGGGTGTGTACTCATCAGGCCTTACAAAAGGGGGCTTACCGGGCGAGGGTTCATACTCGTCAAACCAGATGAGGGTTCGTACTCATCAGCCAAAGGGGTCAGCTACCACATCAAAGGAGCATCCCAGAGGCGCACAACACAACATCTCCCCAGAAGATCATCCGCCACAAAGACGGTACATCCGAAGGGAAACCGGGCAAGAGGGTCAACTCCTTTACCCTCCAGTCGATCACCTCAGCACAAAAGGCCAGCAATCGACTAGTCAGGTAAAGGGGGGGCAGCTGTAGACCCTAAATCTTGCCCGGCCTCCAAATAAAGTCAGAAGATCCCCTATTTGAAGACGGCTGAAGCCTAACAAGCTACTAGGAGAGACTATTAGACTCCCGTACCAAGATAGGAAGGTTTTTTGGCTAAAAATACATCGCTTGAGCGAGGACACCTGGAAAAATTTGGGACTCTCAGGTCCTGTCTCGCTCAAGCGACTGATGTACTCGCTTGAGCGACAGATGCTTCAAACAAAGGGGACTTCCGGGTCAAGTCTCGCTCAAGCGACTGATGTACTCGCTTGAGCGACAGATGCTTCAAACAAAGGGGGACTTCCGGGTCAAGTCTCGCTCAAGCGACTGATGTACTCGCTTGAGCGACAGATGCTTCGAACAAAGGGGACTCCCGGGTCAAGTTTCGCTCAAGCGACTGGTGTACTCACTTGAGCGATGGATGCTCCAGGGAGACGACAGTCTGGATTATCCAGACGACGGTCTCGACCCTATGAAACGAACGAGACAACGGTCTCGAATTCCGAGACGGCGGTCTCGACCCTGTCAGATGAGAACGACGGTCTGGACCCTGATAGCGTGAAAAACTATAAATAGGGGCTCCTCCCCCCTCATTTCCACAGAGAATAAACCCAACTCTCCCTTCTCTCTAGATTTTCTCTCTCTAAGAATCCCTCCAAGGCATTTCCGGAGTTTCCGAGCGTCTTTAGGCATAGACTGAGCGTTCTAAATCTTCTTAAGAATCCCTCCGAGGCATTTCCGGAGTTTCTGAGAGTGTAGAGTGAAGGGTTGCCAAAACGCACCCTCTCTTTTTAATATATAAAGCTTGCTTTGGAGGTGCATATCCTCATTCTCTTTTATTTAAATTACTGCTATTTAATTTATGCAATAGAAACCAGGGCAATGTAGTCACATATTTAAATTCCGCATAATAAAAAAGGGTAAAAGCTCAATTTTCCAAGTTTAATTATTCACAAATAAAGTCGGCCTATCATAGGGAACCCGAAAGGGGCGTCGTAAAGGGACTAATACTCCCTTTACACGTAACTAACTCCCTTACCCAACTCTGGTTCTAATGACCAAAGTTGGTTTTCGAAAATCAACGCCTTTTTTAACCCCTTTTCCGATATTTATGGTAAAAATATCGGTGGCGACTCCATAGAACCCAAAATAAATAAGTCTTTGGGTTAGCCCGGTTGTCGGACAACTCAAGGACACTTTTTAAAACCTCGTCTCTAGGTTAGCCCGGTTATCGGACAACCTAAGGACGTTGTAACCACCTATAAAAACGCGAAAACAAGAGGGTCGATAAAACCATCGCGTCGCTCCGACCGACCCTCCCTCTTTTGGGAGGCGGCGACAGCTATTAGTTAAAATAGTTAATTAAAAACCTTTTAACAAAATACTTTGTTTTTAACCATTTAAACATTTTTTTAGAGGCAGTTGCAAAATCTTTTAAATGAAGAAACCTCATGCAACAGAGAGATAAAAATGATTATACCTAAGCAGAGATGCAGACTCACTAATCCCACTACCCTTTTGTCTAAGTGACCTTTGACTGCCACAAAGTAGCCTTTGACTTCATTTTTGACTTCATCAAATCAACAAGATCTTTGCCAAAGTATTTTAATAAGATCTTCATCACTTTTAGTCTCCCCCTATTTGATGAAGACAAACACCTCTTTGAATAATAACTCTGCAGAAGAAGTCACTTGAATATAAAGATTAGTGAGCAATCAAAAATTAATCATTTTCCCATTTCTCCCCCTATATTGCTGCTCCCCCTAAATAAGGAAAATCAATTATAAAGCAAAGCAATTATTTCTCCCCCTTTTGACTTCATCAAAAATAGGGAACAGAGGAACACAACAAAAACTATGCACGGTATGCAAAAAAAATTTGGACAAGATACCTTACTCATGTAAAGACCAATCAAAGTTGATTCAAACTTATCTTCATTAACACGTTTGTAATGAATACAATTAACACGTGTAATGATAAGGGAACCACGCTTTAGTAGCATGTTACAAGAACATCCATTAACTAAAGCCTTTAATTTTTCTTTCCAGAGTAATAATCGATTAAAAACAGGACAAAATCGATTAAAAAGTTCTTGGTAATGGTTTTAATCGATTAAAACAGTGATGAAATTCGAAAGTTTGAAACATAAGTTGATTTAATCGATTAAATCAACATTTAATCGATTAAAACAGTAAGAAAAATGTTGTAAGTGCTTTTAATCGATTTAAAGCTTGTTTTTATCGATTAAAACAACCAGTTTTGAAAACTAAGTACTGTTTGATGCATCTATCATGCCTAATTCAGTTCGGATTTTGTAAAATCGATTATTAGGAAAATGTTTTAAGATAATATCAACTAGATTGAGTAAGTTTTAACCAATAGATCCATCAAAATCAGAATAGTATCTTATTTAGCTGATTTAACTGATGTAAACTAGTTTTAGTTGATACAAACACATGACATACCGGTTTTAATCGATTAATACGCAAATTAATCGATTATTTTGATGTGAATTTCCTATATAAGTGTTTCTTTTAATTGATTTAATCGATTGAATCTATTTTGTATCAGCTAAAATTATTAGAGAATTATGTTTGATTTTATCTAGGCTCTCTTAATTCAACTTAAAACCTACATCATATTTAGCAAAGTTAAAAAGATTGTTCCTGGTTTACAACCAGTTAATATTACAGACCAGAAATAGAAATTAGCAGTAAAAGAAATATAAGAAAAAGATAGGAAGGGACCCTTTTTGTCCAAAAACTCAATCATCCCAATTCCCTTGGTTGAGCTGCATATCTTCCAGTTTGGTGTAAATATCAGCAATCTAGTTTCCAAGGTTTGTGAACTTATTATTGGTTTGCTGGAAATGTTGATATGTCATTTGCATATGATTCCTTTGGTTTTCCTGCATTGTGGCCATTTGAGAAAGCATGGACCTTTCAAATTGTGACAGAGGAGTCCCACGGTCAGGTTGCTCCATGTAGGGAATGATCTCCATATTCTCATATGAAGCTTGACCACTGATGGATTCAGGAACCTCTCCAGCAGCTGGAGAGGAAGGAATTTGGCCTTGCTCATCTTCTTCTTCATCTTCTTCCTCATCTTCAGACATCCCAGCATCAGATATGGTTTTTGGTTCAATTTGTGATACGAATGCCATGTGATTGAAAAATTTATTTAAAGATCTCCTAGTGGAAACTCCCTGATTTATTTCACCAATGATGTTGTCTATTGAAAGATTTCTTGGAGTCTTCCATTCTTTAGGTAACTGCTCTTCAGTTTCTTCAATATTTTCGGCCTGTTTTTGAAAAACTGTTGATTCTGTCAGTTTTAACTGATACATTTTATCAGTTAAAACATCATCTTCTGTACTATAATAAAAAATATTCTGCATACTTGGGTTAGTCTCATCAAATACAACATGAACAGATTCTTCTACAGTATTTAGCCTTTTGTTAAAGATTCTATAAGCATGGTTATTCAATGAATATCCCAAGAAGATACCTTCATCTGATTTGGAATCAAACTTTCCAAGATTTTCCTTTCCATTGTTTAAAACAAAAACCTTACTTCCAAATACTCTAAAATAGTTTATGTTAGGCTTTTTACCTTTGTATAATTCATAGGCAGTTTTCTTAAGAAAAGGTCTAATTAAAACACGGTTTAATACATGCCAAGCAGTACTAATGGCATCAGCCCAAAAATATTTTGGTAATGCTTTCTCATTAAGCATTGTCCTAGCTAACTCTTCAAGAGAACAATTTTTCCTTTCAACTACACCATTCTGTTGAGGAGTTCTAGGAGCAGAAAAATTATGCTTAATACCATGTTTATCACAAAATTTATTGAAATTTTCGTTTGAAAATTCTCCCCCATGAGCACTTTGAATACAAGAGTTGAAATAGCCTTTTTCATTTTGAATTTGTTTCACAAATTTCTTAAACAAATGGAAAGTATCAGATTTTAGTTTTAAAAATAATGTCCAGGTAAATCTTAAGTAATCATCTACTATAACCAGTGCATATAGATTTCCTCCTAAACTCATAGTTCTAGAAGGACCAAAGAGATCCATGTGCAAAAGTTCAAGAGGTCTAGAATTTGAAACAATATTTTTCTGTGAAAAAGAATTCCTTACTTGTTTCCCCTTTTGACATGCATCACATACTTTGTCTTTCACAAACTTAAGTTTAGGTAAGCCAACTACAAGATCTTTAGAAATCAGTTTATTAAGATGATTCATATGAATATGAGCTAACCTCCTATGCCACAACCAAGAATCATTCTCTTTAGAGATTAAGCAACAATTTTTAGCAGAATTAGTATCTAACATGTAAATATTGTTGATCCTCTTACCAGTAATCAGTACCTATTCTGAATCTGATTTGATTATTTGACATTGATTTTGACCAAAGACCACTTTATGTCCTTTATCACAAAGCTTGCTAATACTAATCAAATTATGTTTTAAACCCTCAACATATAATACATTGTTAATAATACCTGATTCTGTGCATTTGATGTCACCTATTCCAAGGATTCTTCCTTTGTTATTATCCCCATAGACAACAGTCCCACCATTCTTTAGTTTTAAGTTGTAAAATTTTGTAATATCACCCGTCATGTGTTTAGAACAGCCACTCGTCAAGGTACTAGAGATCTTCGATTTGTTTTGCTCGAAAGAGAAATTAGTATAGTTGCGAGTACAAAATGATACTGAAATTGAAATACACAATTAAATCTGCACCTGGAAGTAAAATTTTAATCGATTAATTTGATATTCAATCGATTAATCAAGTTCTGGAGAAAATATATCAGAATAATAATCGATTTAAACGAGGAATAATCGATTAAATTTATCCTTTTAATGATTTTAACTGATATAAATCCATTTTAATCGATTAAAACAGCTAAACTAGATTCCAGAGAACATTTTAATCGATTAATTCGTATTTCAATCGATTAAAACTGTATCGGACAGCTTTTTCGGTATTTTTCGTAAGTGATTTTAACCGATTAAATCAATTAAAATACTCAGTCCATGAATCCGAAAGCGAATTTGCTGATTTGATACCCGAGGACTTCCAGATTTTGTTCCCGCAAAATAGATTTGGCATATTTCGGTACCCCTTTTAATTACTCGGGTCCAATCATGTTATTTGAAATGAATTTACGGGTATCCACTTCATTCTACCTTTAGGAATAACATATTTCTTAATTCTACAATATTTCACAGAATGACCTTTTTTCATGCAGTAAAAACATTTAATAAATGGAGACGACACAGATTTACTATATGCAAAATAGTTTTTAAATGCTCTAGTTTTCTTTCCAATAGGAGGTGTAAAACCTATTCCACCACGATCAATAACTAATTTTTGAGAATCAAGTATCATATCAAGACTAGTTTTTCCTTGTGCAAGTTTAGATGCAATTTTTATTAAATATGTTAATTTCTCTTGTAACTCAAGACAATTTTTACAATCTTTAACATTACACATGCAATCAGAGTTATTACCTATTTCCAAATTTTCATTCTTGGTTTCTGTTAGAATCGCGCAGCGGAATGATCGCGTGGTCAGACAAAAACCAAGAGGGGGGTGAATTGGTTTCTTAATAAAAATTAGGTTTTCAAAATTTTCCCCAAATTTTACCGATTAAAAACTGTGTAAATGTAAATAGAGAAAGGGATAGAGTCTTACACAGGAAATTTATACTGGTTCGGATCAAAAGACCCTACGTCCAGTTGCTAATCACTCAACAGAGGATTAACGCTGTCACTATAAACAAATTGTTACAATACAAATTACAATAGAAGAGATAAAGTAAAAGATGACACCTCTCTTGAAACCCACAAGAGATGAAGAACATCTTTCCCCAGAGACGACACAGCACACAATCCACTAAGAACTCCACTTAGTGATTCTTATCGCTTCTAGCCCACACCAGGTTCAGAAAGCCCCCTTTCCTTGCAACAAACAGTTCTCTGACACTCACAGCACTTAACTTTTGTATGGAAAAGGTTGTTCTTCATTTCTGAGTGCCAAAGGAGAGTTTAAGTAGGGAAATTAGGGTTTAGGAATTGGGGATTTCGAAACTAGGGTTCTTGGTAATTGGGTTTTCGAAAATAGGGTTAATTTGAAATTTAAAATAAAAAACAGACTGAAATAATCGATTAAATGGAGTTATAATCAATTAAAACAAAGCCAAAAAAACAGAACCCAAAACCTCTCTGTTTTAATCTATTATTTGAAGTTTTAATCGATTATTTGACCTAATAATCGATTATTTTGATGTTTTAATCGATTAAAACAGTGAGTATATACTGAAAATGGTTTTCTCACTTTTTTAATCGATTATTTCCCTATATAATCGATTAAAGCCGAGCCTGGATGATATATTTGGGCTTTTTGAAGCTTCTAAGTTGTAGACTATGTACCGGCTATCTCAAACTCTAAAATTACAGACTCAATCTAATTAAAACAGAGTTATTACACTACAAAAACAAGTCTTCAACACTCTAAGTCTTTGAGTTCTTGAATCATCATCAAAATCAACAATCTTCATGTTCATCAAGTGCAACATCAAGTCCTTGAATGTTCAACAATCTCCCCCTTTTTGATGATGATCAAAATTATCTTTTAAAGCCCTTGTAATAACCTGTTTTATCTGTCATACTAACAAACACATCAAACATACCAGATAATATTTAAATGCAATTCATAAGAGGCTTTAAATTTTTCTCCCCCTATTTTGATTATAATCAAAAAGAACTCTGCAATAACAATCATAAGAGCTCCCCCTCAAAATATGCATAAGTTGAAGATAACTCCCCCTCAATCAAAGCAATAACAAAACATCATATTTTATTTCAAAAATGATTATTCATTACAATCACAAAGCAATAACAATAGAAAATACTCAACAAAATTTAAGATTCCTTACTATCATCATCATTAAAGTGTTCATCAAATCTATTTTCTAAACGACACACTTTATCATCAAATCGATTATTTTTAGCTGATAATCGATTATCAGCTGGTTTTAATCGATTATTTTGCGAAATAATCGATTATTCCAGAGACAAATACCCTGTTTTGGATGTTTTGAGTGAAAATAATCGATTATAATTCTCGATGATCGATTATTCCGGAGAGGAATGCCCTGTTTTGAGTATTTTAACACATGATAACCTATGAACATCCTAACCCACGAATTATAACATTATAATCATCCAAAAACGATCAGATTAAGCAGATTTTAATCTATTTCTAATATCCCTAAGTCTCTTCTAAGATCATAGAATCTATCCTTGGGTAGAGGATTAGTAAATATATCTGCTAATTGATGTTTGGTATCTACATACTCTATTTTACAGTTTCCTTTGCTGATATGATCTCTTAAAAAGTGATGTCTTATTTCTATATGTTTAGTCCTAGAGTGCATTACTGGATTCTTAGTTAGATTTATTGCACTCTTATTATCACACATCAAGGGTATGTCATCTAAAAAGATATTATAATCTTCTAACTATTGTTTCATCCACAGAATTTGAGCACAACAACTACCAGCTGCAATATATTCAGCTTCAGTGGTAGATAAAGCAACACATGCCTGTTTCTTAGAATGCCAAGATATTAAGGATGAACCAAACAAATGACAAGTCCCACTAGTACTTTTCCTATCAATTTTACATCCTCCATAATCAGCATCAGAATATCCTATTAAACTCATACAAACATCAGATGGATACCACGAACCAGTTTATGCTATTCTGCAGTGAGTTTCTTCTTTAAAGAAAAACAATATTCCTCAAGAAAGATTTTTAAAGAACTTCTCAAAAATTGCCGCGAATCTTTCTTGAAAAGAGTGCTAAAGTTGCTTGATTGATTGCTTAAGGATGTGTGAAAACTTATATTCAATGTGTGTTTAAAAAGTTCAAGCCAAACTGTTTTTATAGAAGATTTTCAAAACCAGTTGGTTTAATTAATCTGTTAAAAGATTCTTTTAATCTGTTAAAAGTGCAGTTTTAATCTGTTAAAACTTCTTTTAATCCATTAATACGTTCTTGATTCTTTAACATATTTGTTTTAAATGATACTGACAACGTTTATATCAATTAAAACACTTTATAAAAAATCTTCTAAGTTGATTTAATCGATTGTTTCGCAATTCAATCGATTGAAATACTGCAAAACTTTCTTATAAAACTTTTCAAGTTATTTTAAGCTGATAAAAATAAGTTTTAATCGATTAAAACGCTTGTGTAGAAAATTTCTAAGTTGTTTTAATCGATTGAAACGAGATTTAATCGATTAAAATAGTTAGTCTCATTGATCGGTCATAACTAAGTGATTTAATCGATTAACGTGTTTAATCGATTGAAATCGATCGCTCATAATTGAATCGATCGTCATAATTGTATTCATGATCGATCATCATCGACCCTTTAAGTGATTTTAATCGATTGAAACGTGTTTTAATCGATTGAAAAAATTCGATCACTCATAATTAAAATCTGATCGATCACATTTGATTCGATCGGTCATATTTGTATTCGATCGATCATAATGAGTTCTAAATGGTTTTAATCGATTAAAAACAAGTTGTATCGATTAAAATACTGTAAAAACACTTTTTTTGAACATTTTAAGTGATTTTAATCGGTTCTTTCGAAACTATATCAGTTAAAAACATGTTTAAGAAAGCTTTTGTTAAAATACTTTGTTTTTAGTTGTTTAAAAACAATTTTAGAGGCATTTCGCAAAATCTTTAAGTGAAGAACCTTCATGCAGTAAAAAAAGATAAAATGATTTTACCTAAGCATTCTGTTTAAAACATACTAAATGATCCATTTTCTTTGAATAACTAAAAGAGACAAACAATTCATTTAACTATAGGAACCCAAATATATTTTCCTTTAGGAACACCAAAATGTTTGATTTTACATCTATTTGAAGTATGACCATGTTTCATACAATAAAAACATGCTTTAGATGTAACATTTGAAAATGATTCATTTATAATTATAGATGCTCTAGTTCCTTTTTCTACCCATACTCTTTTCTTTTTAGTTTTACCTTTTTTTAAAGGAACTCGTTGATTTACATTATTTTGTGCAAAATTAGTCTTTATCCTTCTTAACGATTACTTATTTCCATTTCTAGCTTTATCAAGTAGATGATTAAGGATATCTATGTCATATTCATGCTCTTTACAAGTTTCACAAGCTAAATTCTTATCATCATTCTCATCTAAACATACAATTTTCGTATTAGCTACCTCCTTTTCTTCTAAACATGCAATTTTCAATTTTAAGGACTCATTTTTCCTTTTCTCGGATCTTCTTAGATTCTTCTTTACAACTTTATATTCATCTTTCAAATTCTTAAAAGCAATAAATAATTCATTGTAAGCATTTTGCAATTCATCATGGTCATTTTCATCACTAGAAGATGAGTCGGAATCACTTACCCCAAAGTCCGAAGATATGTTGTCATTTGCCATTAAGCAAATGTTTGCTTCTATTTCCGAGTCGCTTGATTCCGAACTTGAATCATTGTCGTCCCAAGCAATATAGGCTTTCTTCTTGAATTGCTTCTTGCCCTTGTTTTCATCGTTTTTCTTGTTTGGGCATTCGGTCTTTACATGCCCTGCTTCACCACAACCATAACATTTTATATTTACGGAAGTATTTTCTTTTACCTTTCCCTTACCTTTGAAAGGATGTCTTCCTTTTGCTTTCATGAACTTGGTGAACTTTCTTATAAAAAGACTCAACTCTTCTTCATCATTTTCCGAGTCTTCTTCTTCTTCCTTTTTATGTTTACCTTTAGAAATCTCAATTTTGAAGGCTAGGTTCTTCTTTTGGTATTGACCTTCTTCCTCATTTAGCCTTCCAAGATCAAGCTCATGTTCTCTAAGCTTTCCAAATAATGCTGCCATGGACATTGTGGCAAGATTTTGTGACTCCGAGATGGTCATCACCTTAGGTTGCCATTTCCTATCCAGAGATTTCAAAATTTTAACATTTAATTCATCAACGTCAAAAATGTTAGAATCGCGCAGCGGAATGTTCGCGTGGTCGGACAAAAACCAAGAGGGGGGGGTGAATTGGTTACTTAATAGAAATTAGGTTTTCAAAATTTTCCCCAAATTTTACCGATTAAAAACTGCGTAAATGTAAATAGAGAAGAGTAGAGAAGATTACACAATAGGTTTATACTGGTTCGGATCAAAAGACCCTACGTCCAGTTGCTAATCACTCAAAAGAGGATTAACGCTGTCACTAAGAACAAAGTTGTTACAACACAAATTATAATGAAAAAGATAAAGTTAAAGATAAAACCTCTCTTGAAATCCACAAGAGATGATAAACAGCTTTCCCTGGAGACGGCACAGCACACAATCCACTAAGAACTCCACTTAGTGATTCTTATCGCTTCTAGCCTCACACCAAGTTTCCAAAAGCCCCGAAGAACAGACTTTCCCCGGAGACGAGCACAGCACTCAATCCACTAAGAACTCCACTTAGTGATTCTTATCGCTTCTAGCCTCACACCGAGTTTCCAAAAGCCCCCTTTCCTTGCAACAAACAGTTCTCTGGCACTCACAGGCACTTAACTTTTGTATGGAAAGAGTTGTTCTTTAGTTGTTCTTCTTTTCGAGTGCCAAAGCAGAGTTTAAGTAGGGAAATTAGGGTTAAGGAATTGGGGATTTCGAAACTAGGGTTCTTGGTAATTGGGTTTTCGAAAATAGGGTTAATTTGAAATTTAAAAACAAAAACAGATCTGAAATAATCGATTAAATGGAGTTTTAATCGATTAAAACAGAGCCAAATACGCAGAACCCAATCCTCTCGGTTTAATCGATTATTTGGTGAAATAATCGATTACTTGACCTTTTAATCGATTATTTTGATGTTTTAATCGATTAAAACAGTGAGTATATGCTTGAAAATGGTTTTCTCACTGTTTTAATCGATTATTTCCCTATATAATCGATTAAAGCCGAGCCTGCATGATAAATTTGAGCATTTTGAAGCTTCTAAGTTACAGACTATGTACCGGCTATCTTAGACTCTATAATTACGGACTCAATCAAACTAAAACGAGTTATTACAATACAGAAAACATCAATCTTCAATCTTCAATACTCTAAGTCTTTAAGCTCTTGGATCATCATCAAAATCAACATTCTTCATGATCATTATTTGCAACATCAAGTCCTTGAATGTTCAACAATCTCCCCCTTTTTGATGATGATCAAAATTATCTTTTAAAGCCCTTTGTAATAACCTGTTTTATCTGTCATACTAACAAACACATTAAACATACCGAGATAACATTTAATATTGAATCATAGGCTTTAAATTTTTCTCCCCTATTTTGATTATAATCAAAAAGAACTCTGCAACATCAATCATAAGAGCTCCCCCTCAAAATATGCATAAGTTAGAGAAAGCTCCCCCTCAATCATAGCATGAAAGAAACATCATATTTTACAACATCAAGACAATAACAAAAGAAAATTCATCAATTATCTCTACATTAGACAACTTTAATCGATTATTTCCAAGTAAATAATCGATTTTTAGAGGCATTTAATCGATTATTTCACGAGATAATCGATTATTCCAGAGGAGAATACCCTGTTTTGGACGTTTTGAGGAAAAATAATCGATTATCACTTCCAGATAATCGATTATTCCGGAGGCTATATTAAGTTTTTTAAGGTTTTTACACATTATAACCTATGAATATCCTAGCATCACGAATTTAATCATAACAATCATCCAAAATCATTCAAATTAAGCGAATTTAAGCTATTTCTAGTATCCCTAAGTCTCTTCTAAGATCATAGAATCTATCCTTGGGTAGAGGCTTAGTAAATATATCTCGCTAATTGACGTTTAGTGGCTACATACTCTATCTTACAGTTTCCTTTGCTTGATATGATCTCTTAAAAAGTGATGTCTAATCTCAATATGTTTAGTCCTAGAGTGCATTACTTGGATTTTTTGTTAAGTTGATTGCACTCGTATTATCACACATTAATGGAATGTCATTTAAATATATGCTATAATCCTCTAATTGTTGTTTCATCCACAGAATTTGAGCACAACAACTACCAGTTGCAATATATTCAGCTTCAGTGGTAGATAAAGCTACACATGCTTGTTTCTTAGAGTGCCATGATATTAAGGATGAACCTAACAAATGACATGTCCCACTAGTGCTTTTCCTATCAATTTTACATCCACCATAATCAGCATCAGAATATCCTAATAAACTAATACAAGCATCGAGACGGATACCACAAGCCAAATCCAAGTAGTTCCTTTTAAGTATTTTAAAATATGTTTTACTCGCAATTAAATGAGATTCTTTAGGACAAGCTTGAAATCTAGCACACACACAAACAGAATGCATAATATCGGGTCTACTAGCGAGTTAAGTATAATAGTGATCCTATCATACCTCTATACATAGTTTGATTTACTTCCAAACCTCGATTCATCCTTGTCTAAATAGCATGAAGTTCCCATGGGTGTGTTAGCTTCCTTTGAGGTGTCCATACCAAACTTTTTTAGGATCTCTTTGCAGTATTTAGTTTGAGAGATAAAAGTTCCATCTTTAAGTTGCTTGATTTGAAGTCCAAGGAAGAATGTTAATTCTCCCATCATAGACATTTCAAACTCTCCTGCATAATCTTAGCAAATTCTGGCCACGGGAGCATAAGTTTCATCATAATCTATACCTTCCTCCCGACAATAGCCTTTTGCAACAAGTCCGGCTTTATTCTTTGTTATATTACCATCTTCATCAAGCTTATTTCTGAATACCCATTTAGTTCCAATAACTTGATGTGACTCTTCTCTTGGGATTAGTTCCCGGACTTGATTCCTTTCAAATTGGTTAAGTTCTTCTTGCATGGCTATGCACCACTGATCATCTTTAAGTGCTTCCTCAATGTTTTTAGGTTCAATCCGTGACACAAAAGCAACGAGACATACAGAAATTATTCATATTTCTAGTTCTTACCCCTTTTGAGATATCACCTATGATATTGTCCATTGAGAGTCCTCTAGGTGATTGCCATTCTTTTGCTAATTGAGGAGTTTGAGAAGGCACATTATCTTCCAAGTATAATTCATCAAGGGCCTCTCTTATATATTCATCATCACCTGCAAGTCTTTTATTTGACTCAAGAGGATTTCCCCCAAGGTCTACAATCTCATCAAAGGCAACATGTATAGATTCTTCTATATTCAAAGTTCTTCTATTAAATACTCTATACGCCTTGCTAGTTAAAGAATAACCTAGAAAAATACCCTCATCGGCTTTTGAATCAAATTTTCCTAGATTGTCCTTTCCATTATTTAGTACAAAACATTTACAACCAAAAATTTTCAAATGTGCAACATTAGGTTTTCTACCATTAAACAATTCATATGGAGTAGATTTCATAATTGACCTAATGAGCATTCTATTTAAAACATAACATGCAGTACTAACCGCATCAGCCCAAAAATATTTAGGAACATTAGATTCATTTAACATAGTTCTTGCAAGTTCCTCTAATGACCTATTTTTCCTTTCAACTACACCATTTTGTTGGGGAGTCCTAGGAGCGAGAAAAGTTATGTAATATACCATTTTCCTCACAATAATTCTCAAACTTTTCATTTTGAAACTCACCACCATGGTCACTTCTTAAAACTTTAATCCTTAGGTCTTTCTCATATTGTATTTGTTTAGCAAACTTTCTAAAGACCTTAAAAGCTTCACTTTTCATAGTTAGGAAAAATGTCCAAGTGTACCTAGAGAAATCATCAACAATTACAAGACCATAATAATTTCCACCAAAGCTTTTTATCCTAGAAGGTCCAAATAAATCTAAATGTAATAATTCTAGGGGTTTTGAAGTGGAAATCACATTTTTTGATTTAAATGATGATTTAACTTGTTTACCTTTTGGCATGCATCACACAATCTATCTTTTTCAAATTTCAATTTAGGCAATCCAATAACTAAGTCTTTTGATATCAATTTATTCAAATGATGCATGTTTATATGAGCCGCTCTTTTATGCCATAACCAAGGATTCTCTTCCTTAGCAACTAAACATGTTATACTAGACTCATATAAACAATCCAAATCAATCAAATATATGTTGTTATGCCTAATGCCTTTTAATTCTACTATTTCGGAATCTACTAAATGTATGGTGCAAAATTTGCTTTCAAAAGTTACCTTGAATCCTTTGTCACACAATTGGCTTATGCTAAGAAGGTTATGTTTTAATCCATCAACAAGAAGCACATCCTTAATCTCCAATGTATTTGCACCACCTATATTTCCAATTCGAGAATCTTCCCTTTGTTGTTATCCCCATAAGTCACATATCCTTGTTCTTTGGCTTTGAAACTTACAAATTTCGTTTTATTCCCAGTCATATGTTTTGAGCATCCACTATCAAGATACCACATAGACTTCTTTGATTTGGAAGTTTCCTACAAAACAAGAACATAGTAAACTTAGGTCCCCACAACTTTTGGGTCCTCGAGGTTAGAGACATAATAATCTATTTAAAATACTTGCAAAACAATATATTCTTTGGGTGTTTTAAGAAGTTCAAGCAAAACTATTTTTATAGACTATTTTCAAAACTGCTGGTTTAATTAATCTGTTAAAAGATTCTTTTAATCTGTTAAAAGTGCAGTTTTAATCTGTTAAAACGTCTTTTAATCGATTAAAACGCGAGTGTAGAAAAAGTTTTTAAGTTGTTTTAATCGATTGAAACGAGTTTTTAACCGATTAAAAGAGTTACGATCAGTCATAATAAAAATCTGATCGGTCATCCGACTCGACCGGTCATAATAAAATCTGATCGGTCATCCTGACTCGACGGTCATAATAAAAATCTGATCGGTCATCCTGACCCTTTAAGTGATTTTAATCGATTGAAGCGTGTTTTTAATCGATTGAAAAATTCTGACCGCTCATAATTAAAATCTGATCGATCACATTTGCTTCTAATCGGTCATAATTTGATTTTGATCGATCATCCAGACCCTTTAAGTAATTTTAATCGATTGAAGCGTGTTTTTAATCGATTAAAATGTTTCGACCAGCTCATAATAACAATCTGATCGGTCAAAATGAGTTCTAAATGGTTTTAATCGATTAAAAACCAGGTTGTATCGATTAAAATCTTTGTAAAAACACTTCTTTGACCACTCTAAGTGATTTTATTTGGTTCTTTCAAAACTGCATCAGTTAAAAACATGTTTTAAGAAAGCTTTTGTAAAAATACTTTATTTTGAGTCTGTTTAAAACAATTTTAGAGGCTTCTCGCAAAAATCTTTAAGAGAAGAATCTTTATGCGATAGAAAAGATAAAATGATTTTACCTAAGCATTTTGTTTAAAACATACAAAATGATCCATTTTCTTTGAATAAATAAAAGAGACAAACAGATTTATTTAACTATTGGAACCCAAATATATTTACCTTTTGGAATACCAAAATGTTTAATTTTACACTTATTTGAAGTGTGACCTTGTTTCATCCAATAGAAGCATGCATTTGGAGTAGCTTTAGAATAAGATACATTATTAACATGACATGCTCTAGTTCCTTTTTCTACCCATATTCTTTTCTTTTTAGATTTACTCTTTTTCAAAGGAACTCTATGATTTACATTATTTTGAGCAAAAACCATTTCATTCTTCCTAAGATCATCAATTTCTTTTTCGGCTTTGTCAAGCAAATGGTTAAGAATATCTATGTCATATTCATGCTCTTTACAATTTGCACAAGCTAAGTCCTTATTCTCATCTAAGCATACAATTTTCGTATTAGCTACCTCCTTTTCTTCTAAACATGCAATTTTCAATTTTAAGGACTCATTTTCCTTTTCCGATTTTCTTAGATTCTTCTTTACTACTTTATATTCCTTTTTCATATCCATAAATGCAGTAAATAACTCATTATAAGCATTTTGTAATTCATCATGATCATTTTCTTCACAAGAGGATGAATCGGAATCACTAACCTCAACATCCGAAGAATTGTTGTTATTTGCCATCAAGCAAATGTTTGCTTCAATTTCGAGTCGCTTGATTCTGAATTTGAATCACTGTCATCCCAAGCAATATATGCTTTCTTCTTGAATTGCTTTTTGCCCTTATGTTCATCATTTTTCTTGTTTGGGCATTCGGTCTTCATATGCCCTGCTTCACCACAACCAAAGCATTTTATATTAACGGAAGAATTTTCTTTTACCTTTCCCTTACCTTTGAAAGGATGTCTTCCTTTTGCTTTCATCATCTTGGTGAACTTCTTTATAAAAAGACTCATCTCTTCTTCATCAATTTCGGAGTCTTCTTCTTCTTCTTTCTTATTATTGCTTTTTGAAATCTCGGTTTTGAAAGCAAGGTTCTTCTTTTGATATTGACCCTCTTCCTCATTTAGTCTTCCAAGGTCAAGTTCATGCTCCCTAAGCTTTCCAAACAACGCCGCCATAGACATAGTGGCAAGATTTTGTGACTCAGAGATGGCCGTCACCTTTGGTTGCCATTTCCTATCCAGAGATTTCAAAATTTTAACATTTAATTCATCAACGTCAAAAATTTTACCTAGTCCGGTGAGATGGTTCACGATATGAGTGAAACGTTTTTGTACGTCAAATATCGTTTCGCCTGGTTGCATCCGGAACATTTCGTACTCTTGAATTAGAGAATTTTTACGTGCTCTTTTGACGTCGTCGGTTCCTTCGTGGGTTACTCTAAGCATTTCCCACATTTCCTGTGCACTTTTACAAACTGAAATTCTATAAAACTCATCAAGGGTTAGAGCGAGATGAAATAATGTTTCTAGCCCTAACATCAAATTGTGCTTTTCGACTTTCGTCGGCAGTCCATCTAGAAATAGGTTTAAGAACGTCAACACCGTTCTCGTAATTTTAGGAACAAATGGACCGTTTAAAATTGCGTCCCAAACACCTCTATCAACGAGACTCTAAAAATATTTGCATACGTACTTTCCAAAAAGGATAATTTTGACCCGCAAAAGTGGGGGTCACGTTGATAGACGCACCTTCGGCAAAAGTTTGATTTTGTCCGGCCATTTTCGAAAAGTTTGAATGACTATCAAAGCAAGCTCGATACCACTTGTTAGAATCGCGCAGCGAGAATGTTCGCGTGGTCGGACAAAAACCAAGAGGGGGGTGAATTGGTTACTTAATAGAAATTAGGTTTTCAAAATTTTCCCCAAATTTTACCGATTAAAAACTGCGTAAATGTAAATAGAGAAGAGTAGAGAAGATTACACAATAGGTTTATACTTGGTTCGGATCAAAAGACCCTACGTCCGAGTTGCTAATCACTCAAAAGAGGATTAACGCTGTCACTAAGAACAAAGTTGTTACAACACAAATTATAATGAAAAAGATAAAGTTAAAGATAAAACCTCTCTTGAAATCCACAAGAGATGATAAACGACTTTCCACTGGAGACGGCACAGACACACAATCCACTAAGAACTCCACTTAGTGATTCTTATCGCTTCTAGCCTCACACCAAGTTTCCAAAAGCCCCGAAGAACGACTTTCCCGGAGACGGCACAGCACTCAATCCACTAAGAACTCCACTTAGTGATTCTTATCGCTTCTAGCCTCACACCGAGTTTCCAAAAGCCCCCTTTCCTTGCAACAAACAGTTCTACGGCACTCACGACACTTAACTTTTGTATGGAAAGAGTTGTTCTTTAGTTGTTCTTCTTTTTCCGAGTGCCAAAGCAGAGTTTAAGTAGGGAAATTAGGGTTAAGGAATTGGGGATTTCGAAACTAGGGTTCTTGGTAATTGGGTTTTCGAAAATAGGGTTAATTTGAAATTTAAAAACAAAAACAGATGAAATAATCGATTAAATGGAGTTTTAATCGATTAAAACGAAGCCAAATACGCGAACCCAATCCTCTCTGGTTTAATCGATTATTTGGTGAAATAATCGATTATTTGACCTTTTAATCGATTATTTTGATGTTTTAATCGATTAAAACAGTGAGTATATGCTGAAAATGGTTTTCTCACTGTTTTAATCGATTATTTCCCTATATAATCGATTAAAGCCGAGCCTGCATGATAAATTTGAGCATTTTGAAGCTTCTAAGTTACAGACTATGTACCGGCTATCTTAGACTCTATAATTACAGACTCAATCAAACTAAAACAGAGTTATTACAATACAGAAAACATCAATCTTCAATCTTCAATACTCTAAGTCTTTAAGCTCTTGGATCATCATCAAAATCAACATTCTTCATGATCATTATTTGCAACATCAAGTCCTTGAATGTTCAACAAAAAATTTTACCTAGTCCGGTGAGATGGTTCACGATATGAGTGAAACATTTTTGTACGTCAAATATCGTTTCGCCTGGTTGCATCCGGAACATCTCGTATTCTTGGATTAAAGAATTTTTACGTGCTCTTTTGACGTCGTCAGTTCCTTCGTGGGTCACCCTTAGCATTTCCCACATTTCCTGTGCACTTTTACAAACCGAAATTCTATAAAACTCGTCAAGGGTTAGAGCAGATGAAATTATATTTCTAGCCCTAACATCAAATTGTGCTTTTCTACTTTCTTCGGCAGTCCATCTAGAAAAAGATTTGGGAACGTCAACACCGTTCTCAGTTACTTTAGGAATATATGGACCATTTAAAATAGCGTCCCAAACGCCTCTATCAACAGACTCTAAAAATATTTGCATACGTACCTTCCAAAAAGGATAATTTTGACTCGCAAAAAGTGGGGGTCTGTTGATAGACGCACCTTCGGCAAAAGTTTGATTTTGTCCGGCCATTTTCGAAAATTTGAATGACTATCAAAGCAAGCTCTGATACCACTTGTTAGAATCGCACAGCGGAATGATCGCGTGGTCGGACAAAAACCAAGAGGGGGGGTGAATTGGTTTCTTAATAAAAATTAGGTTTTCAAAATTTTCCCCAAATTTTACCGATTAAAAACTGTGTAAATGTAAATAGAGAAAGGGATAGAGTCTTACACGGAAATTTATACTTGGTTCGGATCAAAAGACCCTACGTCCGAGTTGCTAATCACTCAACAGAGGATTAACGCTGTCACTATAAACAAATTGTTACAATACAAATTACAATAGAAGAGATAAAGTAAAAGATGACACCTCTCTTGAAACCCACAAGAGATGAAGAACAGCTTTCCCCAGAGACGGCACAACACACAATCCACTAAGAACTCCACTTAGTGATTCTTATCGCTTCTAGCCCACACCAGGTTCAGAAAGCCCCCTTTCCTTGCAACAAACAGTTCTCTGGCACTCACAGCACTTAACTTTTGCATGGAAAAGGTTGTTCTTCATTTCTGAGTGCCAAAGGAGAGTTTAAGTAGGGAAATTAGGGTTTAGGAATTGGGGATTTCGAAACTAGGGTTCTTGGTAATTGGGTTTTCGAAAATAGGGTTAATTTGAAATTTAAAATCAAAAATAGACTGAAATAATCGATTAAATGGAGTTATAATCGATTAAAACAGAGCCAAAAAAACAGAACCCAAAACCTCTCTGTTTTAATATATTATTTGAAGTTTTAATCAATTATTTGACCTAATAATCGATTATTTTGATGTTTTAATCGATTAAAACAGTGAGTATATACTGAAAATGGTTTTCTCACTGTTTTAATCGATTATTTCCCTATATAATCGATTAAAGCCGAGCCTGGATGATATATTTGGGCTTTTTGAAGCTTCTAAGTTGCAGACTATGTACCGGTTATCTCAAACTCTAAAATTATAGACTCAATCTAATTAAAACAGAGTTATTACACTACAAAAATAAGTCTTCAACACTCTAAGTCTTTGAGTTCTTGAATCATCATCAAAATCAACAATCTTCATGTTCATCAAGTGCAACATCAAGTCCTTGAATGTTCAACAGTTTTTTCATCAACTATTTTCTTTTCAAGAAGAGTGATATTGTTTTCTAATGAACTATTCATGCTTTTTAATCTTTTGTTTTCAATTTCTAATCTCTTAGCTACTGCATGCATTTCATAAGAAGCATCTTGTAATGAACTATAATTCATAGTAGTTGTTGAGTCAAAACTTACACTGGTTATTAGAGAATCCGAATTGACCATTAAGCATATCTCTGTTGTTTCTTCATAGGTATTTTCAAGGGTTTTCCACATTTGTGCAGCAGTTTGACAATGTGCTATCCTGAAAAAATCATTTCTGTTAAGTGTAGATATGATGATATTTTTAGCAATACAATCATCTTGGATTAATTTATTTTCACAATCATTTAAGCTAGACCAATCTTTGTTAGAAACATAAGTTCCTTGTTCAATGATATTCCAAACATTTATACCAACAAATTCAATAAAGATCTTCATCCTAATCTTCCAAAAAGAGTAATCTGTACCACAAAACAGTGGAGGTCTATCAATACAAGCACCCTCAGAAAATTTATTTCCAGCCATTTGGATCGAAAGACTTAAATAATTCTTAAGAACCTTGCTCTGATACCAATTGTTAGAATTGTAGGTTGAGATCAAGACGGGGGGTGAATTGATCTTTGAAAGATTTTCGCAATTTACAAATTATCTATTTCAAAGATTAAGATTTCTGACCAGTTCTTGAATCACACACACCAAGCAATCAAAATAAAAGCAGTGACAGAATTAAAAGAGAAAGGTTTAGAAAGATACAACCAAGATTTATACTCGGTTCACCCAATCCAGGGCTACGTCTAGTTTCGACCAAATTCCAGCTGGGTTCCACTAGATTGAACGTTTTACTGATTACAACTTTAATCTCACACTCAATCTACCACAAAAACCACAATTCCAGTTCTTGCACCTAAACCTTCACCAAGAACCAAATTCCAGTTCTTGACCAACCCTGCAGCCAAATTCCAGCTATAGAAACCAGTGCCCACAATTCCAGGAACCCTCAATACAGTAAAAGAAAGTAATGAAACAAATAGAAGAAACTTAGAACGCTCAAACCAGATTTATGCAGTTCTGCAGTATGTGTTTCTTCTTCAAAAGAATGCAATTTTGCCTCAAGAAAGAACTTCAATGAACTTCACAAAAACTAGCGCGATTCTCTCTTGAAAGTAGCACTTATGATTGCTTGATTGATTGCTAAAAGATGTGTTTTAAAAAGTGCAAGTAACTCTGTTTATATAGAAGATTTTTAAAACTGCTGGTTTATTTAATCTGATAAAATAATCTTTTAATCTGTTAAAAGTCTTGTTTTAATCTGTTAAAACTTCTTTTAATCTGTTGAAATGTTCTTGATTATTTTCTAGATGTGTTTTAACTGATATGACACCGTTTATATCAATTAAAACTCTTTGTAAAAAATCTTCCAAATTGTTTTAATCGATTGTTTCGTCTTTCAATCAATTAAAATACTGCAAAACATTCTTATAAACTTTTCTAAGTGATTTTAACTGATAACAATCTATTTTAATCGATTAAAACGCTTAGTAGAAATTCTCTTAAGTTGTTTTAATCGATTGAAACACAGTTTAATCGATTAAAACTATTCTGATCGATCAAAATCCCATTCTGATCGGTCATATGCTCATTCTGATCGATCAAACAGTACTCCAAGTGGTTTTAATCGATTATTTCGAAGTTATATCGATTAAAATACTACCAGATCACTTCCCTGAACATTTTTAGTGATTTTATTCGGTTATTTCGAAACTATATCAGTTAAAATACGGACAGAAGGTTTTCAAAACTTCCTTTAATAAAAACAATCGATTATTTCGAAAACATATCAGTTAAAAACCTGTTTACAAAAGTGTTGAGAACTTTTTAGTTGATAAAGCTTATATGCTATTAGTTAAAATAGTTGATTAAGAAAACTTTTATCAAATTACTTTGTTTTTAACCGTTTAAACATTTTTTAAAGGCATTTGCAAAATCTTTTAAATGAAGAAACCTCATGCAGCAGAAAGATAAAAATGATTATACCTAGGTAGAGCTGTAGACACACTAATCCCTCTACTCTTTTATCTAAGTGACCTTTGACTGCCACAAAGTAGCCTTTGACTTCATATTTGACTTCATCAAATCAACAAGATCTTTGCCAAAGTATTTCAATAAGATCTTCATCACTTTCACCTTTAGGTTGTTCGATAACTGGCTGAACCTAGGGGCAAGGTTTTCGAAAAGGTGTTCTTGGATTGTCCGATAACCGGGCTAACCCAAGAACTAATTTGAAGGGGTTCTTATGGAGTCGCCACCGATGTTTTTATCGGAAACATCGAAAAAGGGGTAAAAAGGCGTTGGTTTTCGAAAACCAACTTTGGTCGTTAAAACTAGAGTTTAGGTAAGGGAGTTAGTTACGTGTAAGGGAAGTGTTAGTTCCCTTACGACACCCCTTTAGGGTTCCCTATGATAGGCCATCTATTTTATAAATAAACTTATTGAAAAGACGCTTTTACCCTTTTATTAATGGAATTAAAATAACGACTACATGACCCTAATGTCTATCATGCAATTTAATCATAAAAATAAAGACAGTAAGAGAGAGAGAGAGAGAGAGAGAGAATGAAGAAACCTCCGAGGCAAGCTTTTTATTAACACTCTTGAAAATTAGGGTGCATTTTGGCAGCCCTTCGCTCTTTACAACGCCGGAAATATCTTGGAAACGCTATAAAAACTCTAAAGAACTATCAGAAGCTTCGAAAATGCTTCAGAGGGGTTCTAGGAAGAGAATTTGAAGAAGTTGTAGAAGGGAAAGTGGAAGATTTGTGTGAAATGAGGGGGGGAGCGCTCACTATTTATAGGGAATCGCGCCTGTCAGGTCGAGACGGTCGTCTCGTCTTACAAGGTCGAGACGGTCGTCTCGCCATTCAGGACGGCCGTCTTGACTTGTAAAAATGGTGAGACCCTCGTCTCGCCAAACGAGACGGCGGTCTCGACTTTCCTAGAAACGAGAAGGCCTTCTCGCCAAACGGGAGGGGGGTCTCACCATTCGCAAGTGGTGAGACGGCCGTCTCGCCAAACGAGACGGTGGTCTCGACTTGCTGGAATGGCGAGACGGCGGTCTCGATCCCTAAAGGCAAAAATCCTTATTTTAATGCAGAAAATCTTTCCTATCCTATTATGGGGCCTAATAGTCTCTCCTAGTGGCTTCTTAGGTGACGACACTCAAATAGAAGGGAAACAATTTAGGGTTAGGTTTTAAGAGTTGATTTGATTAGAATTAGAAAACAGAAAAACATAAAAGATACCGTAGGTGCCACAAATAAGAATATTTGATAAGCCAAGAAGGATCACCACAAGAATCGAATAATTCTTGATAAGATCAAGTGATGCAAGGAAGAACCCAAGCAGAGCAACAACTCACAAAGTAATCTGAATATTCCTTCCGTTCATTCTGAATTCCCAAATGTTTAATACAAGTTAAGTTTATGAGTTTGCCTCATTGTAGGAAATAAAGATAAATTAAAATCCTAATATCTCAAGCAAAGTTAAGTTACCCAGATGGTTCAGTGAAGGCATTATAAGCTTTGGGTCTTGGGTTCAAATCCCTACTATAGCAAATAAAATAATAATAATAATAATAATAAAAACTAAATCTTTTAGTTGGGCCTCCTAGCTCTCCAAACATTCTATGCATGTGATAGGTCTAGACTCCTCCATGTTTGGATCTTTTAATAGTTGGGCCTTTAGCAAATTGGTCACTTTGTATTGCAATGCCTCTTGTGCTTTTCTAAGTCTGCCTCTTGTCATAGGTCCAGCTAAGTCTTGGATTGGATCTTGGTCTTGATCCTTCTCGTTATGGGCTTGGGCCTTTATGTCCACATCATTCCCTCCTTCTTGGGCAGCATTTGTCCTCAAATCTATGAATTCATCTCCTGCATCAAAAGGAGTCAAGTCAGCAACATTAAAAGAAGAACTTACATTATACTCTTTTGGTAGATCAATCTTATAAGCATTATCATTGATCTTCTCTAAGACTTGGAATGGCCCATCTCCTCTAGGTTGAAGTTTAGACTTTCTTTGTTCAGGAAACCTTTCCTTTCTCATGTGTACCCAAACCCAATCACCAGGTTGGAACACCACCTTTTTCCTACCCTTGTTAGCTTGCCTCGCGTAGCTCTCATTCTTCTTTTCAATTTGAGCTTTTACTTGCTCATGTAGCTTCTTCACATATTCTGCTTTAGCCTGTGCTTCCTTATGCTTAAACATAGAAATGTTAGGCAAAGGCAACAAATCAAGAGGAGTCAAAGGATTAAATCCATACACAATCTCAAATGGTGAATAATTAGTGGTGCTATGGATAACCCTATTATAAGCAAACTCAACATGAGGTAAACATGCTTCCCAAGTCTTAAGATTTTTCTTTAAAATAGTCCTAAGCAATGTGCCTAAAGTCCTATTGACTACCTCAGTTTGACCATCAGTTTGTGGGTGACAAGTAGTAGAAAACAATAATTTAGTACTAATCTTACCCCACAAGGTCCTCCAAAAGTGACTAAGGAATTTTGAATCCCTATCACTCACAATGCTCCTCGGTAGCCCATGTAGCCTTACTACTTCCTTGAAAAACAAATCAGCCACATGACAAGCATCATCTACCTTCTTGCAAGGTATGAAATGTGCCATCTTAGAAAACCTATCAACAACAACAAACACAGAATCCTTTCCATTCTTTGTTTTAGGCAGCCCTAAAATAAAGTCCATAGAAATGTCAATCCAAGGATATTAAGGAACAGGTAAAGGACTATACAACCCATAAGGCTTAACCTTAGATTTAGCCTTTTTACACACAATGCAATGATCACAAAACTTATTCACATCACGTTTCATATGAGGCCAAAAGAAATGCTCTTGCAAAATTTCTAAAGTCTTTTGAACCCCAAAATGACCCATCAAACCCCCTTCATGTGATTCACTCACAAGCAACTCTCTAATAGAACACTTAGGCACACACAATTTATTTGCTTTAAACAAGAATCCATTATGCCTAAAGTAACCATTTTTAGAAAACCTTTCACATGCAGCAAAAGTTTCAGCAAAATCCACATCATTCACATACATGTCTTTCAAATATTCAAGACCAAACAATTTAGTTTCAAGCATAGAAAGTAATGCATATCTCCTAGAAAGTGCATCAGCTACTACATTCCCTTTTCCCTTTTTATGCTTGATGACATATGGAAATTGCTCCAAGAACTCAACCCATTTGACATGCCTCTTGTTTAACTTACCTTGTCCCTTTAATTATTTCAAAGATTCATGATCACTATGAATTACAAACTCTTTTGGTAAAAGGTAATGCTGCCAAGTTTGTAAAGCATGCACTAAGGCATACAATTCCTTATCATAGGTGGGATAGTTTAGGGCACCCCCATTCAACTCCTCACTAAAATAAGCAATTGGATGACCTTCTTGTAGCAAAACAGCCCCAATACCCACATTAGATGCATCACATTCAATTTCAAAAGATTTTGCAAAATTTGGTAATGCAAGGAGGGGGGCATTAGATAGTTTGTGCTTAAGTTCAGAAAATGTCTTTTCTTGTTTTTCACCCCATTTAAACCCAACATGCTTTTTGACTATTTCATTAAGAGGAGCAGCCAAAGTACTAAAGTCTTTAACAAACCTTCTATAGAAACTAGCTAACCCATGAAAACTTCTCACTTCACTCACATTCTTAGGGGTAGGCCACTCTTGGATGGCTCTAATCTTTTCCTCATCAACTTGTACCCCTTTAGAACTCACAACAAATCCCAAGAACACAACATGATCAGTGCAAAAGGTACATTTTTCAAGATTAGCAAACAATTTTTCTTTTCTAAGCACATTCATGACAACATGCAAATGTTCAACATGCAAATCAAAATTAGTACTATATATCAGAATATCATCAAAATACACCACTACACATTTGCCTAAAAACTCTTTCAAGACATGATTCATCAATCTCATAAAAGTGCTTGGAGCATTAGTTAACCCAAAGGACATAACTAGCCACTCATACAACCCATATTTAGTTTTAAAAGTTGTTTTCCACTCATCTCCTTCTCTAATTCTAATTTGATGATATCCACTTTTCAAGTCAATTTTAGAGAAGATACAAGCACCATACAATTCATCCAACAAGTCATCTAACCTAGGAATGGGATGTCTATACTTTACCGTGATGTTATTGATAGCTCTACAATCTGTGCACATCCTCCAAGTTCCATCTTTCTTAGGGACTAGAATGACTGGGACTGCACATGGACTCAAACTTTCTTTAACCCACCCCTTTTGCATTAAGTCTTCAACTTGCTTTTGAATCTCCTTGGTTTCTTGGGGATTGCTTCGATAGGCTGGTCTATTAGGCAATGAAGCTCCTGGAATAAGGTCAATTTGATGTTCAATACCCCTAAGAGGGGGTAGACCTATAGGCACTTCTTTGGGAAAAACATCTTCAAAATCCTGCAACAAAGAAGAAACCTCTTTTGGAAGAGAGTTAGTAAAACATGGACTGTTTGATTTACTTTCTTTACTCAAAAGTAAAAGTATTGACTTTCTCAATTGCATAGCTCTTTTGACTTCTTTTTCTTTTATAAACATATTTGATTTTTTTCTCTCTTTCTCTTTTTCTTCCTCTTTTTCCTTTTTCTTTTCACTCTCTTTTTCTTTTCTCTTTTCTCTCTCTTTTTCTTTTCTTTCTTCTTTTCTTTTCTTTCTCATTTTCAGTTGATCCTCACTAACTTCTCTTGGAACCAAAGGTGCAAGAGTAGTTTTGCGGTCTTTATGCATAAAAGAGAACTTATTAGTGAAACCATCATGCATAACTCTCCTATCATACTGCCATGGTCTCCCAAGAAGTAAATGACAAGCCTCCATAGGCACCACATCACACAAAACAAAATCTTCATATTTCCCTATGGAAAAACCCACTTCAACTTGCCTATTCACGGTCATCTCACCATCTTCACTAAGCCATTGAAGTTTGTAAGGTCACGGGTGTGGCTTAGTCTCCAAATTCATTTTTGAAACCAACCGTGCACTAGCCACATTAGTGCAACTCCCACCATCAATGATCAAAGAGCACAACTTCCCTTGAATGAGGCACCTTGCATGAAAAATATTTTCTCTTTGACAATCATCCAATTCAACTGATTGACTACCCAACATCCTTCTAATCATGAACAAATCTCCTTCTAACTCTCTTTCATCTTCATGCTCATTTTCATCACCAGATGAAGAATCTGAAGAAGATTCACTAATTATTTCTCCATCCTCCTTAAGTAACATAGTCTTCTTAGTGGGACATTGAGAAGCTAAGTGACCTCTTCCCAAACATTTGAAGCACTTAACCTCACTACTCCTTGTTTTCTTAAGTGCCTCATCAGACTTATTTTGATTTCTATGAGCTATAACATTGGAATTGCTCATTGATGATCCTCCCTCCTTCTTATTTTTGTCCTTCCAACTAGGAGTGTGAAAATTAGATGAACTCCTCCTCATGGCACCCTTTCTCTTTAATTGTTGTTCCACCTTTGAAGCTTGATGTACTAAATCCTCCAACTCAACATAATTTTGCAGCTCCACAACATCCCTTATATCACTATTTAGCCCATGTAGGAATCGGGCCATAGTAGCCTCCCGTGCCTCCATAACATTAGCCCTAATCATGGAAACCTCCATCTCTTTGTAATATTCATCAACACCTCTACTACCTTGTATGAGTCTTTGGAGCTTGTTGTGAAGATCTCTTTGATAATGAGAAGGAACAAATCTTCTTCTCATCAACCTCTTCATTTCTTCCCAACTTTCCACCAAGGGTTCTTCATATCTCACCCTTTCCCTTTGTAATTGGTTCCACCAAATGAGAGCATAATCAGTGAATTCCATGGTTGCCACCCTCATCTTTTTATCTTCTGTGTAATTATGGCATGCAAATAGTTGCTCAATTTTTATTTCTCACTCCAAATATGCTTCTGGATCACTCTTTCCTTGAAAAGGGGGTATGTTCAGCTTTACTCCTTCAATTCTGTTATCTCTAACATCACCTTCATTATTTCTCCTTCTCCTCCTTCTACCTCCACCATCATCATCATTTCCTTGATTTTCTAGTTGTTTAATTCTCCCATACAACTCCTCGGTATGTTCTGTCAACATTCTTTGCATTTGAGCTATAATGGCATCAATCAATAATCTATTGTCACCCCCTAGAGGAGGGGTACCACCACCATCACCTACACCTGCCATCTTTCAAGTAAAAAAGAGGAAAGGACCAAACAAATGAAGTAATAGGACCTCACCACTCTTCTCATGTGTTTGCAGTCAAAGATGTACCACTCGTGTTTACTCTCAATTTGGCTTTTGTATAATATGCACTCTTGCCTTTTTCCACTCGTTCTCTGACTTATGGTTCTTACAAGAATCAAACAATCTATAGTTCAAGAATCACTTTCAACTGTAGCAATCACAAGGAATAAAACAGAATTGTAGTACCAACAAAGGACAAGTAGCAAAGAACAATTTTACTACTAACAACAAGCAAGACAAATCTAAACTGTATGGAAAAAACAAAGATTAGACAAAGACACTTGACACTTAGGAATTTTATCAAACAACTAATGTGCACTGAAATTTCAAAAAAAAAACTGCCACATATATATATAATTTTTTTTCTGATTCTTTTCTTCTTTTAATTCTTTTCCTTTTTTGATTTTTTTTTATTCTTTTCCTTTTTTTTTTGTTTCTTTTCCTTTTTTTTTGTTCCTTTCTCGAGAAAACTAATTTCAGATACACAACTTTGATATATATATATATATATATATATATATATATATATATATATCTAAATGAAATTCAATATCAAAATTGCATAAACAACAATTTTTTTTTGAACAAGTACACGTGAACGAGTGACAATGAACGAGTACGTGAACAATGACAATGAACAGTCCCGTGAACAGTGACAATGAATAGTCCCGTGAACAGGTGACAATGAACAATACCCCCATGAATAGTGCCGATGAACAGTACCGCTTTTGAACCCTGCTCTGATACCAAATGACGACACTCAAATAGAAGGGAAACAATTTAGGGTTAGGTTTTAAGAGTTGATTTGATTAGAATTAAAAAACAGCAAAACATAAAAGATACCGTAGGCGCCACAAATAAGAATATTTGATAAGCCAAGAAGGATCGCCACAAGAATCGAATAATTCTTGATAAGATCAAGTGATGCAAGGAAGAACCCTAGCAGAGCAACAACTTACAAAGTAATCTGAATATTTCGTCCGTTCATTCTGAATTCCCAAATGTTTAATACAAGTTAAGTTTATGAGTTTGTCTCATTGCAGGAAATAAAGATAAATTAAAATCCTAATATCCCAAGCAAAGTTAAGTTACCCGGATGGTTCAGATGAAGGAATTATAAGCTTTGGGTCTTGGGTTCAAATCCCCACTATAGCAAATAAAATAATAATAATAATAATAAAAACTAAATCTTTTAGTTGGGCCTCCTAGCTCTCCAAACATTCTATGCATGTGATAGGTCTAGACTCCTCCATGTTTGGATCTTTTAATAGTTGGGCCTTTAGCAAATTGGTCACTTTGTATTGCAATGCCTCTTGTGCTTTTCTAAGTCTGCCTTTTGTCATAGGTCCACCTAAGTCTTGGATTGGATCTTGGTCTTGATCCTTCTCGTTATGGGCTTGGGCCTTTATGTCCACATCATTAGGTTTCATCCATCTTCGAATAGGAGGTCTTCTAGTCTTTATTATGAGGCCGGGCAAGATTTGGGGTCTACAGTGCAGAAAAGGCAGCTAACAAAAATATCAAAAGGATCATCCAGAAGATGGTAATAACATATAGGGATTGGCATGAAATGCTACCCTTTGCCTTGAATGGATATCAAACTTCCACAAGGACCTCCACCGGGGCCACCCCATTCTCCCTCGTATACAGCATGGAGGCTCTACTGCCGGTAGAAATTGAGATACCCTCCCTAAGAGTCATTATGGAAGCAAAGCTAACAGAAGCAGAATGGGTCTAGAATCGGTACGACCAGCTTAACCTAATCGAAGAAAAACGGCTGGACGCCATATGTCGTGAGGAGGTCTATCAAAAAAAGATTAAGAAAGCCTACGATAAGAAAGTTAATCCCTGCACTTTCCAAGAAGGGGATTTAGTAATAAAGAAACTACTTCCCGCCCAGAAGTATAAAATTGGAATATGGGCAGCAAACTATGAAGGACCCTTTGTGGTCAAGCGAGCATTCTCAGGGGGAGCCCTCATCCTCACTAATATGGACGGAGAAGAGCTTCGACATCCAGTCAACTCAGACACGGTAAAGAAATATTACGCTTGAAGACATTGCTCATGACCCGTCAGGACAAAAAATCGCAAAGAGCGTCCTGGGCAAAAGATAGGGTCCACATTCTTCGCTAGGACACGTCCTAAGAAAAAATTAGAGGAGAAAAAAAAAACAAAAAACAAAAAGAGCAATGATTACCTTAGCCGAAAACCGCAGGGCGACTAAGAAAAATACCCTCCCAAAAGCAAGCAGACTTCACATGGTCTTCACTCCGGGCTCAAGCATCTCAAAACTGAAGTGACTAGGGAAAACAGGGAGACAGAGGTTAGGGACATGATTGTTATAGCTTATACAGTGTAGCCAACCTTGGTCAACCATGCTTCTAAATTCCTTTGTAAAATCCTCTTGTAAACCATTTGCTTATATCAATAAAATTGTCTTTTACTTCTCTTCTCTTGACTAATTTATGAAAATGCCTCCATATTAATAAAACATGAGCATGCATAAGGAACCAACACAAGAAAACATAGGAAAGGAAAAGAAAAAGATAAAAAGGAACGATGCCTGCTAGGACATTCTTAGGCAAAAATTAGGGCAACCTACAAGATCGAAAACCCGAAAAGGGCGGTCTAGGAAAAAGTTAAGGCACTCATAAAAAGGAAAAAGCCCGCAAAGATATCCTAGGCAAAAATTAAGGCAGCCTGCTAGATCGAAAACCTGCAAAGGGCGGTCTAGGCAAAAGATAGGGCTAAACAAAAAATAAGAGCACATTAGAGTAATCACAGGAGAATAGCAAAAGAATACCAGTCACTTTCTAGATGCATTAAATAATAGTAGATTGCATTTAAGGCATCCACACATATAGTCGCACCAGACGACTTTGTCAAAATAAAAAAACATAAAGAACCGCTTCAGGAAAATAACAAAAACAAAAAACATTCATGTAAGGGGACTAGCTCCGTGCTTGCATTTGAAAACAGGAAGCACTAAAAAACAAGCCTCCAAATGAAGCACCTGCCCACTCAAAGACATCCCTGGTACACCAGAGGACTTCACCGACTTCACCAAAAACATTCATCAGAACATTTCTCACAGAATAGGTGCATGAGCTAGAGCAGTAAGCCGCCACCACCACCAGTCCTACGAAGTGGAGTACGCCAGCCAGATGGGGGGGTTTACACCCATCAGCATGCGCATGAGCCAGAGCAGTAAGTCACAGCCGGTCCTACGAAGTGGACCATACCAGCCAGATGAGGGGTTTATACTCATCCAGTCTTACAACGATGGACTGCAAACACTACCAACCGGATGAGGGTTTATACTCATCAACCGAGGGGTCGACTACCGGAAAAAGGAGCATCCCGAGGTTCTACCACTTGTCAGCAGAGGGGTCGGCTACCGCAAGAAGGAGCATCCCGAAGCTACAACCAACCGGATGGGGGTTCATACTCATCAACCGAAGGGTCGGGTACCGCAAGAAGGAGCATCCTGAGGTTCTACCATGTGCCAACCAAAGGGGTCGGTTGTCGCATGAAGGAGCATCCTGGAGGCGCACACACACATTTTTCGTCTAGAGGATCAGCTAATGCAAAATGGAGCATCCGAAGGACAATCGGGAAAGAGTGTTAACTCCTTCACCCTCACGCCGATCTTTTTGGCATAACAGGCCAACAGTCGGCTAGTCAGGTGAAGGGGGGGGCAGTTGTAGACCCCAAATCTTGCCCGACCTCAAAATAAATAGCAGAAGACCTCCAATTCGAAGATGGGCAAGGCCTAAAAGGTCCCTAGGATAGACTAATAGGCCCCATATTAGAGTAGGAAGTTTTTTGTACAGAAAAAATCAAGAATACCACCTAGAAAGTCGAGACTGTCATTTGTCAAATCGATACTGCCTTCTCGATTGGTGAGACGATCGTCTCGCCATTTGTCAAAGGCGAGACCGCCGTCCCGTTTGGCAAGACGGCGGTCTCGCCCTTGCCAGGCGAGAATGTCATCTCGACCTGACAGGCGCGAATCCCTATAAAAGGAGGGCACACTCCCCTTCTTTCCACACAGTTCTTCAATTTTCCCTTTTACAATTTCTTCAAATTCTTCTCCAAGGATCCCTCCGAAGCATTTCCGGAGTTTCTTAGCATTCTTAGAGGATATTTTGTAGCGTTGCGAGGGAGAGCGACCAGCGTTGTAGAGTGAGGGATTGCCAAAAAGCATCCTACTTGAAGAATTTTAATCGCGAAAGCGTGCTTCGGACGTTTCCACACTTTCTCTCTCTCTTTTACCGCTTTCTATTTACATTTATACGTACATTAGTTGTTAGGGCCATGTAGTCAGTACCTTAAATTCTACAAGTAAATAAAGGGTAAAAGCATCATTTTAAAAGTTCATTTATGAAATAAATAGCCCATCATAGGGAACCGAAAGGGGTGTCGTAAGGAAGCTAATACCTTCCCTACACGTAACTAACTCCCTTACCCAACTCTGGTTATAATGGCCAAAGTTAGTTTTTCAAAACCAACGCCTTCTTTTCTCCTTTTCCAATGTTTCCAGATAAAACATTGGTGGCAACTCTAGAACCCATTTTCGAAAACCTCACCTTTAGGTTCATCCCGGTTATCGGACAACCTAAAGGCATTGTAACATCACTTTAAAACGCTAGTCAAAAGTCAGAAACTATTACGTCGCTCCGACCGCCTCTTTTGATGGCGGCGACACTTACTATATGTTGGGTGTCTGGAATTGTTGGGCACTGGTTCTGTAGTTGGAATTTGGCTGCAGGTTGGTTCAAGTACTGGAAGTTGGTTCTTGGTGAAGGTTTAGGTTCAAGGATTGGAATTTTGGTTCTTGTGGTAGGTTGGGTGTGTGATTGGAATCTATAATCTGTAAATCATTCAATCCAGTGGAACTTAGCTGGAAAATGGCTGAGAACTGGACGTAGCCCTAGGATTGGGTGAACCAGTATAAATCTTGGTTGTATTTTTCTAAACCTTACTCTCTTTAATTCTGCTGCTGTCTTTATTTCAATTGCTTGTTTTGCTTGATTCAAGAATTGGTCAGAACTCTTAATCTTTGAAATAGATAATCTGTAAATTGTGAAAATCTTTCAAAGATAAATTCACCGCCCCCCCTCTTGATCTCAGCCTCTTTTCCTAACAATTGGTATCAGAGCAAGGTTTTTGAAATTTAATCAAGTCTTTCGATCCAAATGGCTGAAAATAATTTTTTTGAGGGTGCTTGCATTAATAGACCTCCATTGTTTTGTGGTACAAATTATTCATTTTGGAAGATAAGAATGAAGATCTTTATTGAATCTATTGATATAAATGTTTGTAATATTATTGAATAAGGCTCTTATGTTTTTAATAGAAAATAGTCTAGTTTGAATGATTATGAAAAGAAAAAAATTCAAGATGACTGTACTGCTAATAATATTATCACATTTGCACTTAACAGGAATGAATTTTTCAGGGTATCTCATTGCCAAACTGCTAAACAGATGTGGAAAACTCTTGAAATGGCTTATGAAGAAACAACATAAATGTGTTTGATGGTCAATTTGAGTTCTCCCACATCCAGTGTAAGTTCTGATTCTTCAACAACTACTATGAATTAGAGTTCATTACAAGATGCTTTTTATGAAATGCATGCAGTAGATAAGAGATTAGAAATTGAAAACAAAAGATTTAAAAGCATGAATAATATATTAGAAAAAAAATCATTCTTCTCAAAAAGAAAATTCTTGATGATGAAACTAAGAATGAAAATCTGAAAATAGGTAATAATAATTCTGATTGCATGTGTAATGATAAAAAAGATTGTGAAAATTGTCCTGAGTTACAAAAGATATTAGCATATTTAGTAAAAACTGCATCTAAACATGCACAAGGAAAAACCAGTCTTGATGTTATACTTGATTCTCAAAAGTTGGTTATAGATCATGGTGGTATTGGTTTCACACCTCTTGTTGGAAAGAAAACTAGAACATTTAAAAACTATTTTGAATACAGTAAATCTATTTCATCACCATTCATTACATGCTTTTATTGTATGAAAAGAGGTCATTCTGTTAAATTTTGTAGAATCAAGAAGTATGCTATACCAAAAGGAAGAATGAAGTGGGTTCCCAAGAATTCATTTCAAATAACTTGATTGGACCCAATAATTATAAAGAGGGTACCAAATATATGCTAAATCTGTTTTGCATGAACAAAATCTGGAAATTCTTTGGTACCTGATCAGCAAATATTGATATCGGATTTATGGACTGAGTATTTTAATTGATATAAAATTGTCTTAATCGATTAAATTCACTTACAGAGTAGTTCAGAAAAGTTGTTCGTACAATTTAATCAATTATTCTACGAATTAATCGATTAAAATGTTCCCATAATTCTAGTATAGATTTATCATCTCTGTTTTAATCCATTAAAAAGGATTTACATTAGTTAAAATCATTAAAAAGGCCAAATTTAATCGATTATTTCTCGTCTTAATTGATTATTATTCTGATATATTTTTCTAGAACAAGATTAATCGATTCAAACTCGAATTAATCGATTAATATTCTGCTTTCAGTACAAAATTAATCAATTACTTCTTCATTTAATCGGTTAGTACTGCAACTACACTAAGTTCTCTTTCAGACACAACAAACTAAAGATCTCTGGTACCTTGACAACGACTGTTCTAAACATATGACAGGAAATATTACAAAGTTTCACAATTTAAAACCAAAGAATGGTGGGACTGTCATCTATCGAGATAATAACAAAGGAAGAATTCTTGGAATAGGTGACATCAAATGCACTGAATCAGGTATTATTAACAATGTACTATATGTTGAGGGTTTGAAACATAATTTGATCAGTATCAGCCAACTGTGTGATAAAGGACACAAAGTTATCTTTGGACAAGAACAATGTCAAATCATCAAATCAGATTCAGACCAGGTACTGATTATTGGTAAGAGGATCAACAACATTTACATGTTAGATACTAACTCTGCTAAAAACTGTTGTTTAATTTCTAAAGAGAATGATTCCTGGTTATGGCATAGAAGATTAGCTCATATTCATATGAATCATCTAAATAAAATGATTTCTAAAGATCTTGTAATTGGTTTACCTAAACTTAAGTTTGTGAAAGACAAAATATGTGATGCATGTCAAAAGGGCAAGCAAGTAAAGAATTCTTTCTCATAGAAAAATATTGTTTCAACGTCAAGACCGCTTGAACTTTTGCACATGGATCTCTTTGGTCCTTCTAGAACTATGAGTTTAGGAAGGAATCTATATGCATTGGTTATAGTAGATGATTACTCAAGATTTACCTGGACAATGTTTTTAAAACTAAAATCTGATACTTTCCATTTGTTTAAGAAATTTGCGAAACAAATTCAAAATGAAAAAGGCTATTTCAACTCTTGTATTCAAAGTGATCATGGGGGAGGGTTTTCAAATGAAAATTTTAATAAATTTTATGAAAAACATGGTATTAAGCATAATTTTTTTGCTCCTAGAACTCCTCAACAGAATGGTGTAGTTGAGAGGAAAAATTGTTCTCTTGAAGAGTTAGCTAGGACAATGCTTAATGAAAAAGCATTACCAAAATACTTTTGGGCTGATGCCGTTAGTACTGCTTGTCATGTACTAAACCGTGTTTTAATTAGACCTTTTTCTCAAAAAGACTCTCTATGAATTATACAAAGGAAAAAAGCCTAACATAAATTACTTTAGAGTATTTGGATGTAAGGTCTTTATTTTAAACAATGGAAAGGAAAATCTTTGAAAGTTTCACTCTAAATCAAATGAAGGTATTTTCTTGGGTTATTCATTAAATAGCCATGCTTATAGAATCTTCAACAAAAGACTAAATACTATAGAAGAATCTATTCATGTTGTATTTGATGAAACTAACCCAAGTATGCAGAAAAATTCTGAGTGTTGTACAGAAGACAGGAGGAACCTATTGAAGAATCTGAGGAACAGTTGCCCAAAGAATGGAAGACTCCATGAAATCTTTCAATAGATAACATCATTGGTAAAATAAATTAGGGAGTTTCTACGAGAAGATCTTTAAACAAATTTTGTAATCACATGGCATTTGTATCACAAATTGAACCAAAAACCATATCTAATGCATTAAAGGATAATAACTAGATTAATGTTATGCATGATAAATTAAATCAATTTACAAGAAATGAAGTATGGGAATTAATTCCAAAACCAAATGATGTTAATATTGTAGGAACTAAATGGGTTTTTAGAAATAAAATGGATGAAAATGGTATAATTACAAGAAACAAGGCTAGATTAGTTGCTAAAGGGTATAATCAGCAAGAAGGAATTGATTTTGATGAAACTTAAGCTCTTATTGCTAGATTAGAAGTTGTTAGACTTCTACTTGCTTCTGCCTCAATAAAGAATTTTAGGTTATTTCAAATGGATGTCAAAAGTGCTTTCTTAAATGGCTACTTGAATGAAGAAGTTTTTGTTACACAACCACCTAGTTTTGAAGATCATATTCATCCAGAATATGTCTATAGATTAAAGAAAGCATTGTATGGTCTCAAGCAAGCCCCAAGACAATGGTATGAAAGGTTAAGTAATTTTCTCTTATCAAAGGGCTATCAAAGAGGTTTGGTTGATAAAACTTTATTTCTCAAAAAATTAAATAATGATATTATTCTAGTTCAAGTATACGTTGATGACATCATATTTGGAGCCAATAATGAATCTTTATGTAAAGAATTTATCAAAGATATGCAGGGAGAATTTGAGATGTCTATGATGGGGGAACTTAATTACTTTCTTGGGTTACAAGTTAAACAACTTCAAGGAGGAAGTTTTATTCATCAATCAAAATACTGCACAGAGCTTCTAAAGAAATTTGAGATGCAGTATTGCAAAGAGGCATCAACACCAATTTCCACCAATTTCTATCTTGATGCTGATGAAAAGGGAAAACCAGTAGATCAAATGAAATACAGAGGGATTATTGGTTCTTTATTATATCTCACAATAAGTATACCTGACATTATGTTTAGTGTTTGTATGTGTGCCAGGTTTCAATCCGCACCAAAAGAATCTCATCTTACTACTGCAAAAAGGATCCTCAAATATCTCAAAGGAACATTAAATGTTGGGTTGTGGTATCCTGGTGAGTCCAAACTAAATCTAATTGGATACTCTGACTCAAATTTTGCAGGGTGTAAGCTTGACAGAAAAAGCACCAGTGGCACTTGTCATCTCCTAGGAAGTAGTCTAATCTCATGGCATAGTAAAAAATAATCATGTGTTGCTCTTTCTACAGCTAAAGTCGAGTACATTGCAGCTGGAAGTTGTTGTGCTCAATCCCTGTGGCTCAAACAACAACTTGAGGATTATGGTTTAATTCTCAATGAAATCCCTCTTTTATGTGATAATACCAGTGCCATTATATTAACAAAAAATCCAATTCAGCATTCTAGGACAAAACATATAGAAATTAGACATCATTTCATTAGAGATCATGTTTTAAAAGGTGATTGTGAAATTTTCTTTACAGAAACTGAGAAACAATTAGCTGATATATTCATAAAACCTCTTGCTCGTGATCGATTTTATAAAATCTGAACTGAATTAGCCATTTTAGATGCATCAAACATCACTTAGTTCCCATTTCTGAGTGTTTTAATTGATTTAAACTAGTTTTAATCGATTAATTTCATTAATAATACTACTGCTCGTACTATTTTAATCGATTAAATTTCGATTTAATCGATTAAATGCTCCCAGGATTTCAATGTACATCTGTCATTCCTATTTTAATCGATTAAGATGTTATATGTATCAATTAAAATCATTAACATGATCAATTTAATCGATTATGTCCTATTTTCAATCGATGATTATTCTGAAAAGAAAATTAAAGGCTTTAGTTAATGGTTGTTCTTGTAACTTGCTACTGAAGCATGGTTCCCTTATCTTTATACGTGTCTATTGTATTCATTACAAATGTGTTAACGAAGATAAGTTTGAATCAACTTTAATTGGTTTTTAAATGAATAATACATCTCATTGGTATCATGAAATTTTGTTTAATACTGTTTTAAAAATAAATTTTGTTACATGCCATGCATATTGCTTATTTTTCTCCTCTCTTCCTAATTTTTGATGAATACAAAGGAGGAGAAATGATTAATTTTAATATACTCACTATTTTAGGGGGAGAAATGATTAATTTTGAATACTCACTAATCTATATATTCAAGTGACTTCTTCTACAGAATCATTCAAAGAGGTGTTTGTCTTCATCAAATACGGGGAGACTGAAAGTAATGAAGATCTTATTTGAATCATTTGATAAAATGAAGATCTTGTTGATTTTATGAAGTCAACTGAAGTCAAAGGCTATTCTGATGAAGTCAAAGGTTACTTGGTTAAAAGGGTAGAGTGATTAGTGAGTTTGCATCTATACATAGGTATAATCATTCACATCTCTCTGCTGCATGAGGTTTCATCATTTAAAAGATTTTGAAAATGCCTCTAAAGATGTTTGCCAAACAGAGAAGTTGTTGTCATTAAATCTGTTGATTTCCATTAAATCTGTTGATTCTGAAAGATTTTGAAAATGCCTCTAAAGATTTTGAAAATGCCTCTAAAGATGCTTCTTGTTCATTAAATCTGTTGATTTCCATTTCATGTTCTCTGAGTTTGCCAAACAGAGAAGCTGTTGTCATTACGGATAGATCTTTTGATTCTGAAATTGTTGTGACCTTTGGCTGCCAAGACCTGTCAAGACATTTCAAGACTTTAATATTTAATTCTTCTTTATCAAAGATCTTACCTAGGCCCATTAGATGATTAATGATGTGAGTGAATCGCTTCTGCACATCTGCAATGCTTTCACCAGTTTGCATTTTGAACAGTTCATATTCTCTTATGAGAGTATGCTTTCTGGCTCTTTTTACATCTGTTGTCCCTTCATGAGTAACCTCAAGAACATCCCACATCTCCTTGGCAGATTTGCATTGGGATACCCTGAAAAACTCATCCATGTTAAGTGTAGAAGTAATAATATTTTTAGCAGTGCAATCATTTTGAACTTTTTTCTTTTCCTCATCATTTAGACTGGACCATTCTTTTTCTGTAATTAAAGGGCCATTAGAAATTACATCCCAAACATTTCTATCAATGGATTCAATAAAGATCTTCATCCTAATTTTCCAAAAAGGATAATCTATTCCACAAAACAGTGGAGGTATGTTAATAGAAGCTCCCTCAGAAAACAGTAATCTGTTTTCAGCCATGGATCGAAGAACTTGAATAACTTTCAAGCACCTCGCTCTGATGCCAATTGTTAGAAAAGTAGGCTGAGATCAAGAGGGGGGTGAATTGATCTTTAAAAGTTTTTCGCAAATAACAGATTATCTAATTCGAAAATTAAGATTCCAGATCTGTTCTTGAATTACAAAGCAATCAATCAATATAAATGCAGCGACAGAATTAAAATAGAGAAAGGTTAAGAAAGATATTATTGGTGTTTTATACTGGTTCACCCAATACCAGGGCTACGTCCAGTCTCCAGCCAAATTCCAGCTGGGTTCCACTAGATCAAATGTTTTACAGACTTACAATCTTACACTTAATCTACCACAAGAACCAAATTCCAGCTTCCGCACTCAACCTCTCACCAAGAACCAAATTCCAGTTCTTGATAACCTCTACAACCAAATTCCAGCTACGAGAGAAACCAAGTGCCCAAATTCCAGGCACCAAACAATACAAAAAGAATGTAAAGAAATGAAAAAGAAGAAACTAGAATGCTCAAACCAGGTTATGCAATTCTGCTGTAAGTGTTTCTTCTTCAAAAGAAATCAAGTTGCCTCAAGAAAGATTTTCAAAGAACTTCTCAAAAACTGATGCGAATCTTTCTTGAAAAGAGTTCTAAAGTTTGCTTGATTGATTGCTCAAGGATTGATGTTCAAATGTATATGTAAGAAGTTGAAGCAACTCTATTTTTATAGAAGATTTTCAAAATAGCTGTATTAATTAATCTGTTAAAAGATTCTTTTAATTTGTTAAAAGTGCAGTTTTAATCTGTTAAAACTTCTTTTAATTCATTAATACGTTCTTGATTCTTTAACAGATTTGTTTTAACTGATATAACAACGTTTGTATCAATTAAAACACTTTACAAAAAATCCTCTAAGTTGATTTAATCGATTGTTTCGCGATTCATTCGATTGAAATACTGCAAAACTTTCTTGTAAAACTTTTCAAGTTATTTTAACTGATAAAAATAAGTTTTAATCGATTAAAACGCTGTGTAGAAGTTTTCTAAGTTGTTTTAATCGATTGAAACGAGATTAAATCAATTAAAAGAGTTCTGATCGGTCATAACTAAATTCTGATTGATCATAATTGATTCTGATCGGTCATAATTCAATTCTGATCGATCATATCTGATTCTGATCGGTCATAATTGTATTCTGATCGATCATCCTGAACTCCAAGTGGTTTTAACTGATTAAAATCAAGTTGTATCGATTAAAATACTGTAAAAACACTTCTCTGGACATTCTAAGTAATTTTAATCGGTTCTATCAAAGTTGTATCAGTTAAAAACTTGTTTAAGAAAGCTTTTGACAAAATACTTTGTTTTTAATTGTTAAAAACATTTTTAGAGGCATTTTGCAAAATCTTTTAAGTGAAGAAACCTCATGCAGCAGAAAAGATAAAATGATTATACCTAAGCATAGCTGAAGACACACTAATTCTTCTACTCTTTTATCTTAGTGACTTTTGTCCACTGCAAAGTTGCTTTTGACTTCATCAAATCAATGAGATCTTTGCCAAATGAGATCTTCATCACTTTCAGTCTCCCCCTATTTGATGAAGACAAACACCACTTTTGAAAACAAAACTCTGCAAAAGAAGTCACTTGATAATACAAATTAGTGAGTAATCAAAAATGAATTATCTTCCTATTTCTCCCCCTAAATTGTTGCTCCCCCTAAATTTAGAGTTTATTTCTCCCTTTAAATTGATCAAAAGTAAAAGCAACTATTTCTCCCCCTTTTGACTTCATAAAAAAAAAATAGGGAACAGAAGAGAAACAATGCATAGGTATGTATTGAAAAGATTTTGAAAATAAAAAAATGAAAAATACGATACTTTACTCATGTAAAGATCAATCAAAGTTGATTCAAACTTATCTTCATTAACACGTTTGTAATGAATACAATTAGCACGTGTAAAGATAAGGTAATCACGCTTTAGTAGCATGTTACAAGAACAGCCATTAACTAAAGCCTTTAATTTTTCTTTCCAGAATAAAAATCGATTAAAAACAGGATAAAATCGATTAAAAATTTCATGTTTAATGATTTTAATCGATTGAAATAAAGGTTTAATCGATTAAAATAGTGAAGGACTTTGAAATATAAGACATAAGTGCATTTAATCGATTATTTCGACATTTAATCGATTAAAACAGTAAAGAAAAATGTTGTATAAATTCTTTTAATCGATTTAAAAGATTTTTTATTGATTAAAACAATCAGTTTTGAAAACTAAGAAAGATTTGATGCGAATTTATCACGCCTAATCTTAGTGGATATTTTGTAAAACTGATCAGCTAGAAGGATGTTTAACAATAATATCAACTACATCGATTAAATTTTAACTAATAGATCCATCAAAATTAGAATAAAATCTTATTTAGCTAATTTAAATGATGTAAGCTAGTTTATAAAGATTTTAATCGATTGATACGAAGTTTTAATCGATTATTTTGTTATGAAAAGTGTTTCCTTTAATCAATTTAATCGATTAATTCTATTTTGTATCAGCTAAAACTCTCAGGGATCTATTTTGAATTCTATCTATGCTAGTTTGATTCGAATTAAACCTACATTATATTAATTCAAAGCTAGAGAGATTGTGCCTGGTTTATAACCAGTAATATTACGAACCTGAAATTTAGAATAAGCATCAAAAAGAAATAAGCAATAAAAGATGAGAAGGGACCCTTTTTATTCATAAATCTAATCATCCCAGTTCCCTTGATTCAACTTGCATATCTTCCAGCTTGGTGTAGATATCGGCAATTTGGTTGCCAAGGGATGTGAATTGATGGTTGGTTTGCTTGAAAGTGTTGGAATGTCATCTGCATATGCTTTCTCCGATTTTCCTGCACTGCAGCCATTTGAGAAAGCATAGTTCTTTCAAACCGAGATAGAGGAGTCCCACGGTCAGCTCGCTCCATGAAAGGGATAATTTCCATGTTTTCATAGGACGTTTGACCACTTGTTGACTCTGGAACCTCTGTAGCAGCTAGAGAGGAAGGCATCTGGCCCTGATCTTCATCTTTATCTTCTTCCTCACCCTATGACATCCCAGCATCCACCTTCGAAATCCATTCATCATCAATTTTAATAAACCCCATTTTTCGTAGGGTTGAGTCATCAACCTCATTTGATGCTTTCGGAGTTTCTACATACTCCCCTTCTAAATCCACTGCAAAATGTCTAAAAAATTTACTGATCAACAAAGCATAAGGTAATTTGTAATCAGCAAGCCGCTTGGCTTTTACCATGTGGTCTTTAAAAACATAGACCCAGTTAACCCGAATCCTGTTTTCAATGCAGTACATGAGAGCCAAATCACCCTCATTGAGTATAGCATGATTACTCCCCCTTGGAGTAAGTATCCATGCAATAATGAAGGAAAGGATTCTTGATTCAAGCCTCATCTTCCCAGCATTGAAAATTTTAGCCGATTCATTTTGGTCTTTAAGACACGTGCGAAAAAATTGAGTTTTATTAAACTCTGGTAATTCAGCAATATTACCTCTAGAGATTTTTACCCCAACATCTTTGAGGCCAGCAACTTCATCCCAAATGTCAGGAGTAATGACCAAATTGACTCCTTTTACCTGAGACCTTAAAGTAGAACCACTGACAGTGAGATTTGCATAGAAAACTCTTACCAGATCTGGTTGGATGTTGCCAGTAAATTCCAGTACATTCTTCAGTTTTTGACTCTTTAGTCTCCTTCTTAATGAAGTAAATCCTTCTTCATCCAGCCATGCAAACCTTATGAATTTGGGGATAACAAGCTGCTTTTGACTAAAATTGATGATGAAGTTATTCATCTTATCTCTATCTCCACTGAACCAATTTTCAAGGTGGCCCCCCTGATTTCCAGCAGAGGAAGACTCTCCTTTCCGCTTCTTTCTTGACTTAGATCTTCTCAACATCTTGTTGTATTTTCGAGAGAAGGGGTTCGAGACGTGTGTATAAGGAAAGAAGGGAGAATAACTTTGAACCAGAAAGAGAATACCGAGAGCAATGGGCTACATGAAAGTAAACTAAAGATTCACGAGATGCCATTTTTTGTGAATTACAGTTTACTTGCATACACGACTCGCAAAAACAGACTTTAATTGCATGTCCCCTTGACTGAGGACAAAAACACAGATTTCGACCGATGGATGTATCGACTAAATTGCTCTTGGGAATATGTTTGACCCGGTCAAAGAAATTTTAAAAGATTTATGCAGATTTTGATTACCATGAAAACTTGGGATTTTGAATTTGGTTTGCTTACCAATCTTTAATTGGATGTTATAAAACTAATTTTCAGAAACAAATCAATCGATTAACCAACTGATTAACCTATTAATTTGATCTTTTAATATTAGGTTTGAAACTGTTACGATGAAGTAATCGATTATTTCATAAAGGAATCGATTATTTCTTGTATAGGATGAAATTAATAAAATGATAACGAAATTTAAATCGATTAAAACGAAAAGGAATCGATTAAATTTTACATCTTAGTATTTTTAGTTGATATAAAATGGTACGGACAGATTTTTTGATATCCTCTCGTAAGTTATTTTAATTGATTAATATTGTTTTATATCAATTAAAACAATCAGTTTATGAAATCAGAACCTGATTCGCTGCTTTGAACTCCAAGGGATTCCCAGATTTTGTTCCTGCAAAACAAATTTAGCATGTTTCTGGTACCCTTTATAGTTCCTGGGTCCAATTAGGTTATTTGGAATGAATTAATTTTTGGAATCCACTTCATTCTACCTTTAGGAATAGCATACTTTTTAATTCTACAGTATTTCACTCGAATGACCTCTTTTCATGCAAGTAAAAACATTTAATCACGAGTATGATTTCCTATTTACATTTGTTTTTCTGAATTTCATCCTAGATTTAAATCCTATTCCAGATTTGTCAAAAATTAGTTTTTGAGATCCAAGTAAAACGTCAAGATTAGCTTGACCTTGTGTAAACCTTGAAACAGTTTGTGATAAAAAATCAATTTTCTTTTGTAATTCTAAACAGTTATTACAGGATTTATTACATGCACAATCAAAATTATCATGAATTAATTTTAAGAAATCACAATCAGTTTCATCTTCAAGTATTCTTTTTTCAAGAGAGTCTACTTTATTTATTAACCAGTTATTTAGTCCTTTTAGCCTATCATTTTCTTTTTGTAGTTTCTTAGCCTCTTCATGCATTTCATTAAATGCTTCTTGTAATGAATCATAATTCACTAAATTTGAAGAAGAACTAGAACTTACACTGTTGGATTGAGGATTTTGACTTGCCATTAGACATAAGTTGGCTTCTTCATTATCGAATTGTCTCGTTGATGAAGTGTCATTGTCATCCCATGCTATATAGGCTCTTCTTTTGACTTTCTCTTCTTTCTTGTCATTATGTTTGTTCTTTTCTCGGGCACTCCATCCTTACATGGCCCCGCTTACCACAACCATAGCATTTAAAGTTAGAAGAATCAGCTTTTTTCTCATACCTTTTATGTTTTTCCTTGTCTTGAATCTTTTTCTTGAGAAACTTGTTGAATTTCCTGACAAGCAGTCCAAGGTTCTCACTTTCCTCCTCTGATTCTTGATTTTTTTTTCTCAACTTTAAGTGTTATACTTCTGCTTTTCTTCTCAGAGACTTCTTGTTCATTAAATCTGTTGATTTCCATTTCATGATCTCTGAGTTTGCCAAACAGAGAAGCTGTTGTCATTACAGACAGATCTTTTGATTCTGAAATTGTTGTGACCTTTGGCTGGCAAGACCTGTCAAGACATTTCAAGACTTTAATATTTAATTCTTCTTTATCAAAGATCTTACCTAGGCCCATTCGATGATTAATGATGTGAGTGAATCGCTTCTGCACATCTACAATGCTTTCACCAGTTTGCATTTTGAACAGTTCATATTCTCTTATGAGAGTATGCTTTCTGGCTCTTTTTACATCTGTTGTCCCTTCATGAGTAACCTCAAGAACATCCCACATCTCCTTGGCGATTTGCATTGGGATACCCTGAAAAACTCATCCATGTTAAGTGCGAAGTAATAATATTTTTAGCAGTGCAATCATTTTGAACTTTTTTCTTTTCCTCATCATTTAGACTCGGACCATTCTTTTTCCGTAATTAAAGGGCCATTAGAAATTACATCCCAAACATTTCTATCAATGGATTCAATAAAGATCTTCATCCTAATTTTCCAAAAAGGATAATCTGTTCCACAAAACAGTGGAGGTCTGTTAATAGAAGCTCCCTTAGAAAACGGTAATCTGTTTTCAGCCATGGATCGAAGAACTTGAATAACTTTCAAGCACCTCGCTCTGATGCCAATTGTTAGAAAAGTAGGCTGAGATCAAGAGGGGGGTGAATTGATCTTTAAAAGTTTTTCGCAAATAACAGATTATCTAATTCAAAAATTAAGATTCCAGATCTGTTCTTGAATTACAAAGCAATCAATCAATATAAATGCAGCGACATAATTAAAATAGAGAAAGGTTAAGAAAGATATCACCGGTGTTTTATACTGGTTCACCCAATACCAGGGCTACGTCCAGTCTCCAGCCAAATTCTAGCTGGGTTCCACTAGATCAAATGTTTTACAGACTTACAATCTTACACTTAATCTACCACAAGAACCAAATTCCAGTTCTTGATAACCTCTACAACCAAATTCCAGCTGCAGAGAAACCAGTGCCCAAATTCCAGGCTCCAAACAATACAAAAAGAATGTAAAGAAATGAAAAAGAAGAAACTAGAATGCTTAAACCATGTTATACAATTCTGCTGTAAGTGTTTCTTCTTCAAAAGAAATCAAGTTGCCTCAAGAAAGATTTTCAAAGAACTTCTCAAAAACTGATGCGAATCTTTCTTGAAAAGAGTGCTAAAGTTTGCTTGATTGATTGCTCAAGGATTGATGTTCAAATGTATATGTAAAAAGTTCATGCAACTCTATTTTTATAGAAGATTTTCAAAACAGCTGTATTAATTAATCTATTAAAAGATTCTTTTAATCTGTTAAAAGTGCAGTTTTAATCTGTTAAAACTTCTTTTAATTCATTAATACGTTCTTGATTCTTTAACAGATTTGTTTTAACTGATACAACAACGTTTGTATCAATTAAAACACTTTACAAAAAATCTTCTAAGTTGATTTAATCGATTGTTTCGCGATTCAATCGATTGAAATACTGCAAAACTTTCTTGTAAAACTTTTCAAGTTATTTTAACTAATAAAAATAAGTTTTAATCGATTAAAACGCTGTGTAGAAGTTTTCTAAGTTGTTTTAATCGATTGAAACGAGATTTAATCGATTAAAAGAGTTCTGATCGGTCATAACTAAATTCTGATCGATCATAACTTATTCTGATCGGTCATAATTCAATTCCGATCGATCATATCTGATTCTGATCGGTCATAATTGTATTATGATCGATCATCCTGAACTCCAAGTGGTTTTAACCGATTAAAATCAAGTTGTATCGATTAAAATACTATAAAAACACTTCTCTGGACATTCTAAGTAATTTTAATCGGTTCTATCAAAGTTGTATCAGTTAAAAACTTGTTTAAGAAAGCTTTTGTCAAAATACTTTGTTTTTAATTGTTAAAAACATTTTTAGAGGAATTTTGCAAAATCTTTTAAGTGAAGAAACCTCATGCAGCAGAAAAGATAAAATGATTATACCTAAGCATAGCTGAAGACACACTAATTCTTCTACTCTTTTATCTTAGTGACTTTTGTCCACTGCAAAGTTGCTTTTGACTTCATCTTTGACTTCATCAAAACAATGAGATCTTTGCCAAATGAGATCTTCATCACTTTCAAACTGGACGTAGCCATGGGATTGGGTGAACCAGTATAAATCTTGGTTGTATTTTTCTAAACCTTACTCTCTTTAATTTTGCTGCTATCTTTATTTCAATTGCTTGTTTTTCTTGATTCAAGAATTGGTCAGAACTCTTAATCTTTGAAATAGATAATCTGTAAATTGCGAAAATCTTTCAAAGATTAATTCACCTCCCCTCTTGATCTCAGCCTCCTTTTCTTACATCAGATGGATACCATAAACCAAATCCTATAGTTCCTTTCAGATATTTTAAAATTCTTTTTACTGCAGTTAAATGGGATTCTTTTGGACAAGCTTGAAATCTAGCACACACACATATAGATTGCATGATACCAAGTCTACTTGTAGTTATATATAATAGTGAACCTATCATACCTCTATACATAGATTGATTTATTTCCAAACCTGATTCGTCCTTATCTAGATAGCAAGACGTTCCCATTGGAGTGTGCAGCTTTTGCAGAATCCATTTAAATTTTTTTGAGAATCTCTTTGCAATATTTGGTTTGTGACACAAAAGTTCCATCTTTAAATTGAAGTCCAAGAAAGAAGGTTAATTCTCCCATCATTGACATTTCAAATTCACCCTGCATTATCTTAGCAAATCCTTCACACACAAGGAATTATCAGTTGATCCAAAGATATTATCATCAACATATACTTGAACTAACAAAATATGTTCTTTTACTTTCTTAATAAATAATGTAGAATCAATTTGTCCTCTAGAAAAATCATTTGAAATTAGAAAAGAACTTAATCTTTCATACCAAGATCTAAGAGCTTGTTTCAAACCATATAAAGCTTTCTTTAATTTAAAAGTATGATCAAGATATTTAAAATCTTCAAATCTAGGGGGTTGTTCCACATATACTTCCTCTTTGATAAACCCATTTAAAAATGCACTTTTAACATCCATTTGATATAGTTTAAATTTCATCAATGAAGCATAAGCAAGAAGTAGGCGTATAGCCTCTAACTTGGCAACAAGAGCATAGGTTTCATCATATGACATTTGGCCCAATTTTCCAAGCCCAAAATTGCTTTAAACTGTAATATGGCATCTGGCCCAATCTTCTAGGCCCAAAATTGCTCTAACTATCCTAAAATTAATAATGAGCAAAAATTAGATCAAATAGATTCAAATTAATTAAAATTTGAATTATTGGCCCAATGAAGCCCAATTAGTAAAAATTCACTAATAATAGAAAGTTAAACCCAAAACACTAATTAAAATAAGTTTAGAAAGGGAAGAAAATATGGGAATATAATGACTCATCACCGACACCTTGTTGTCAGTAGAGTTCTGTCATCATAAGTAAGGAAAAATACCCAAATGCTTCTCTTCGTTGCTGTATGTTTGGGGCGTCACTCATTTCTATGCCTCAAGTCACATGGGAGCATTCCCCGATCCTTTGAGGAGTTTTTGAAGATCCCCCTCTGCCATCGTCACGCCATGGAGTGGAAAACCAAGTTGGAACACTGGAACATAAACCACCTATCTTGGGCTTGTCCTTGGTTCCGACCCGGTCTTATCCTCATCAAATGCGGAGACTATCCGAGCATACCACTATTGGGTCTCAGGGGTTGCATAGCTTACTCCCCAAAGGTGGCCATGAGACAACTCATGAAAACCCAAACCGCGCTGTCACGAGAAGAGCTTGGAGGACTGTGTTTCTTCGGAGACCCATGCAAAATTGCGAACTCGCTTTCTATACAGAGAGCATGGGAGAGACCAGTCTACATGAGGGATAGAGAGCTGGGCAAAGCTCGAGTGGTTGCTTGTAGTGGCTACGAGGAATGGAGAAGAAGCAGAGGGATGCCACAACCATCTGCTCCACCCATTACATCATCAGCAACCGAAGAGCTTCAAATTCAAGTCGATGCCTTGACCCAAAGGATAGAAATCATGGGAGCCCAGATGAGGGCCTTGGACGAAAAGGAACAAGAATCTATCCTTACCATTGATGGTCTGCAAAAGGAATGCAAGAGGAAGGACTAGGAGATAGAGCACCTCAAGGATAAATGTGTTGACTTTAACGAGGAGGTTATCTGAGTATCCAAAGCTCCAAGAATAAACCCGGATGATCAACTCCAAGAAGTGACCGCCAAATTAGTACACCTTGAGACGGAATACGCAAAGAAAGCATAGACGACCAAGATGATGATACAAGATCTTGCGAAGGCCTGGTCTGAAATACGTCAAGGGAGGGAGACCACCCAAAGACTTAACAAAAACCTTAAACCCTAAACCCTAAACCTTACTGAGTTACGCTGTAAAGAAAGAGATGGGTTAGCTCAGTATGGCCAAGTGCTGCAAGAGAAAGACCGAGCCGTCAAGAAGCTCGATAACTTACGAGCCTTGGTCGTCCATCAAGAGGCAAAAATAAAAGAGGCTCAAAAGTACAGTGAAGATATGAGCCAGGTAGTCCATCGACAGTCCGAAGCACTCGCTCACCATGTACGGGAAGCCGAAAAGGAATTACGTAGGGATCAGAACCCACCTATGGGTTTCTTTAGGCTTTTTCGTTTCTATCAAAACATGCTTCGTAGCATGGTATAAGGGAATGTACACTTTTCTTTGAAAAATAAAAATACGCTTGTGTTTATCTTTACGACTGTTTACTGCATTCATAAGTTGCATACATTCATACATCCCTCCTTCACTTTTAATTAATAAGATAATAAAAAGGAAAGGTTAACTGGTGTTTTCATAAATCAGAAGAATGGAGAGGAAACCACTCCTTATCAGTTTATCCCCAACGGTTGAGCCACCTAAAGAAGACAATAAACCTCAACCTTTGGTGATCACAGTTGTAGACCCCAAATCTTGCCCGACCTCAAAATAAAGAGCAAATACTTCCGTTCGAAGATGGCTAAGGCCTAAAAGGTCCCTAGGATTGATCAATAGGCCCCATATTCAAGACCGCTCTCTTGCCACTCGCCAATGGCGAGACCGCCATCTCGTTTGACGAGACGGCAGTTCTGACCTTGTCACAGTGGTCCCGACCTGACAGGTGCGAATTCCTATAAAAGTGGGACTTTCTCACTCTTTTCACACACTTCTACCACTTTCCCTACTGTACTACTCTAAAATTACTCTCCTAGGACGCCTCTGAAGCATTTCCAGAGTTCTTAGAGTTCTTAGAAAAACGTTCTAGAGTGCTGTGAGAAAGAGCGATTATCATTGTAGAGTGTGGGTTTGCCAAAAAGCACCCTCTTTCAAGAACATACTGTAAAAGCTTGCTTCGAAGGTTCCTATATACTCCCTTCTCTATTTTTTTTAGATAATATTGTTGTGCATTAGTCATTTAGGGCCATGTAGTCAATAACTTAATTTCCACAATGAATAAATAAGGGTAAAAGTGCAATTTTATAGTTATTATTTCTTTATAAAAAATGGTCCATCATAGGGAACCAGAAAGGGGTGTCGTAGGGAAGCTAATACCTTCTCTACATGTAACTAACTCCCTTACCTAACTTTGGTTGTAATGACCAAAGTTGGTTTTTCTTTAAAAAACCACTGCCTTCTTTTCCCTTTTCCAATGTTTCTAGTAAAAACATTGTTGGCGACTCCTTGAACCTTTCGAAAACCTTGCCCTTAGGTCCAGCTCGGTTATCGGAAAACCTAAAGGCGTTGAACCACACTTTTAAAAAAGCAAATCAAACAAAACCATCGCATCGCTCCGACCGCCTCTTTTGACGGCAGCGACAGATGGCGACTCCACTGGGGAAGCTAGAGAGTTCATCCATTTAGTGATGTACTAGTTTTAAGAAATAAAACATACAATTGCACCTTTACCCTTCCTTGTTTTATAACATGTTTTAATTGCTTGGCTTTAATAATTGTTGTATGTTTATTTTATGCAAATTGTTTGAAATACAAATTGTACACAAACCCTTGTACACAATCGTTCCCCCTATACCCGGGGGCAAGTGGGATATCCATAGGGAGTGGGTGACATTGTACGATTTTTCGTAGTGAGGGCCATGAGCCCACCAGTATGGTCGAAAACCACCACTCAAGTTGATAACCTTCCTCTTTTGGCCCAAAGACTGACTAGGCCCTAGTGCCATGCATGGTCTAAAGGTTGGGAGAGTGGGGACCCTATAATGGGGGCACCTTGGGGGCCTGGCCTCGGTGAGGAAATTTAGAACTACCCTGAATATGCACTGTTCTGCAGGATTCCCCTACCTCATGATTAAAAATGTCGTCCTACTATTCATGGATGAGTGCATTGTGTGTGCATTTGTTTGTTGCATTTGATTGTTGCATAGCATAACCATACAACAAAAAAATAAAGAGAAAACCCTCAAAAAATCTTTTCACAATAAACACCCTTATCCCGGACAGTCTTCCTTTTAGCTATCCTGATTTCACGTTCTTTGTAAGCTAAGTAGCCACGCAGTCCGACAGAAGAGATAAGGGACGCTAAAACTATTCTTTTGCAATAAACCATTTTTATCTCGGACAGTCTGCCTTTTAGCTAGCCTGGTTTAAGGTTCTTTGTAAGCTAAGTAGTCACGCAGTTCGACAGAAGAGATAAAAGGTTATAAAAAATAAATAAACCAAATAAATCAAAAAATGGGACCCTGTTCATAAACATTATACTCATAAACATCCATATAGGTAGTTTATCTTTCTTTTGAAAAAAATACAAAAAACCAAACTCTATCATGCATCATGTAGAAAATAAAACATGATAATGTTTAGGGAAAATAAACACTTACACGCATGTTTTTAGAAATGTAGGATGAGATCAAGAGGGGGGGTGAATTGATCTTTGAAAGTTTTTCGCAATTAACAGATTATCTATTTCAAAGATTAAGAAATCTAACCAATTCTTGAATCACACACAGCAAGCAATCAGAAATAAATGCAGTCACAGAATTAAAGAAGAGAAAGGTTTAGAAAGATATCACCAAGGTTTATACTGGTTCACCCAATCTCAGGGCTACGTCCAGTCTCCAGCCAAGTTCCAGCTAGGTTGCACTAGATTGAATTTTTACAAATTACAACCTTAATCTCACACTCAATCTACCACAACAACCACAATTCTAGTTCCTGCACCTAAACCTTCACCAATAACCAAATTCCAGTTCTTGACCTACCCTGCAGCCAAATTCCAGCTACAGAAACCAGTGCCCACAATTCCAGGCACCCACAATACAGTAAAAGAAAGTAAAGAAACAAACAGAAGAAACTTAGAACGCTCAAACCAGTTTTATGCAGTTCTGCAGTATGTGTTTCTTCTCCAAAAGAATGCAATTTTGCCTCAAGAAAAAACTTTAATGATCTTCACAAAAACTAGCGTGATTCTCTCTTGAAAGTAGCACTTATGTTTGCTTGATTGATTGCTAAAAGATGTTTTTCAAAAAGGTTAAACAACTCTGTTTATATAGAAGATTTTCAAAACTGCTGGTTTAATTAATCTGTTAAAATAATCTTTTAATCTGTTAAAAGTCTTGTTTTAATCTGTTAAAACTTCTTTTAATCTGTTAAAACGTTCTTGATTATTTTCCAGATTTGTTTTAACTGATACGACAACGTTTATATCAATTAAAACTCTTTGTAAAAAATCTTCCAAACTATTTTAATCGATTGTTTCGTCTTTCCATCGATTAAAATACTGCAAAACATTCTTATAAACTTTTCAAGTGATTTTAACTGATAAAAATCTGTTTTAATCGATTAAAACGCTTAGCAGAAATTCTCTTAAGTTGTTTTAATCGATTGAAACACAGTTTAATCGATTAAAACTATTCTGATCGATCAAAAACCCATTCTGATCGGTCATATGCTCATTCTGATCGATCAAACAGTACTCCAAGTGGTTTTAATCGATTATTTCGAAGTTATATCGATTAAAATACTACCAGATCACTTCCCTGAACATTTTTAGTGATTTTAATCGGTTATTTCGAAACTATATCAGTTAAAATACGGACAGAAGGTTTTCAAAACTTCCATTAATAAAAACAATCGATTATTTCGAAAACATATCAGTTAAAAACCTGTTTACAAAAGTGTTGAGAACTTTTTAGTTGATAAAGCTTATATGCTATTAGTTAAAATAGTTGATTAAGAAAACTTTTATCAAATTACTTTGTTTTTAACCGTTTAAACATTTTTTAAAGGCATTTGCAAAATCTTTTAAATGAAGAAACCTCATGCAGCAGAAAGATAAAAATGATTATACCTAGGCAGAGCTGTAGACACACTAATCCCTCTACTCTTTTATCTAAGTGACCTTTGACTGCCACAAAGTTGCCTTTGACTTCATTTTTGACTTCATCAAATCAACAAGATCTTTGCCAAAGTAATTCAATAAGATCTTCATCACTTTCAGTCTCCCCCTATTTGATGAAGACAAACACCTCTTTGACACCTTTGAATAATAACTCTGCAGAAGAAGTCACTTGAATATATAGATTAGTGAGTAATAAAAAAATAATCATTTTCCCATTTCTCCCCTAAATTGCTACTCCCCCTCAATAAAGATTTATTTCTGCCCCTAAATTGATGAAAAGTAAAGCAATTATTTCTCCCCCTTTTGACTTCATCAAAAATAGGGAATAGAGGAACAAAATAAAAAACTATGCATGGTATGTATCAAGTTTTAGATTTTAAAAATAGAAAAAAAATTGGATACGATACCTTACTCATGTAAAGACCAATCAAAGTTGATTCAAACTTATCTTCATTAACACGTTTGTAATGAATACAATTAACACGTGTAAAGATAAGGGAACCACGCTTTAGTAGCATGTTACAAGAACAACCATTAACTAAAGCCTTTAATTTTTCTTTCCAGAATAATAATCGATTAAGAACAGGACAAAATCGATTAAAAAGTTCTTGTTAATAGTTTTAATCGATTAAAATAATGGTTTAATCAATTAAAACAGTGATGAAGTTTGAAACATAAGTTGATTAAATCGATATTTAATCGATTAAAACAGTAAGAAAAAATGTTGTATAAGTGTTTTTAATCGATTTTAAGCTTGTTTATATCGATTGAAACAACCAGTTTTGAAAACTAAGTAATGTTTGATGCATCTATCATGCCCAATTCAGTGCGAATTTTGTAAAACCGATGACGAGCAAGAGGTTTTGTAAAAATATCTGCTAGTTGTTTTTCAGTTTCTATAAAGAAAATTTCACAATCACCTTCAAAACATGATCTCTAATGAAATGATGTCTAATTTCTATATGTTTTGTCCTAGAATGTTGAATTGGGGTTTTAGTTAACATAATGGCACTAGTATTATCACATAAGAGAGGAATTTTTCTGAGAATTAAACCATAATCCTCAAGCTGTTGTTTGATCCAAAGAGATTGAGCACAACAACTTCCAGCTGCAATGTACTCCGCTTCAGCTGTAGAAAGGGCAACACATGATTGTTTTTTACTGTGCCATGAAATTAGACTGCTTCAAGGAGATGACAGGTTTCTGGACGATGGGTACATCAACTATTTTGTTCTTTGATAAATTTTTGACTTGGTCAACAGATGCAATAAATGTATTATGCAGATTTTGATTGACACAAAAACTTGGATTTTTTTACTCTGATTTGCTGACCAATTTTCAATTGGATGTTGTAAAAATGATTTTCAGGAACAAATTAATCGATTAATCAATAAATTAACCTATTAATTTGATCTTTAATTTTAGGTTTGAAAATGCAACAGTAAAATGATCGATTAATACATAAAAGAATCGATTATTTCTGTACTGGAAGAAATTAATAAAATGATAACAGAATTTTAATCGATTAAAACGAAAAAGAATCGATTAAATTTGACCTTTTAGTGGTTTTAGCTGATATAAATCCCTTTTAATCGATTAAAACAACTACACTAAAAATCCTGAGAACATTTTAATCGATTAATTCGTATTTCAATCGATTAAAACTGTACGAACAACTTTTGTGGTATTCTCTGTAAGTGATTTTAACCGATTAAAACTGTTTTATATCAATTAAAACATTCAGTTTATGAAACCAGAACCGAATTTGCTGTTTTGAACACCAAGGGACTTCTAGATTTTGTTCCTGCAAAATAGATTTAGCATATTTCTGGTACCCTTTTTATAATCACTGGGTCCAATCAGGTTATTTGAAATGAATTTTTGGGAATCCACTTCATTCTACCTCTAGGAATAACATACTTCTTAATTCTACAATATTTCACTGAATGACCTCTTTTCATGCAGTAAAAACATTTAATCACTGATGATGAGTATGATTTCCTGTTTACATTTGTTTTTCTGAATTTCATCCTAGATTTAAATCCTATGCCAGATTTGTCAAAAATCAGTTTTTGTGACCCAAGAAGAACATCAAGATTAGCTTGACCTTGTGTAAACTTTGAAACAGTTTGTGATAAAAAATCAATCTTCTTTTGTAATTCTGAACAATTATTACATGGTTTATTACATACACAATCAGAATTATCATGGATTAATTTTAAAAAGTCAAGATCAGTTTCATCTTCAAGAATTTTCTTTTCAAGAGAATCTACTTTATTTACTAGCCAATTATTCATGTCTTTTAGCCTATCATTTTCTTTTTGCAGTTTCTTAGTTTCTTCATGCATTTCATTAAATGCTTCTTATAATGAATTATAATTCACTAAATTTGAAGAAGAGTTAGAACTTACACTGCTGGTTTGATGATTTTGATTTGCCATTAGACACAAGTTGGCTTCTTCATTATCAGAATTTTCTGTTGATGAAGTATCATTATCATCCCATGCTACATATGATCTTCTTTTGACTTTTTCCTCTTTCTTGTCATTGTATTTGTTCTTTTATGGGCACTCCATTCTTACATGACCCTGCTTACCACAACCATAACATTTATAGTTAAAAGAATCAGATTTTTTCTCATACCTTTTGTGTTTTTCTTTATCTTGAATCTTTTTCTTGAGAAATTTGTTGAACTTTCTGACAAGCAGTCCAAGATTTTCACTTTCCTCCTCTGATTCTTGACTTCTTTCTTCAACCTTGAGTGTTATACTTCTACCTTTTTTCTCAGAGACTTCTTGCTCATTGAATCTATTAATTTCCATTTCATGTTCTCTGAGTTTGCCAAACAAGGAAGTTGTTGTCATGACGGATAAGTCTTTTGATTCTGAGATTGCTGTGACCTTAGGTTGCCATGACCTGTCAAGACATTTCAGAACTTTAATATTTAATTCTTCTTTATCAAAAGTTTTACCTAAGCCCATTAGATGGTTGATGATATGAGTGAAGCGCTTCTACACATCTGCAATACTTTCTCCAGTTTGCATTTTAAACAACTCATATTCTCTTATGAGAGTATGTTTTTTGGCTCTCTTTACATTAGTTGTTCCCTCATGAGTAACCTCAAGAACTTCCCACATTTCCTTGGCAGATTTGCATTGGGAGACCCTGAAAAACTCATCCATATTTAGTGCAGAAGTAATTATATTTTTAGCAGTACAATCACTTTGAACTTTTTTCTTTTCTTCATCATTTAAACTGGATCATTCTTTTTTTGTAATTAATGGACCATTAGCAATTACATCCCAAACATTCCTATCAATAGATTCAATAAAGATCTTCATCCTAATCTTCCAAAATGGATAATCTATTCAACAAAATAGTGGAAGTCTATTAATAGAAGCCCCCTCAGAAAAAGGTAATTTGTTTTCAGCCATTAAAGATTTGGACCGAAAGCCTTGAGTATTTTTCAAGACCCTTGCTCTTGATACCAATTATTAGAAATGTAGGCTGAGATTAAGAGGGGGGGTGAATTGATCTTTGAAAGTTTTTTGCAATTAACAGATTATCTATTTCAAAGATTAAGAAATCTAACCAATTCTTGAATCACACACAGCAAGCAATCAAAAATAAATGCAGTCACATAATTAAAGAAGAGAAAGGTTTAGAAAGATATCACCAAGGTTTATATTGGTTCACCCAATCCCAGGGCTACGTCCAGTCTCCAGCCAAATTCTAGCTGGGTTCCATTAGATTGAATGTTTTACAGATTACAACCTTAATCTCACACTCAATCTACCACAAGAACCACAATTCCAGTTCCTGCACCTAAACCTTCACCAAGAACCAAATTCCAGTTCTTGACCTACCCTGCAGCAAAATTCCAGCTACAGAAACCAATGCCCACAATTCCAGGCACCCACAATACAGTAAAAGAAAGTAAAGAAACAAACAGAAGAAACTTAGAACGCTCAAACCAGTTTTATGCAGTTCTGCAGTATGTGTTTCTTCTACAAAAGAATGCAATTTTGCCTCAAGAAAGAACTTTAATGATCTTCACAAAAACTAGCGTGATTCTCTCTTGAAAGTAGCACTTATGTTTGCTTGATTGATTGCTAAAAGATGTTTTTCAAAAAGGTTAAACAACTTTGTTTATATAGAAGATTTTCAAAACTGCTGGTTTAATTAATCTGTTAAAATCATCTTTTAATCTGTTAAAAGTCTTGTTTTAATATGTTAAAACTTCTTTTAATATGTTAAAACGTTCTTGATTATTTTCCAGATTTGTTTTAACTGATACGACAACGTTTATATCAATTAAAACTCTTTGTAAAAAATCTTCCAAACTGTTTTAATCGATTGTTTCGTCTTTCAATTGATTAAAATACTGCAAAACATTCTTATAAACTTTTCAAGTGATTTTAACTAATAAAAATCTGTTTTAATCGATTAAAACGTTTAGCAAAAATTCTCTTAAGTTGTTTTAATCGATTGAAACGCATTTTAATCGATTAAAACTATTCTGATCGATCAAAAACCCATTCTGATCGATCATAAACCCATTCTGATCGGTCATATGCTCATTCTGATCGATCAAATAGTACTCCAAGTGGTTTTAATCGATTATTTCGAAGTTATATCGATTAAAATACTACCAGAACACTTCCCTGAACATTTTAAGTGATTTTAATCGGTTATTTCGAAACTATATCAGTTAAAATACTGACAGAAGGTTTTCAAAACTTCCTTTAATGAAAACAATCGATTATTTCAAAAACATATCAGTTAAAAACCTGTTTACAAAAGTGTTAAGAACATTTTAGTTGATAAAGCTTATATGCTATTAGTTAAAATAGTTGATTAAGAAAACTTTTATCAAAATACTTTGTTTTTAACCGTTTAAACATTTTTTAGAGGCATTTGCAAAATCTTTTAAATGAAGAAACCTCATGCAGCAGAAAGATAAAAATGATTATACCTAGGCAGAGCTACAAACACACTAATCCCTCTACTCTTTTATCTAAGTGACCTTTGACTGCCACAAAGTTGCCTTTGAGTTCATTTTTTACTTCATCAAATCAACAAGATCTTTGCCAAAGTAATTCAATAAGATCTTCATCACTTTCACATGTCTGTATTAACATCATATTCATAGCATGCATTTTTGGTTTCTAGAAAATGGAGGAGACTGGTATACAGTTGAAGAAAGTGGATATTCCCCGATACCATGTGGAGAAGATAGAACGACTCTACATATTGATGCCACCAGAGGCCCACTCCGACTTTGAAAAATCCTATGGATGGATTCTCGACTTATTGAAGATCTGTGTCGACCCCATTTTCATCAGGATTTTGGTCCATTTTTGGAATTCCAGTCTGCATTGCTTCGAATTTCCGCAATTTGATATGGTACCCACTTTGGAGGAGTATGAGATAATGTTGAGACGGCCCAAGTCAGTCGGGGTCCATATTCGCCACGAAGCATAGATTCCTGCAGTCAAGGTCGCTACCATCATCTAATTGCCACCTCAATAGATTGCCCTGATAGCAAAAGGGAATATCCAGGGTTGGAAAGTCATAATGTTAGAAGACCATCTGTCCTCTTTGGCTGAAAGGGTAGACTGGTTTGCTTTTAACAAAACCCTGGCTTTGATCATGTTTGGGACTATGTTGTTTCCCTTTCACCTCGACACAGTGGATCAAGTCGTCATGGAAGCCTTCTTCGCCTAGGACGTGCACTCAAAGAGTCCCTTGCCTACACTTCTTGCCGACACCTTGCTTTCGGTTGAATTCTGTCACCAAAAGCAAGGGAGAACACTCAGATGCTGCTCTTCAATGCTATTCGTGTGGGGTATCACATAATTTTATGCCTCTAGTCACATGGGGATGTTCCCCGACCCTTTGAAGAGCTTCTCAAGAATCCCTCTCCACCGACGTCTAACCATGGAGTGGAAGGTCGAGTTGGAACAATGGGATGCCAACCGCTTATCCTGGGCATGTCCTTGGTTCAGACCTGGCCCTATCCTCATCAGATGTGGAGATTATCCGAGTGTATTATTAGTAGGTCTCAGAGGTTGAATAGCTTATTCTCCAAAAGTGGCTATGAGACAACTCATGAGAACCCAAACCGCATTATCACGGGAAGAGCTCGAAGGACTATGTTTCTTCGGAGACCCATGCAATGTTGCGAACTCACTTGTTGTACGGAGAGCATGGGAGAAACCAGTTTTTATGGGAGAAAGAGAGCTAGGCAAAGCTCGAGTAGTTGTTTCCAGTGACTATGAGGAATGGAGGAGAAGCAGAGGGATGTCACAACCATCCGCCCCACCTGCGCCATCAGCCAGTGGAGAGCTCCAAAACCAAGTCGATGCCTTGACCCAGAGGATAGAAATCATGGGAGCCCAGATGAGGGCCCTTGAGGAAAAAGAGCAAGAATCTATTCTCACTATAGACAATCTACAAAGGCAATGTAAGAAGAAATATCAAGAGATAGAGCGCCTCAAGGACCAATGTGCTAATTCCAATGAGCAGGTTATCCGAGCGTCCAAATTTGCCAGAATAAACTCGGATAATCAACTCCAAGAAATAACCGCCAAGTTAGCACACCTTGAGTCTAAATGTGCAAAACAGGCTTAGGCGATCAAGGGAATGCTACAAGATCTTGCAAGGACTCGGTCTGAACTACGTCAAGGAAGGGAGACTACCCAGAGACTTAACAGAAGCCTTACTGAGCTGCGATGCAAAGAAAGAGATGGGTTAGCTAAGTATGGCCAAGTTCTACAAGAAAGAGACCAAGCCATTGAGAGACTCGACAATTTACAAGCCTTGGTCGTCCATCAAGAGGCGAAGATAAAAAAGGCTCAGAAGTATAGCGAAGATATGAGCCAGGTGGTCCACTAGCAGACCGAAGCACTCGCTCATTATGTACAAGAAGCCGAAGAGGAATTACATGTGGGTTTCTTTAGGCTTTTGCGTTTTTGTCAAAAAATGCTTCATAGCATGGTGTACGGGAATGTACACTTTATATAAATAAATAAATATTTCTTTTATTCAATAATTGTCTACTTGTATACATTTCATTCGTAATTTGCATACTTGCACATCCCTCCTTCACTTTTAATATATAAGATAATAAAAAGGAAGGATTAACTGATATGTCTTCCACAAACAGAAGGATGGAGAGAAAACCGTTCGTAATCAAGCACTCTCCAATGGTCGATTCACCCCAAGAGGATAATACGCCTCGATCGTTGGTTATCAAAGTCGATAAATAAGAGGGGGCAAGGATGCCTTTGCGACTATTTTTATCTCGTCCTTCCCCTATGACTCAAATAAAGTTGTACCGTGGAGATACGAGGAATCTTCACCAATAAAGGAGGACATCTCCAACATAGCCGGCATTGGGGGTATGACAAGAAGTGGAAGAATATACTCTTCCAAGGAGTCACAAGAAGAAGCCCCCAAGAATAAAGGAAAAAATAAATAGACCAAAGAAATGAAAAATAATGAATCCAAGGAGGAGATTGATAAGTTACTCCAGTTCATAAGGCAGAGTGAGTATTCCATCTGATGAGCCATTATTTTCCTGCATTTTCTTAACTTTCTGTACCTATCTTAATTGGTCCATTGTGTGTAATTGTCTAATATTAGTGCATTTTCATTGATTGGGTTTCATTGGGCCATTATTCCGAAATTTGCTTAATTTAGCATTTATTGGTCTAATTTTCGTTTTTAATTATTTTTTAGGTATTTTTGGTGAAGCAATTTTGGAGCTTGGACATTAATCTTAAGATGAAGAGAATTTCCACATCATTTCCATGGCATTTCCACATCATTTCCATGTCATTTCCACATCATTTAAGTGATTGGGCCAACATTTGAGGCCCAGAGTGGCATTTTTGTAATTTTAAACCCTAGAATGGCATTTTTGTAAATATTGGTGTGCTGAGGTGAAGAAATACGGGGAGAGGGTTTTATTTTGAGGAGAGGGGGCTTCTTCCATATTCACTCTTCATTTTCAGCCGTTTGGGAAGCTCTCCATGGTGCCACCACTTAGGTTTTGCCTTTTCACTCTTGAATAGACTCCATTTTTTCTTCTCATTTTTAGCTTGGAACAACTTGTATTTTGTATTTAGACGCTTAGAACAGTACCCATTTGGGGGTTTTCGATTTTTCTGCATATTGGATGTTTGAGTTTCGGTTTCTTGTTCTTTTATATATATGATGAAGTATTTTCATTCATTTTTTGTATTTGCGGTTCATTTCCATGGCTAGCTAAACTTTGAGTATTGATTCCTTGAGGAGAATGTGATGAACCCTTGAGATTTTTGTGTTTGAAGCATTTCTGCCATGTCCTGTATTGGTCTCCATCTAATTAACTTTGTGCTTGATGAAGGGATGACAAATTTGATGTATGCTTAATCTCATATTTGTGTTCTTGCATTTAAACAGCCCATGTTCATGCTTAATGGATGTGGGTTGCTACATTGTTTCTTAACCCGTGGCACCAAGGTTGAAGATGTATGCTTGCTTAATGCATATTGGACTCATTTTAGTCTTTGCTTAGTGGTCTAATTTCGGGTTTCAAGATTGGACAGGGCATTCATTTGGTAATCTATGATAGGTGGATTTACATTTGAATTAAGGAATCAATACATTTTTAATCTATACTTTTGTCACTATTGCTGTTTTGTAAAATTTAAATTGTGTCTATCTGTTTAATCTACAAACCAACCACCCCCCATTACTGTTTTATCTGTTTGATTGTGGATCTTTGATTGAAACTAATAGTCCTTGGGAGACGACCTAGGAGTCACTTCCTAGTACTGCATTTATCTATATTTATTTGACCGAATACGACTCCGATCACCATCATTGACCAACTCAATCATACACCTGCAAAGATAACTTTGTTATCTTTAATGATGATTTCGCAACTGCACAGAAATGCCCTGATGAAGGTTTTGAGCGAAGCACACGTACCTCACAAAATATCCCAAGAAAAGGTCAAGAGGATCGTCAGCTACATCACAACCAGCGATCACCTCACCTTCACAGATGAAGAACTCCCTCCTGAAGGGTCGAGCCATAACAAGTCCTTGCATATTTCCATCAAATGCAAGGAATTTCTCATCGCTAAAGTTCTTGTGGATAACAGGTCATCCTTGAACGTGATGCCCAAGTGCACACTTGACAAGTTGACTATTCAAGGAACCCACATGCGCCCAAGTAGCACTATCGTTCGAGCCTTCGACGGATCCAAACGAGAAGTAGTGGGGGAAATCAATCTGCCAATCCAAGTCGGACCCACTATCTTCAACGTCGATTTCCACATGATGGACATTATTCCAGCATACAATTGTCTCCTTGGTAGACCTTGGATTCACGATGCTAAGGTCGTACCTTCAACGCTCCACCAAAAAGTTAAGTTCATAGTAGACGACAAACTGGTCACGGTCCAAACTGAAGATGATATCTTGATCAGTGGACCATCTACTCAACCCTATGTGGATGCGGTTGAAGAGGCCCTTGAAACATCTTTTCAAGCGCTTGAAATTGCCAATGTAGAAAGACTTCCCGGTAATACAAAGGTAGCCCGCATGATGATGAAGTATGATTACCATCCTGGCCAAGGGCTCGGGGTAGACTCCCAAGGAATGAAGGAGCCCCCAGAATTCAAGGATAAACCTTTAAAGCATGGCCTAGGATATGACCCAACAAAGGACCGAGCTAAAAGAAGAAAAGGGAAGTCTCCCCTCCGCACACTCAAGCAGATCTTTCGAAGCGGAGGGATACAAGCGTCGAGAGCAACTCTAGTCATTAGGAGTTCTTTTTCCTTTCTTAAGGGATGTAAACCCAATGATTGTTAGATATTATCCCCCGGGGCTAGCCCGACCCCCAGACATCTTTTGGGCACATATTCCCCTCTTAATTAATAAGAATATATTTCTTACTATTTGCTTCTCTTCTTGCTATTCATGACTAGACCTCATAATAACCATGTTTAAGCAAATGTTTTCAAAAGTGTGTCAAAATAAACAAAAATGCGTCATCGCAAAAATAATCAAACTGATTGACTAGAAACACAGAATAAGGTTTTTACCTCATCATAATAAAACCATGTTTCACCAATATTGTGTAAAAAAAATAAATCAAAAGAAGCCCATAGAAGCCAAAGGCCAAAAACAAAGAAAAAGGGGCAAATTACACGGTAGGAAACCCACCAAGGGGGTTATGCAAAAATTAGGGTTGACCTGCTAGGAAACCCGAACAACAATAAAGGGTAGCCTAGGCAGAAGTTAGGGTCACAAAATAGGTCCGCTAGGATTCCCCAAAACAAGAAAAAAGGAAACCTAGACAAAAGTTAGGACCAAAACACAATATCCTAGTCTGAAAACCCAAAGGGCAGTCTAAGGAAGTCAATCAGCCATAGAAAGCAATAGAAATTGGCTAAGACGCAAATACTCAAAACAAAACGTTTGTTTAACATTAGCTTAAACACTTTGACCAACCTTGGCCAGCCATTCTTACAAAACCCCTTTTGAATAAAAAATAAAAAATATACAATCGTCTAAAACACAAGCCTTTGAAATAAAATATCCTCTTACTTCTCTTCTCTTGACCCTTATCATAATATTCTGATAATTAGTGGGGGAATATGGAGGCATATAATCAACAAGAGGATTGAAACCTCTAGAGGAAGGTAAAATCGCACCAACATGGCAAGTTTGCTCCTCAGTCAACATTTATTCTTTGGTCATATTAAGTTTGGAATGGTACAAACAAGTACAGCTAGAAAACGACATTAGAAGGGCCTCATCTTCAAAAGACACATCAGTTAATCCCTCTGAAAAATTAACTAAATAGTATTATAGGACACATAACATGAAAATATTGCATGCATAGATGTTTTTGAACAGGGTCCTATATCTTCCAAAAAAAAAAAAAAACTCTTTCGAAAAGCCTAGACAAGCGTCTCGTTTGGTGAGACTGTCGTCTCGCCATCTACTAAAGGCGAGACCACCTTCTCGCTTGGCAAGACAGTTATCTCGCCACATCGCAAAGAGCAATACCGCCATCTCAACATTCCAAACAATGGTCCCAAACTTCAAAAATTCGAGACCGCCGTCCTGAATCCCAAACAGCGGTCCCGGGCAAAAAATGTTTTTCTATATAAAGGGGCTTTTGGGTCAGTTTTAAAGTACTCCATTCTTGTATCCTATCATACATTCTCATACATCTTTGAGTTTCTTTGAACAAAATGCAACAAGCAGAATCTTCTAGGCCCCGAAAGAGAGGTCGGGGACCCGGCTAGAGCGCTCCTGCACCACAGGCTCCGCCAGACCCTACTCAGCTCACGACGCAACACCAGGCCAGGCTGGATCACATTAGGAGCTACTCCTGGCACCCTATGTTGCGCCTAGACTTCAACATCCTGGTTGAGTTCGGTTGGGAAGAGGATGTACAGGCTACATCCACAACATTGGGTGGGACTTCCTCCTCTAGGACCCTCCTTCCCACATCTACAAAGAGTCTATGATGGAGTTCCTCACCTCCGTCACGATGGTTGACATGCCTGCGCTATTCCCGGGTGTCCCTTTGGCAAGGATAGTATCATACTACATGAACAGACCTACCAGACGATGACGTTGGATGAGTTCAATGTCAACATGGGCTTTGTTGCTGCCGTCAAAACGAGGGCGGTCGGAGCGACGCGATGGTTTCCGACTCTCTTGATTTTCGCATTTTTTATTGGTGGTTACAACGCCTTTAGGTTGTCCGATAACCGGGCTGAACCTGAGGGCGAGGTTTTCGAAAGGGTGCTCTTGGATTGTTCGATAACCGGGCTAATCCAAGAGCTAGTTTTGAGGGTTCTCTGGAGTCGTCACCGATGTTTTTACCGGAAACATCGGAAAAGGAGTTTAAAAGGCATTGGTTTTTGAAAAACCAACTTTGGTCGTTAGAACCAGAGTTGGGTAAGGGAGTTAGTTATGCGTAAAGGAAGTGTTAGTTCCTTTACGACGCCCCTTTCGGGTTCCCTATGATAGGCCAGCTATTCTATTGATAAATAAACTGGAAAAATACGCTTTTGCCCTTTTATTTTACAGAATTTAAAGATTACGACTACATGACCCTAATGTCTATTGCATAATTTAAATAAGGCAGTAAAAGGTAGAGAAAGAGAGTAGAGACCTCCGAAGCAAGCTTTCTTTTTAATTCTTTTAATAATAGGGTGCTTTGCGGCAGCCCTTCACTCTACACGACGTCGGAAACCTCTCGAAACGCTCTAAAAACACTCTAAAGACACTCAGAAGCTCCGGAAATGCGTCGGAGGGATTCTAGAGAGAGAAACTCTTGATGTGACTAGAGAGAGAGTGAAAAATTGTGTGAAATGAGGGGAAGGGAGACCCTATTTATAGGGATTCATGCCTGTCAGGTCGAGACGGCCGTCTCGTCTGACAAGGTCGAGACGGCCGTCTCGACATTCCAGATGGCCGTCTCGCCTTGCAGGAATGGTGAGATGGCGGTCTCACCAAATGAGACGGCGGTCTCGCCTTTCGCAGGTGGCAAGACGGCGGTCTCGCCAAACGAGTCGGCGGTCTCGACCCCAAAAGGCGAAAATCCTTATTTTTGTGCCAAAAATCCCTCCTATCCTAGTATGGGGCCTAATAGTCTCTCCTAGTGGCTTCTTAGGCTTCATCCATCTTCGAAAAGGAGGTCTTCTGATCTTTATTGTGAGACCGGGCAAGATTTGGGGTCTACAGCTGCCCCCCCTTTGCCTGACTAGTCGGCTGTTGGCTTGTTGTGCCAAACAGATCGACATGAAGGTAAAGGAGTTTGACCCTCTTGCCCGGTTACCCTTCGAATGTTCCATCTTGCAGTGGTTGATCTTCTGGGGAAAACTTGTGTTCATGCACTTCCGGGATACTCCTTCTGATGGTAGCCGATCCCTTCGGTGAACATGTGGTAGAACCTCAGGATACTCCTTCTGACGGTAGCCGATCCTTTGGTTGATGGGTATGAACCCCCCATTAGGCTGGTGGTTGCGACTTACTGATCCGGCTCGAGCGCAAATCAGGCGCACTGCGTGCGCAGGTTGATAGGTATGAACCCCCTATCAGGCTGGTACAGTCCACTGCGTAGGACTGGTGGTAGTGGCGGCTTACTGTTCAGGTGGCCCATGCGCCGGTTGAGATATACTTTTTGTTGTTCTTCTTTGGAGATGTTGTCGTCCGGTCTGCGCCGGGGATTTTGTGGGTGCTCATCCAGCTTGTTTGTCCGCTGGGGGTTCTTTGTTTTTGATCTTTTGTGGTAATCATCCGACTCTTGCTGGCTGGTCGGGCGATCTTTGTTTGTTGTTCGACTCTGGCTTGGTAGTCGAAACTTTGGTTGGATATATGATTGACAAGGTCTTACCGGGGTACCTCTATGCAAGCATGAAGATGATCTTATGAATGTCTTTTTTGGTTTTGAAGTGTATTTGTTTGTTTTGATTCTGACAAAGTCCTATTTGTGCGACCATTTGTGTGTGGATGTTGTTGATGCAATTTATTTTAGTTGAGGGCATCTAGAAAGTGACTGGTACTTTCTTCTTTTCTGTTCTCTCGTGACTATTCTTTTGCATTTTTGTTTTAACCCTATCTTTTTCCTAGACCGCCCTTTGCGGGTTTTCGATCTAGCGGGTTTTAATTTTTGCCTAAGATATTTTGGTGGGCTTTTTCCTCTTTTTATGAAAGCCTTATCTTTTGCCTAGACCGCCCTTTGCGGGTTTTCGATCTAGCAGGCTGCCTTGTACCTTTTGCTTGGCCCTGGTTGGTGTTGTTTGTCTTGTTTTTATGCTTTCTTGAATCGCTTGTTTTATTCTTATGTTTCGTTAATACAGAGGAACTCACACAAGTAGGTAAAGAGAAGCGAAGACAATTTTATTGATATAAACAAATGGTCTGTTTGTACAGGAGGATATACAAAGGAATTTATAAGCAGGGCTGGCCAAGGTTGGCTAAATTGTATAAGGGTAACACAATCATGCCTGTGATCTCTGTTTCTCCGTTTTTCCTGGTCGCTTCAGTTGAGATGCTCGAGCTCGTAGTGAAGATCATGCGTAGTCGGCCAGCTTTTGTGAAGGTATTACCTTAGTCGCCTTTGCGGTTTTTGGCTAAGGTAATCATTGCTCTATTCTTTCTTTTTCTTTTTCTTTTTTTTTTTTCTTTTTTGACCTCTAATTTTTACCTAGGACGTATCCTAGCGAGGAATGTGGACCCTATTTTTTGCCCAGGACGCTCTTTGTGAGTTTTCATCCTGACGGGTCATGAGCAATGTCTTTAAGCGTAGTATCTTTTTACCACATCTGAGTTGACAGGATATCGGAGCTCTTCTCCATCCATGTTGGTGAGGATGAGGGCTCCTCCTGAGAAGGCTCGCTTGACCACAAAGGGTCCTTCGTAGTTTGCTGTCCATTTCCCAATTTTGTCTTTCTGGGCTGGAAGCAATTTCTTTATCACTAGATCCCCTTCTTGGAAAGTGCAAGGATTGACCCTCTTGTCATAGGCTTTCTTAATCTTCTTTTGGTAAGCCTGCCCCCGACATATGGCGTCTAGCCGCTTTTCTTCGATTAAGTTCAACTGATCATACCGGCTTTGGACCCATTCGGCTTCTGTTAATTTCGCTTCCATGACGACTCGCAGGGAGGGTATTTCGACCTCTATTGGTAGTACGACCTCCATTCCATATACGAGGGAAAACGGGGTGGCCTCGGTGGAGGTTCGTACTGATGTTCGGTAACCGTGTAAGGCGAAGGGAAGCATTTCGTGCCAATCTTTGTAGGTTACTACCATCTTTTGGATGATTTTCTTAATATTCTTATTGGCTGCTTCTATTGCACCATTCATTTTTGGTCGGTACGGAGAAGAATTGTGGTGCTGGATTTTGAAGTCTTGACACAACTCCTCCATCATTTTGTTATTGAGATTGGTCCCATTATCAGTAATGAGTCTATGAGGGATGTTGTACCGACATATAATGTTTTTCTTGATGAAGGTGGTCACCACTTTCCGAGTCACATGCGCATATGATGCTGCCTCCACCCATTTGGTGAAATAGTCAATGGCCACCAAGATAAAGCGATGGCCATTGGATGCTTTAGGCTCAACGGGTCCGATGACGTCCATGCCCCACATAGAGAATGGCCATGGTGTAGCAAGGGTACTGAGTGGTGCGGGCGGTACGTGGATATTATCAGCGTAAATTTGGCATTTGTGGCACTTTTTGGCATACTAGTGAAAATCGGTTTCCATTGTGGACCAAAAGTATCCTGTCCTTAAAATCTTTTTGGCCATGACATGCCCAAGTGCGTGGGTCCCGAAAGCTCCTTTGTGGATTTCTTTTATCAAGGTTCGGGCTTCTTCTTGGTCCACACACCTTAGGAGAGTGGAGTCGGGGCTCTTTTTGTAGAGGATTCCTTCAATCAACGTGAACCCTACGACCCTTTTGCGAATGGTTCGTTTATCATTGTCGCTGATTCCTTCGGGATATTCGGCCCTCATGAGATATTGCTTGATGTCATGATACCAGGGGTTTTGGTGGTGCTCGCTATTTACTGTCATGCAAAAAGCTTGTTTGTCATGTAGCTTAACTTGGATGATTGGCATCTCATGTTCTTGATCCAGGGCAAACATGGATGATAGAGTGGCGAGGGCATCAGCACATTGGTTGTCTTCCCGAGGGATGTACTGGAAGGTGACACTTTCCATTCTTGAAACTAAGTCTTGGATATACTCTAGATATGGGATTAGTTTTGAGTTGCGGGTTTCCCATTCACCTTTGGGTTGATAGATGACAAGGGATGAATCACCAAAGACTTTGAGCTTAGTAACCCCATGATCTAAAGCCGCTTGGATCCCTAGCGCACATGATTCGTATTCGACCATGTTATTGGTAAAGTCGAAATTAAGCCTAGCCGTTACAGGGATGTGTTTCTTTTCGGGGGATATCAAAATAGCTCCTATCCCGTGTCCAAGCATGTTTGAGGCCCCATCGAAGAACATGGTCCATGCCTCTTCTTTGGTCTCTTCGTGTTCGATGTGCATGATATGCTCATCGGGAAAGTCATCCTGTAAGGACTGGTATTCGTTCGTTGATCCATGGGCTAGATAATCTGCTAGGGGACTTCCTTTAATAGCTTTCTGGGTGACATGAGTGATATCAAATTCTGAGAGGAGAACCTGCCACCTAGCTATTCTTCCAGTTAAAATGGGCTTCTCAAAGAGGTACTTGATTGGGTCCATTTTGGAGACCAACATGTTGTATGCCAAGCCATATATTGTCGGAGACGCTGAGTGACCCACACCAATGCGCAACAGGTTTTTTCGAATGGTGTATAACGGGTTTCATAGTCTGAGAATTTCTTACTGAGATAGTAAATGGCTCGTTCCTTTTTCCCGGTTTCGTCCTATTGGCCGAGCACACATCCCATGGACTCTTCAAGTATTTACAAATATAGGATGAGAGGTCTCCCTTCAACGGGCGGTACCAATACTGGTGGATTGGTTAAACATGTTTTGATCTTATCGAATGCTTGTTTGCATTCTTCATTCCACACCGTTGGTTGATTTTTGTGCAACAGTTTAAAGATGGGTATGCATTTATCCGTTAACTGTGCGATGAAATGGGCAATGTAGTTGATTCGGCCTAGAAAACCTCTGACCTCCTTTTCTGTGCTTGGTGGAGGCATTTCCAGAATTGCCTTGGTTTTGTTAGGATCCACTTCAATTCCTCTTTGGCTGACAATGAACCCCAATAGTTTTCCTGAACGTACTCCGAAAGTACATTTTGCCGGGTTTAGTTTAAGTTAATACTTCCGAAGTCGATCAAAAAGCTTTTTGAGATATTGAATGTGGTCCATTTCATTTTTGGACTTGGCAATCATGTCGTCCACATATACTTCTATTTCCTTGTGGATCATGTCATGGAATAACGTGACCATAGCCCTTTGATAAGTTGCCCCTGCATTTTTTAGTCCCAATGGCATTACTCGGTAGCAAAAGGTGCCCCACGGTGTAATGAAGGAGGTTTTTTCTCTATCCTCGATGGCTAGCTTGATCTGGTTATACCCCGCATACCCGTCCATGAAGGAATATAGTGTGTTGGTAGCAGTATGATCTACCAGCGTGTCTATATGTGGTAGGGGAAAGTCGTCTTTTGGACTTGCTTGATTGAGGTCCCTATAATCCACACACACCCTGACCTTCTCGGTCTTTTTGATGACGGGTACTATGTTGGCCAACCATTCTGGGTATTTAGAAACTACCAGGAAATTGACATCCAGTTGCCTTTGTACTTCCTCCTTGATCATTAGGGACCAATCCGGTTTGATTCTCCTAAGTTTTTGTTTCATAGGTCGGAACCCTTCTTTCAACGGCAACCTATGTTCCACTATACTCGTGTCGAGCCCAGGCATGTCATGATAAGACCAAGCGAATACATCTATATATTCCTTCAGAAGCTGTATCAATCCCCTTTTTATGCTACTTTCTATTTGGGTGCCGATGTTCACCTTTTTCTCATCATTCCCTTCTCCCAAATTAACAGTTTCTATCTCTTCCTGATGTGGTTGTATGATGCGTGTTTCCTTTTCCAGCATTCTTTGCATGTCCGGAGAAATGGTCTCCTGCTCACTGTCGGACTCGACCCATTCGCCTTCAGTTTCCGGGGTCCACAGAGATTCATCAATCACAGACATGATGTGTTTTAGGTTCTGTTTTAGTCATAGATTTTATTATTCAATTTATCTTTGAAAGAATAATAAATAGAAGAGGGAAAAGAATGAATATGACAAAATGCCTTGTGTATTAAAGAAAGTGTAAATTTATGTACAAGCCCTTTTAATCAAAATTCCTGCGGCCACGGGCGGGGACCGCAGGAGATATAGAGAAAAACTTAAAAAGCAGAACAGACATCCTATGGTTGATCCTCCCAGTCCTCCCTCTCTGCTACTCTGGCTTCGATAGAGGTTTGGCGTCGACATCGGAAGTAGAGGCATTGAAAGTTATCCACCCAGCATCGATTAATTCTTGAACCCGATACTTAAGGGTCAAGCAATTTTCTGTAGAGTGCCCGGGCGAACCCGAGTGGTAAGTGCATTTCTCGTTCGGCTTATACCATTCGGCGTTGTCGCTGCCGTCCGTTCCGATGTCCAGGGACATCTCGAACGTTTATGCGAGCGGTCGCGAAAAGATGGTTAAGACTCGCGTTTTATGTTAAAATTATGTTCATTGCTTCTGAGGTGCTCAACAACTGAACTATCCTCTAATAAAAGCAAGGTTTTCGAAAAGGGGTTCTTATGGAGTTGCCACCAATGTTTTGACTGCAAACATTGGAAAAGGATAAAAAGGCGTTGATTTTAATAAAAACCAAACTTGGCCATTATAACCAGAGTTAGGTAAGGGAGTTAGTTACGTGTGGGGAAGGTGTTAGCACCCCACAACGCCCCTTTAGGGTTCCCTATGACGGATTAATTCATGTCGCCGCCATCTCAAAAGAGAGAGGTCGGTCGGAGCGACGCGATGGTTTTTCGACCCTTTTGTTTTCGCGTTTTTATAGGTGGTTACAACGCCTTTAGGTTGTCCGATAACCGGACTAACCTAGGGGCGAGGTTTTCGAAAAGTGTCCTTGGGTTGTCCGATAACCGGGCTAACCCAATGACTTATTTATTTTGGGTTCTGTGGAGTCGTCACCGATGTTTTTACCGGAAACATCGGAAAAGGTTTTTAAAAGGCGTTGGTTTTCGAAAACCAACTTTGGTCGTTAGAACCAGAGTTGGGTAAGGGAGTTAGTTACGTGGTAAAGGAGGTATTAGTTCCTTTACTACGCCCCTTTCGGGTTCCCTATGATAGGCCAGCTTTTATTGTTAATAAACCGGAAAATACTCTTTTGCCCTTTTTATTGTGCGGAATTTAAAATGATGACTACATGGCCCTAATCTATTGCATAATTAAAATTAAAGCGTTAAAAGTAGAGGGGGAGAAATTAAACCTCCAAAGCAAGCTTTGTTTTTATTTCTTTAAAAGAAATGGGTGCTTTTTGGTAGCCCTTCACTCTACAAGACGTCTGAAACTCTTCGAAACGCCGAAAAATGCTCTCAAAGACACTCAGAAACTTCGGAAATGCGTTGGAGGGATTCTAGAGAGAAGTTTTTAGAGAGAAGGCAGAGCTAGAAGCTTGAGGTGTGTGGAAATGAGGGGGGGAGGACCCCTATTTATAGGTTTTCGCGCCTGGCAGTGGCGAGACCGCCGTTCTCGTCTGACAGGGTCGAGACCACCGTCTCGCCAAACGAGACCGCCGTCTCGTCCTGCCAAAGTGGCAAGACCGCCGTCTCGCCAAACAAGACCACCGTCTCGTCCTTCGCAAGTGGCGAGACCGCCGTCTTGTTTGGTGAGACAGCAGTCTCGCCATTCGCGTGAGGCGAGACGGCGGTCTCATCCCAAAAAGGCGAGAAAACTTATTTTTTGTGCAAAAAAACCTTCCTATCCTAATATGGGGCCTAATAGTCTCTCCTAGTGGCTTGTTAGGCTTTGTCCATCTTCAAATAGGAGGTCTTCTGGTCTTTATTTGGAGGCCGGGCAAGATTTGGGGTCTACAACTGCCCCCCCTTTACCTGACTGGTCGGCTGTTGGCCTGTTGTGCCAGACAGATTGACAGGAAGGTAAAGGAGTTGACCCTCTTGCCCGGTTGCCCTTCAGATGTTCCGTCTATGCGGCGGGTGATCTTCTGGGAAAAATTGTTGTCGCCGCCGTTCCTTTCTGACGTCCGGAGGACGTCTTGAAACGTTTATGCGAGCGGTCGCGAAAAGATGGTTTAGACTCGCGTTTTTGTTTTAAAAGGTTTTCGAAAAAGGGGTTCTTATGGAGTCGCCACCAATGTTTTGACCTTAAACATTGGAAAAGGAAAAAATGTTGATTTTAAGAAAAACCGCACTTGGCCATTATAACCAGAGTTGGGTAAGGGAGTTAGTTACGTGTGGGGAAGGTGTTAGCACCCCACAACGCCCCTTTCGGGTTCCCTATGACAGATTAATTCTTTTAAGTAAAGACTACGAGAAATTACGCGATTACCCTATTTTATTACATAATATTAAATGGCTATGTACATGATTTTATTCTATGTTGCATGCATAAAATGATGAATAAAGCTAAATAAAACAATAAAAGAGATATTAAAATAGCTATCTACATGATCTTATTCTACATGATATAATAAAGCTAAATAAAACAATAAAACAATAAATAAAACAATAAAAGAGAAGGGAATTGAAAAGAACCTCCGTAGCAAGCTTTATATTGAGAATCTCGAACTATGAGGATGCGTTTTGGCAACCCCTCTCTCTACACAGTCTCTCCTCACCAATACAAGATCGACTCTACTAAAAATTTAAAGAAGAATCAAATGCCGGAATATAATTCCTTAACCGATTGTTACCTATTTAAGGCAATCGGAAAGATCATTCGAGAGAGGGAGAGAAGTAGACAAGTGCTCTAAAGTGTTTCGAGCTCTCCGGAGTGTACTGTGGTTGTGAAAAAGTGGCAAATGAGCCTCCTATTTATAGTTTTTCGCAGCTGGCGCACTTTGGGACGGCCGTCCGGGTTGGGACGGCCGTCCGGACTGGGATGGCCGTCCCAAATGGCAAATTTACACGGAGCGGGACCCCGGGGAGGCGGGACGGCCGTCCCACTTAAGCTCGGGTTTGGGACGGCCGTCCCACATTCGGGACGCGCGTCCCAACTGCTTAATTGCAGTTGGGACGGCCGTCCCACTTTTGGGACCGTGGTCTCGCCCTGTTTTGTCCAGTTTTCGCGTTCTGGGACCCCGGGAAGCTTTCCTTGCCGTTTTCGGACTTGGATTGATGCCGATATATGTCCGTTGAAGCTTTATCTTCATATAGGAAGTCTTCTTGGCCTTCATTAAGATGTCGGGCGAGCTTTGTCTTTGTGTAGGAAGTCTCTTTTGGCTTTTATTGTGTGAATGAGTGAACTCCGTCTTGTTGCAGGAGGTCCTTCTCGGTTTTGGGAAGCCGAATGAACTGCATCTTCGAGTGAAATTCCTCTAGCTTTTATTTTGAGAGGCCGGGCAAAATTAGGGGTCTACAATTGTGTATTCGTGCACTTCCAGGATACTACTTCTGACGTAGCTGATCACTTTGGTGGACACGTGGTAAAACCTCAGGATACTCCTTCTGACGGTAGCCGATCCCTCGGTTGATGGGTATGAACCCCCCATCAGGCTGGTAGTTACAGTCCGTTGTGTGGGACTGGATGGGTATGAATCCCCCCATCAGGCTGGTACGGTCCGTTGTGTAGGACCGGATGGGTATGAACCCCCCATCATGGTGGTATAGTCCGTTGTGCGGGACTGGATGGGTATGAAACCCCCATCAGGGTGGTAGTGCGACTTACTGATCCAGCTCGAGCGCAGATCAGGCGCAACGCGTGCGTAGGTTGATAGGTATAAACCCCCTATTAGGCTGGTACAGTCCGTTGTGTGGGACTGGATGGGTATGAACCCCCCATCAGGGTGGTAGTGGCGGCTTATTGTTCAGGTGGCCCATGCGCCATTCAGGCACTCCTTGTGTGCTGGTTGATAGGTATAAACCTCCTATCAGGCTGGTACAGTCCGATGCGTAGGACTGGTGGTGGTGGCGGCTTACTGCTCGGGTGGCTCATGCGCCGTTCAGGCACTCCTTGGGGAGTGATTTCCGTTTTTCGGTAGCTGCTCTTGGACCTCTTTGAATGGTCATCTGGGTTGTACCGGGGATTTTTTTGGGCGTTTCATCCAGCTTTGTTGGTTGCTGGGGATTCTTTGTTTTTGCTCTTTTGGTGGCGACTATCCGACTCTTGCTGGCTGGTCGGATTGAGTCTTGTTTTTGTTCAACTCTTGCTTTAGTAGTCAAAATTTTATTGGTTGAGATCCAGCCTTTTTTCTCGCAATTTTATCTCTTTTTACTCGCGATTTAGGATTTTGTCTTTTCTTATTGAGCGTATGCCTTTTTCCTTTTTAAGCTTTTTTCTTGTTACGCTAGCTTTTGCAAAGGGCGGCAAAGAGATGCATGAAATAAAATTTTATTTATGGGGAAATTTTATTACAACCACTTTTTGTTCAGGCAAGTATCGTCCCTAAGGGCTATCTTCTGGAGATGATCCGCGGGCGAATTGCTGGTAGACGTGATATCGGAAGTCCGCTTGCTCTCGGACTTCGTCGCGGTATTCTTGCTGGAATGTCGTCCATTCCTGCCGCATCGCCTGCTGATGCTGGTACATCTCCTCTTGCCGGGTATGGTAGGTCTCTAGCCGCACCGTCATTTGGTCGAACTGCCGGCGCAAATCGTTCATGTTGCGGTTCATACCGGCGAAATCGTCCGTGTACGGTGGTGGTTGTTGTTGTTGTTGCTGCTGCTGGAATTCGGGGGGCGTGGGGATATCCTGCATTGCCACTAGCCCCTGGAGGTCTAGTGCGAAATCCAGTGTAGGATGGAGGGCCAGCTGGGTCCCTCTGCGGATCAGCATTCCCATGCTGACCAAGATTGACCCGCCGATGGATTCGGGTCGCAGGTTGTGGGCCAGCTCTTCCCTGCCAGGGCACCCCCATCTTTCTGCTAGGGGAGTGATGAGGGGAGCCATAAGAACGATCCCCGCTGATCTGTTCCCGAAGTCCTTGAGGGCTCTCAGGAAGAAGTAGCCGGGGTTGCAGCGCCGCTTCTGGCTCATGCAATAAAGTACGAAGAGGTCAGGGAGGGAGACCTTGCCCTGACTCTCTTTTCTCCCATGGATGGTTCTTGCCAGCAGCTTGTGGCAGATGCGGAGTGCTGGGGGCAGCGCGGAGCCCCTCATCAGTGTGGGCAGCGTGGTGGCTCCCGTGAGCTCGTTCCACATCTCGGCGGCAGTGAGGTTGGTGGGCCGGGAGCGAGATGGCCTCCGGTATTCCTGGGTCACTGTGTCCTCGGGCCGGACAAACTCGATGGCCATGTTGAACTCGTCGAGGGTGGTGGCCTGGTAACTTCCACCCATGAAGTAGGTCACCATCTTAGTGGGCGGCAGGCCCGGGACCGTGGAGGGGACCTCAGAGTAGGAGACCGAGGCCAAGAATTCTAGTACCGCCTGTGGGTACACATGTGTGGGTGGTGGCTGCAGCAGAAAACCCCACCCGATGCTGTCAATGTGGGCTCGGACGTCGTCCTCCCATCCAAATTCTGCCAGGAGGCTGAAGTCCAGCTTCAGCATCGGGTGCCACACATAGGTCCGGATGTTGTCAAGGCAGGCCTGGTGCTGCGGTGATAGTTGCGAAGGATCTTGGGGTGGTGGCGCTGCAGAACTACTGGCACCAGCGGTGCTCCTTCTCTTTCTAGATGCGCTTCTGCCAAACATTTTGACTATGGGGTGCTTCGGAGAGCAAAAGTTGAGAAAGGGAGGTTCTGGAGGCAAGGAGAGTTGTGAGAAACCCCCCAAGCGCGCCCCTATTTATAGGATTTTTTTCCAATTCGAGACTGCCGTCTGGGAAGGCGAGACGGCGGTCTCGTGTCTCCTCCAAATCGAGACGGCGGTCTGGTCCATCGAGACGGCGGTCTCGACGTTGGGCTTAACGAGACGGCGGTCTGGTCGAGCGAGACGGCGGTCTCATTTTCGCCTGAGTCGAGACGGCGGTCTGGTGGGTCGAGACGGCGTTCTCGTCTTGGAGGGTAATCGAGACGGCGGTCTGGGATAACCAGACGGCGGTCTCGATTTAAGGAAGTTTTTTTTTTTTTTTTAAAAAAAGAAAAAAGAAAATAGGACCTGGTTCAAAAACATTTTATGCATGCAATGTTTTTATGTCTTGATGTCCTATAATCCTATTTTGATTAAGCTTTCAGAAGGATTTAACCAACGTGTCTCGTTGCGGTGAGTGCCTCCTGACTTGCTACGTTTACTTTTGGCTGTACCATACCGGACTTCTTGTGACCGAAGGGTAATTTCTTTCTTTCTCTATTTTCTCTTTTTCTTCTTTTTCTTTTGTAAAGCACCTTTTGTCACGTAGTGTCCCTCTTTCTTTGCTTTAGGGATTTCAATACTCTTGTTGACTATACGCCTCCATATTCCCAAATTAATTATTAGAATATTGTCGTGAGGGTCAAGAGAAAAGAAGTAAAAGGGTAAAAATCAATGGTTTGTGTTTTAGAGGGTTGATTTTTATTGATAAAAGGGTTTTGTAAGAATGGATGGTTAGGGTTAAGCTTAGGTGTCTAGGCTTCGTCTAAGCAAGCATTTTTCCTTTCTTTTTGTATTTGCGCTCTTTGGTTTTATTTCCATTGCTTTTTAAATGGCTAGCTGATTTCCCTAGATCGCCCTTTGGGTTTTCGAACTAGGATACTGTGTGTTGGCCCTAACTTTTGTCTAGGTTCCTTCTTTTGTAAAATTTTGGAGAAATCCTAGCGGACCTTATTTGTAACCCTAACTTTTGCCTAGGCTACCCTTTATTGTTGTTCTGGTATCCTACCGGGTCGACCCTATCTTTTGTGTAGCCCCCTTAGTGGGTTTCCTACTGGGTAATTTGCCTTTTTCTTTGGCCTTTGGCTTCTCTGGGCTTTTTCTTTTGTGGATTTATTTTTTTGTTCACAGTATTGGCGAAGCATGACTTTCTTTATGGGTGAGGTGAAGCCTTATTCTTATGTGCTTCTAATCAACTAGCTTGATGGTCATAGCAATGGTAAATGTTGATTATTTGGAAGCGCTTTTTGTTCTTCTCTTTTTTTTTTTATGTTTACTTAGACAGGGTTATTCACGTAGTCTAGTCAGAAATAGAAAGAAGAGAAGCAGATAGAAAGAATCATTCTTTATTAATTAATAAGGGAATATGTGCCCTAAAATGCCCGGGGGTCGGGCTCGCCCCGGGGAATAATCTCTAACAATCATGGGGTTTACATCCCTTAAACAAAGAAAAAGTTTTCCTAATGACTAGAGTGGCTCTTGACGCTTGCACCCCTCCACTTCGGAAAATTTGCTTGAGTGTGCGGAGGGGAGACTTTCCTTTTCTTCTTTCCACTCGGCCCCTAGTAGGGTCATATCCTAGGCCATACTTGCAAGGATTATCTTTGAATTCTGGGGGTTCCCTCATGCCTTGGGAATCTGCCCCCAGTCCTTGGCCAGGATCATAACCGTGCTTCAACATCATGCGGGCTACCTTTGTGTTTCTGGGAAGTCGCTCAATGCTGGCAATTTCGAGCGCTTGAAAAGATGTTTCAAGGGCCTCTTCAGCCGCATCCACATAAGGTTGGGTGGATGGTCCACTGATCAGGATATCGTCTTCTGCTTGCACCGTGACCAGTTTGTCACCCACTATGAATTTGACTTTCTGGTGGAGCGTCGAAGGTATTGCCTTAGCGTCATGAATCCAAGGCCTGCCGAGGAGACAACTGTATGCTGGAGTAATGTCCATGATATGGAAATCGACGTTGAAGGTGGTGGGTCCAACTTGGATTGGCAAATTGATCTCTCCCACTACTTCTCTTTTGATCTGTCGAAGGCTCGAACGATGGTGCTGCTTGGGCGCAGACGGGTTCCTTGGATAGTCAACTTATCTAGTGTGCATTTGGGCATCACGTTCAGGGATGACTCGTTATCCACAAGAACTTTGGCGATGAGGTACTCCTTGCATTTAACCGAGATATGCAAGGGCTTGTTGTGGTTTGACCCCTCTAGGGGGAGTTCTTCCTCTGTGAAGGTGAGGTGATCGTTTGCCGTGATGTGACTGACGATCCTCTCAACCTTTTCTTGGGATATTGTGTGAGGTACATGTGCCTCGCTTAAGACCTTCAGCAGGGCGTTTCTATGCGGTTCCGAGCTCATTATCAAAGATAGCAATGTGATCTTTGCAGGTGTACGGTTGAGCTGGTCTATAATGGAATACTCACTTTGCCTTATGAACTAGAGTAATTCCTCTGTCTCCTCCTTGGATTCTTTATTTTCTTTTTCTTCTTCGGTCTTTTTATTTTCTCCTTTATTTTTGAGGACCTCTTCTTGTGTGTCCTTGGGGGAGTAGATTCTTCCACTTCTAGTTGTGCCCCCAATGCCGGCTATGTTTGTTATTTCTTCTTTTATTGGTGAAGATTCCCCATATCTCCACGGTACAACTTTATTTGACTCGTAGGGGAAAGGACGTGGCATAAATAGTCGCACTGGCGTCCTTGCCCCCTCTTCCTTACTCTTGAGGACCAACGGCTGAGGCTTAATTTCCTCTTGCGATGATTCGACCGTTGGGGTGGGCTTTATTAGGAGTGGCTTTCTCTCCATTCTTCTGAGTTGGGAGACGTGTTAGTTAATCCTTCCTTTTTATTATCTTATTTATTAAGTGTGAAGGAGGGGAAATTTAAAATATGCAAATGAATGCTCATGCATAAAAGTAGACAGTCATTTGAACAAAAAGAAATTTTATTTATTCAAAGAGAAGGTGTACATTCCCCTATTCTATACTGCGAAGCAACTTTTGGCAAAAGCGGAAAACTTTAAAGAAACCCACAGGAGGGTCTTGATTCCTCTGTAGTTCTCTCTCAGCTTCCCGGACATGACGAGCAAGTGCTTCGCTTTGCTTGCGGACCGCCTGGCTCATATCTTCACTGTACTGTTGAGCCTCTTTGATCTTCGCCTCTTGATGAACCACCAAGGCTTGTAGTTCATCGAGCTTTTCAATGGCTCGGTCTTTCTCTTGAAGTACTTGGCTATACTGAGCTAGCCCTTCTTTTTCTTTGTGGCGTAGCTCAGAGAGACTTTTGGTGAGTCTCCTGTTGGCCTCTCGCTCTTGGCAGATGTCTAACCGAGCCTTGAGGAGCCCTTCCGACAACTCCTTGATCTTTTGAGCCTGCTTAGCTGATTCGGCCTCAAGGTGTGCCGTTTTGGCGGTTATCTCTTGCAGTTGACTATCCGAACTGGTTCTGGTAGTTTTGGATGTTCAGATAGCTTGTTCGTTAGCATCGGCACATTGGTCCTTGAGGCACTCTATTTCATGATCCTTTTTCTTGCCTTGCCTTCGCAGACCGTCAATCGTGAGGATAGATTCTTGCTCTTTTTCCTCAAGGGCCCTCATCTGGCCTCCTATGATCTCTATCCTCTGGGTCAAGGCGTCGATTTGAGTCTGCAACCCTTCATTTCTGATGCTCGTAGTGGGTGTGGTGGATGGTTGAGCCACTCCTCTTCTATTTCTCCATGCCTCATAGTCACTGGTGACAGCCACTCGAGCTTTTCCTAGCTCTCTGTCTCCCATGTAGACTGGCCTTTCCCATGCTTTTCTCACAGCTAGTGAGTTGGCGATGGTGCATGGGTCTCCCAAGAAGCACAGTCCTCCGAGCTCCCCTCGGGAAATGATAGTTTGGGTCCTCATGAGCTGCCTCATAGCTACTTGAGGTGAGTAAGCTATGCAGCCCCTGAGTCCTATCAAGGGTACACTCGGATAGTCCCCACATCTGATGAGAACTGGGCCGGGTCGGAACCAAGGACAGACCCAGGATATACTGTTGGCGTCCTTGCGTTCCCACTCATCCCTCCATTCTGAGGTCAGACGACGCTGGAGGGGGATCTTGGAGAAACTTCTCAAAGGGTCGGGGAATATCCCCATGTGACTAGAGGCGTACAGGTGAGTGGCGCTCCACACAAACAGCAATGAAGAGCAGCAGCGGAGTATTTTGCCCTGCTTTTGGTGACAAAATTCCACCGAGAGCAGGGTGTCGACAAGAATAGCAGGTAGGGGACTTTTCGAATTCACGTCCCAGGCGAAGAAGGCGTCCATGACGGCCTGATCTATTGTGTCGAAATGGAAGGGGAACAAGATTGTTCCAAAAATTATGAGTGCCAGGGTTTTGTTGAAGGCAACCCACTTTGTCCGTTCAGCCAGGTAGGACAGGTGGTCTTCAAACATCATTACTTTCCAACCCTGGGTGTTCCCCTTCTTTATCAGGGTACTCTGGCGGAATGGCAACTGAATAAGGGCAGCGATTGGTGCTGCGGGAGTATATGCCTCGTGGCGAACGTGGACCCCGGCTGATTTGGGCCACCTCAACATGGTCTCATACTCCTCTAAGGTAGGCACCAAGTCGAACTGCGGAAACTCGAAACATCGCAGATTTGGATTCCAGTAGTGGATTAGTGCCCTTAAGAACACCTGATCAACACATATCTTTAGGAGGTCTAAAATCCGTCCGTAGGATTTTTCGAAGTCGGCGCGGACCTCTGATGGCATTATCGTGCTCAGCCGTTCCAACCTCTCAGTATGGAAACGGGGAATGTCCACCTTCTTTGTCTGTCTACTTGTCCCCTCCATTTCTAGAACAAGAATGCATGTTTGATGAAAATGATGCTTATTTGTATGTGAGTGTTTATTTTCTATTTATCATGTTTTTCTACATGATATTTGCATATTTTTATTTTGGAAGAATAAACTATCTATATGAATGTTTTATAATATTTTTGGACCAGGTCTTATTTATGAACTTTGGAAAAAATGGATTTTATTTTTATTTGTTTATTTTATAGCCTTTTATCTCTTCTGTCGGAACTGCGTGGCTACTTAGCTTACAAAGAACCTGAAACCAGGCTAGCTAAAAGGCAGACTGTCCGAGATAAAATATGGCTTTATGCGAAAGAGTACTTAGCGTCCCTTATCTCTTCTGTCGGAACTGCGTGACTACTTAGCTTACAAAGAACCTGAAACCATGCTAGCTAAAAGGCAGACTGTCCGAGATAAGGGTGTTTATTTGTAAAGAATATTTTTTTGGTTTTATTTTTGTTGTTTGTTTATGCTATGCAACATATAAATGCAACAATCATATGCACACACAATTCAATCATCCCCGAATAGGCGAGATTTCATTTTTATCACGAGGTAGGGTTTTCCTGCAGAAAAGTGCATTGGCCAAGGTTGGTTCTAACTGTTCTCACCAGGCTAAGGCCCTCAAGGTGCCCCCATTATAGGGTCCCCACTCTCCAGCCGTCCGACCATGCTTAGCACTAAGACCATAGTCAGTCTTGTTGCCAAAAGAGGAAGGTTATCACCTTGAGTGGTGGTTTCCGATCACACTGGTGGGCTCAAGGCCCTCACTACAGCGAACCGTACCTGCCACCCACTCCCTATGGTTATCTCACTTGCCCCCGGGTATAGGGGGAACTGTTGTGTGCAAGGGATTGTGTGCAGTTTATATTTCAAGCAATTTGCGCAAGCATAAGCAAACAACAATTTATTAAAGCCAAACATTAAAACATGTTATAATACAAGTTAAGGGCAAAAGTATTATTTTCATGGTTTATTTATTATTTAAGTCGGCCCATCACTAAATGGGATCAACTCTCGAGGCTTCCCCAGTGGAGTCGCCATCTGTCGCCGCCGTCTCAAAAGAGAGAGGTCGGTCGGAGCGACGCGATGGTTTTTCGACCCTTTTGTTTTCGCGTTTTTATAGGTGGTTACAACGCCTTTAGGTTGTCCGATAACCGGACTAACCTAGGGGCGAGGTTTTCGAAAAGTGTCCTTGGGTTGACCGATAACCGGGCTAACCCAAGGACTTATTTATTTTGGGTTCTGTGGAGTCGCCACCGATGTTTTTACCGAAAACATCGGAAAAGGTTTTTAAAAGGCGTTGGTTTTCGAAAACCAACTTTGGTCGTTAGAACCAGAGTTGGGTAAGGGAGTTAGTTACGTGGTAAAGGAGGTATTAGTTCCTTTACTACGCCCCTTTCGAGTTCCCTATGATAGGCCAGCTTTTATTGTTAATAACCGGAAAATACTCTTTTGCCCTTTTTATTGTGCGGAATTTAAAATGATGACTACATGGCCCTAATCTATTGCATAATTAAAATTAAAGCGTTAAAAGTAGAGGGGGAGAAATTAAACCTCCGAAGCAAGCTTTGTTTTTATTTCTTTAAAAGAAATGGGTGCTTTTTGACAGCCCTTCACTCTACAAGACGTCTGAAACTCTTCGAAACGCCGAAAAATGCTCTCAAAGACACTCAGAAACTCCAGAAATGCGTCAGAGGGATTCTAGAGAGAAGTTTTTAGAGAGAAGGCAGAGCTAGAAGCTTGAGGTGTGTGGAAATGAGGGGGGGAGGACCCCTATTTATAGGTTTTCGCGCCTGGCAGTGGCGAGACTGCTGTTCTCGTCTGACAGGGTCGAGACCACCGTCTCGCCAAACGAGACCGCCGTCTCGTCCTGCCAAAGTGGCAAGACCGCCGTCTCACCAAACGAGACCGCTGTCTTGTCCTTCGCAAGTGGCGAGACCGCCGTCTCGTTTGGTGAGACGGCGGTCTCGCCATTCGCGTGAGGCGAGATGGCGGTCTCGATTTCGAGACGGCGGTCTTGTCCCAAAAAGGCGAGAAAACTTATTTTTTGTGCAAAAAAACCTTCCTATCCTAATATGGGGCCTAATAGTCTCTCCTAGTGGCTTGTTAGGCTTTGTCCATCTTCAAATAGGAGGTCTTCTGGTCTTTATTTGGAGGCCGGGCAAGATTTGGGGTCTACAATTCATTTAAGTGAAGATTACGAGAAATTACGCGATTACTCTATTTTATTGCATAATATTAAAAATGGCTATCTACATGATTTTATTTCATATTGCATACATAAAGCAATAAATAAAGCAGTAAAAGCAGTAAAAGAGAAGAGAAGACTTTATTCGGACGTTGGTTGATGCCGATAGACGCCCGTTGAAGCTTTATCTTCATATAGGAAGTCTTCTTTGGCCTTTTATTGAGATGACGGGCTAGCTTTATCTTGTTATAGGAAGTCTCCTTAGCCTTTATTGAGAGGCTGGGCAAAATTAGCGGTCTACAGATGCCCCCCCTTCACCTGCCTGACTAATTGTTGGCTTAATGTGCCGACAAAATTAGTTGGTAGGGGAAGGAGTTAACCCTTTTTGCCCAGTCATCCTTAGAATGCTCCTTTGCTGAAGTTGTTGATCCTCTGGATGATAAATGCAATATGATGTTGTCTTCAGGATGCTTCCTTGTTAGGGAAGCTGATCCCTCAGATGATATGTGTGAAGCTTAAGGATGCTCCTTTGATACAGTAGCTGACCCTTCGGCTAGTGAATGAAGATTTTTCCCTTAGGATGCTCCTTTGATGTGGTAGCTGACCCCTCAGATAATGAATGTGAACTTCCAGGATGCTCCTTTGATGCGGTAGCTAATCCTGTGGTTGATGAGTATGAATTTCGTAGCTTTGGGATGCTCCTTCGATGCGGTAGCTGACCCCGTAGCTGACGAGTGTGAAGCCTTAGGATTATCCTTCGGAGAGGTAGCCGATCCTTCGATTTGTAGGATGCTCCTTTGGTGATGAGGCCGATCCTTTGATTTGCAGGATGCTCCTTCGATGAGGTGGCCGATCCTTTGATTTGCAAGATGCTCCTTCAGTGAGGTAGCCGATCCTTCGGTCTGCAGGATGCTCCTTCGGTGAGGTAGCCGATCCTTCGGTTTGCAGGATGCTCCTTCGGTGAGGTAGCCGATCCTTCGGTCTGCAGGATGCTCCTTCGATGAGGTAGCCGATCCTTCGGTTTGTAGGATGCTCCTTCGGTGAGGTAGCCAATCCTTTGATTTGCAAGATGCTCCTTTGGTGAGGTAGCCGATCCTTTGATTTGCAAGATGCTCCTTCGGTGAGGTAGCCGATCCTTCGGTCTGCAGGATGCTCCTTCGGTGAGGTAGCCGATCCTTCGGTTTGCAGGATGCTCCTTCGGTGAGGTAGCCGATCCTTCGGTGTGCAGGATGCTCCTTCGGTGAGGAAGCCGATCCTTTGGTTTGTATTTGCTAGATTCTTGTGGGTACTTTCCCCCACTATGTTCGAGTTCGCACTTGCTATACTCGAGACGAGCCCCGTTCTGCAAGGCTCTTAGGATGCTCTCTTTGGCAGTTAATCTTTTGATGAGTACAAACCCTTATCCGGTTTTAGAGATGTGTTGGCGGCTTACTATTTTTTATCATGTGCCCATTCATGGGGAATGATTGATTTTTCTTTCTGACTTTTTTTGTTTTTAGTCATCCGGTCTTGTCGGGGATTCTTTGTTTTTGGCTTTTCTTGTTTAGCCATCCAGTTTTACTGGTGATTTCTTATTTTTGGCTTTTTGTTTAGCCATCCGGTTTTGCCGGGGATTCTTTGTTGATGATTGCCTCTTTATTAGGCAGATGCTTCAATAGTGGTGAAGGCTTTATACCTGTTGTTTTTCGCCTTTGCATAGGCTGATGTTCCACTTGAGGATATTTGCTCTTGATAATACCTCTGAGTAGGCAGATGCTTTATTGGAAGCTTAGTACTTTGTATTGCCTCCTGCATAGGTTGATTTCCCGTTTCTTGGGGATATTGGCTCTTTGCTTGCCTCTGAATAGGCAGAGGCTTTCTTGGGAGTGAAGGCTTTGCATTTCACTGGGGATATTCATATTGGGCGTTATAGGAGATTAACTCCCTGAGGATATGAATTTGTAGTTTGCCTCTGTCGTAGGCTCGCTGGGGTGGTTTTTCCTTTTGGTGATCCACTAGGGATTTGATCGTTTTCTGGAGATCTATTTTGAATTGCCCCCTAGGGAGGAATGGAGTTTTTGACTCCTTATTGGATACTTTTGTTTTGAGCTGGCTTTGCCTATGCTCTTATTCCTGCTGGGGAATGGGTTTTTACTGTTTTCTCGCGATTTGTATCTTTTTCGCGATTTGGCTTTTACATATGTGTGCCTTTTATGCACATTGGCTTTTTCTTTGGACGAAAAGATATCCTTTTTTCTCTTTTCTTTTTAGCGATCCCTGGGGAATTTTTCCTTTACTTCTTAGGGATCCAATCCTTGATTTGATTTAGTCTTGAGCTCCTGACTTTGTGAGGCTCTTTATTGAGCGGAATGAAGAAATTTTCTTCTTTTTCTTTTTTTGGAGATTCACCAAGGAGTTTGTCAGCTTCCTGGAGATCCAATTTTGATGATGGAGTCTTGGCTCCTGGTCTTGTGAAGCTCCTTTTTTGAGCTGGATGAAGAGATTTTTCTTCTTTTTGTCTTTTTGTAGATTTTACTTGATATGCTTCTACTTGGAGATTTTTATTTGGCCCTTTCTCGTTGTGGCCTCTATTGGGGAATGAAAGTTTTTCTTTTCTTTCTTTTTGTTGCCCCCTGGTGATATGGAGGATTTGACTCCGTATTTTCTTTGATGGACTCTTGTGTAGTTCTTATTTTCCTTTAGGTAAGTGGCGGAGATTTTGCATGAGTGTGCTTGATGACTGTCGTCGCCGTCCGTTCCGATGTCCAGGGACATCTCGAACGTTTTATGCGAGCGGTTGCGAAAAGATGGTTTAGACTCACGTTTTTTGTTAAAAGTATGTTCATTGCTGCCGAGGCGCTCAACACTGAACTATCCTCTAATAGAAACAAGGTTTTCGAAAAGGGTTCTTCTGGAGTCGCCACCAATGTTTTGACCATAAACATTGGAAAAGGAGAAAAAGGCATTGATTTTAATAAAAACCAAACTTGGCCATTATAACCAGAGTTGGGTAAGGGAGTTAGTTACGTGTGGGGAAGGTGTTAGCACCCCACAACGCCCCTTTCGGGTTCCCTATGACGGATTAATTCATTTAAGTGAAGATTACGAGAAATTACGCTATCACCCTATTTTATTCATACAGTATTTAAATATGGCTATCTACATGATTTTATTTACATTGCATACATAAAGCAATAAATAAGGCAGTAAAAGAGAAGAGATTTGAGAAGAACCTCCATAGCAAGCTTTATATAGCAACTCTGTTACAATAAGGACGCGTTTCGGCAGTCCCTCGCTCTACAATGACTCTCCTCACGACAAAACTCGACTCGACTAAAATTTTCTAGAAGAATCGAATGTCGGAATATAATTCCTTAACTGATTGTTACCTGTATAAGGCAATCAGAAAGATCATTCGAAAGAGGGAGAGAAGTAGACAAGTGCTCTGAGTTGTCTGGGGTGTGGAAAATGAGCAAATGAGCCTCCTATTTATAGTTTTCGCTGCCTGGCACATTTGGGACGGCCGTCTGGGTTGGGACGGCCGTCCCAATTGAATTTTTTACACAGAGCCAGCCCCCCTGGGACTTGGGACGGCCGTCCCACATTTGGGACGCGCGTCTCACTTGTCCTAGGATAGTTGGGACGGTCGTCCCAACTCTAGGACGGTGGTCTCGACCTGTTTTGTCCAGTTTTTGTGTTCTGGGACCCCGGGAAGCTTTCCTTGCTTTTTTTCGGACGTTGGTTGATGTCGATATGTGTCTGTTGAAGCTTTATCTTCATATAGGAAGTCTTCTTGGCCCTCATTAAGATGTCGGGCGAGCTTTATCTTGTTTGTAGGAAGTCTCCTTAGCCTTTATTGAGAGACCGGGCAAAATTAGGGGTCTACAGCTGCCCCCCCTTCACCTGCCTAGCTAATTTGTTGGCCTAATATGCCGACAAGATTAGCTGGTAAGGGAAGGAGTTAACCCTTTTGCCCAGTTATCCTTCGGATGCTCCTTTGCTGAAGTTGCTGATCCTCTGGATGATGAATGTGAACTTCCAGGATGCTCCTTCGATGTAGTAGCTGATCCTGTGGTTGATGAGTATGAATTTCATAGCTTTGGGATGCTCCTTCGATGCGGTAGCTGACCCCGTAGCTGATGAGTGTGAAGCCTTAGGATGCTCCTTCGGAGAGGTAGTCGATCCTTCGATTTGTAGGATGCTCCTTCGATGAGGTGGCCGATCCTTCGGTTTGCAGGATGCTCCTTTGGAGAGGTAGCCGATCCTTCGGTCTGCAGGATGCTCCTTCGGTGAGGTAGCCGATCCTTCGGTCTACAAGATGCTCCTTCGGTGAGGTAGTCGATCCTTTGGTGTGCAGGATGCTCCTTTGAAGAGGTAGTCGATCCTTCGGTGTGCAGGATGTTCCTTTGGTAAGGAAGTCGATCCTTCGGTTTGTAGGATGCTCCTTTGGAGAGGTAGCCGATCCTTTGGTGTGCAGGATGCTCCTTTGAAGCGGTAGCTGATCCTTCGGTGTGCAGGATGCTCCTTTGGTAAGGAAGCCGATCCTTCGGTTTGTAGGATGCTCCTTTGGAGAGGTAGCCGATCCTTCGGTGTGCAGAATGCTCCTTTGGTGAGGAAGCTAATCCTTCGGTTTGCAGGATGCTCCTTTGGAGAGTTAGCCAATCCTTCGGTTTGTAGGATGCTCCTTCGGTGAGGTAGCCGATCCTTTGATTTGCAGGATGCTCCTTTGGTGAGGAAGTCGATCCTTCGGTTTGCAGGATGCTCCTTTGGAGAGGTAGCCGATCCTTTGGATGATGAATAGTTTTGATAGGTACCAACCCCTATCTGGTTTGATGAGAATGAACCCTCATCTGATACGAACCTTCTTTTGTAAGGCTCTTGTGAGTACAAACCCCCACCCAGTTCGAGTCTGTATTTGCTAGATTTTTATGGGTACTTTCCCCCACTATGTTTGAGTTTGCGTTTGCTAAACTCTCTGACGAGCCCCGTTTTGCAAGGCTCTTAGGATTCTCTTTTTGGCAGTCAATCTTTTGATGAGTACAAACCCTCATCCGGTTTTTGGAGATGTGTTGGCGGCTTATTGTCTCTGATCATGCGCCTATTCCATGGGGAGTGATTGATTTTCTTTCTTGACTTTTCTTTTTTAGTCATCCGGTTTTACCGGGGATTTTTTGTTTTGGCTTTTCTTGTTTAGCCATCCGGCTTTGCCGGGGATTCTTTGTTTTTGGCTTTTCTTTAGGCGGGAATCCACTGGGGATTTGTTGATTTTTATTGGTTGTGCCTTTTGATTAGGCAGATGCTTCAATAGTGTTGAAGTCTTTATACTTGTTGTTTTTCGCCTCTGAATAGGCTGATGTTCTACTTTGAGGATATTTGTTCTTGATAATACCTCTGAGTAGGCGGATGCTTTTTTGAAAGCTTTGTGCTTGTATTGCCTCTTATAGGTTGATTTCCCATTTCTTGGGGATATCGGCTCTTTGCTTGCCTCTGAGTAGGCCTAGGCATTCTTGGGAGTGAAGGTTTTGCCTTTCACTAGGGATATTCATATTGGGTGTTATAGGCGATTAACTCCCTGAGGATATGAATTTGTATTTTGCCTTTTGCTGGTAGGCCCGCTGGGGATTTTTCTTTTTGGTGATCCACCAGGGATTTGGTTGTTTCTTGGGGATCTATTTTGAATTTCCCCCTAGGGAGGAATGGAGTTTTTGACTCCTTATTGGATGCTGTTGTTTGAGCTGGCTTTGCCTATGCTCTTATTCCTGCTGGGGAATGGGTTTATATGTGCGCCTTTTATGCACATTGGCTTTTTCTTTGGACGAAAAGATATTTATTATTATTATTATTATTTTCTTTTTTTGCGATCCTTGGGGAATTTTCTTTCCTTGGGGATCCAAATTTGATGATGGAGTCTTGGCTCCTGGCTTTGTGAAGCTCTTATTTGAGTTGGAAGATGAAAAAAATTTTGTTTTCCTCTTTTTGTCTTTTTGTAGACTTTTCTTGATATACTCTTCTTGGAGATTTTTATTTGGCCTTTTTCGTTGTGGCCTCTATTGGGGAATGAAAGTTTTTCTTTTCTTTCTTTTTGTTGACCCCTGGTTATATGGAGGATTTGTCTCCGTATTTTCTTTGATGGACTCTTGTGTAGTCCTTATTCTCCTTAGGGGAATGAAGCGGAGATTTTGGATAAGTGTACTTGATGACTCATGTGCTGATGCCGCTGAGTCGTGAGGTAATTTTTTTTGTTTTGCCTCTGGAGTAGGCAAGGATACGCTTGGGGATGATCAAGCCTTTCCGTTGGCTTTTTCTATGTTGATGACTTCCTTTTCCTTAGATGGAAGGATTGTGGTCGGATCTTTAAATGACTATGGTTGACGACTCATGTGATGATGATGCTGAGTCATGGAGTAATTTTTTTTGTTTTGCCTCTAGAGTAGGCAAGGATCCGCGTGGGGATCATCGGGCCTTTCCGTTGGCCTTTTTTGATGTACCCTCCTTCTATTGGGGTTTGAGGAGAATGGTTGGAGCTATGGTTTTCTTAAAGCTCTTTATTCTGCTAAAATGATTTTGATTTCACCTGTTGCGATTTTGATTTTCATATGGAGACTGGATTCTGGCGCCTCCTGTTTTCAATCACAAGTATGGAGACTATCCTCCTTATATGCATGTTTATTATTCTTGTTTGAAGAAAATTATTTTTCTTGATTTTGACAAAGTCGTATTATGCAACTACTTTGTGTGTGAATGTCCTAAATGCAATCTATTGTTTATTTATTTTTTATGCATTTAGAAAGTAACTGGCCTTCTCCCGTTGGCTTCTTATGAATGTGCCGATGAGCTCCTCCTTTATGACCATGATGATGGGCTCCTCTTTTTATCCATCTCTTGGTTTTAGCCCTATCTTTTGCCTAGACCGCCCTTTACGGGTTTTCGATCTAGCGGGCTGCCTTAATTTTTGCCTAGAATATCTTAGGGGGCTTTTGCCTTATCTTTTGCCTAGACCGTTCTTTTGGGGTTTCCGATCTAGCAGGCTACCCTAGTTTTTTCCTAAGAATATCCTAGCAGGCTTTTATTCCTTTATTATTTTTTTTATGCTTCTTTTTTAGATGCATGCTTGATCTTTGATTAAAGGTCTTTGTGCATTTTTATGATTTATCAATAAAGAGGCATTTCCATAATATTTGGTCAAGAGAAAGGAAATGAAAGGGAATTTTATTGATAAATGAGCAAAAGTTTATTTCTTTTATAGAAGGATTTCAAAAGGTATTTAGAAGAATGGGTGGTCAGGGTTGGCTATACTGTATAGGCTTAAACAGTCATGTCCATGATATCTGCCCCCTGGTTTTCCTAATTGCTTCAATTGAGATGCCTGAGCTCAGAGTGAAGACTATGCAGACTGTTTGCTTCTGGAAGAATGTTACCTTAGCCACCTTTTTGGTTTTCGACTAAGGTAACCATTACTCTTAGTTTTTTTTTTTTTTACTTTATTACCTCTACTTTTTGCCTAGGACGTATCCTAGCGAGGGATATAGACCCTATCTTTTGCCCAGGGATGCCCTTTGCGGGTTTTCATTCCTGACGGGTCTTGAGCAATGTCTTCAAGCATAATACTTCTTCACCGTACCGAAGTTGATTAGGTGTCGAAGTTCTTTTCCATCCATATTGGCGAGGCTAAGAGCCCCTCCCGAGAAAGCTATCGGCTTTGATCCCGTTCAGCTTCTATTAATTTTACTTCTATCATCATGTGCTTTTAGCTGTACCGATTTGTCGTCTCGGATCTTTGTTAAAACCGAAGAGTAATCATTTTGAATATAGAGCAATTGTCATATTAATGCCCCTCTTCCTTTCCTTAGGGATTTCAATCCTTCTATTGATCACTATGTTTCCACATTTCCCAGACAATTACTTGAATGCTTTGTAGTGAAATGGTCAAGAGAAGAGAAAGAAAAGGATTTATAACAAAGGCTTATGTTTTAGAGGGATATTTTTGTAATAAAGGTTTCTGTAAGAATGGCTAGCCAAGGTTGGTCAATGTTTAGGCTAGTTCAAACAAACGTTTTGTTTTCATGAGGTGGCATCTTCAACTGGTTACTTTTCCTAGTCCGCCCTTTTGGGTTTTCGGCCTAGGATGCTGTGGTATGTCCTAACTTTTATCTAGGTTCCCTTTTTCATTTTTTGGGATACCTAGCGGACTTTATTTTGTCTATGACACTTTAATTGTTTTGACGCATTTTGGAACAAAACGTTTGCGTAAACATGGTTATTTAATGGGGTATAGACATGTTTAGCAAGAAAAGAAGTAGATAGTAAGAATAACATTCTTTTGTAATTTCAGGGAAAATGTGTGCCCTAGAGATGCTCAGGAGCCGGGCACACCCCGAGTAGTGATCTCTACTAGTCATTGGGTTTACATCCCTTAAAATCGGAAGAAGGACATCTAATGACTAATGCTACCCTTGACGCTAATATCCCTCCCCTTCAGAAGATTGTCTTTAAGGTATGGAGGGGAGACTTCTCTTTTCTTTGTACGACTTGATCTTTTGTAGGGTCGTACTTTTAAGGATTATCCTTAAAATCTGGTGGCTCTCTTATTCTGTGAGCATCCTTTTTTCCAACAGTCTTTGCATGTCCGGGGAAATGGTCCCCTCCTCACTGTCTGACTCAATCCATTCGCCTTTGGCTTTCAAATCCAGCAGAGAGTTTTCAATCACAGACATGACTGTTTGTATGGTCTTTATTTGGGTCTAGATTTTATTTAATTATTTTGGAGTGAGAAAAGAATGAGAAACATATGAATATTATGAGAAATGCCTCATTTTATTGATGAAAAGAGAAATATATACAAAGTCCCTTTTTAATAAAAAGATATCGCGGCCACAAGTAGAGACCACGAGAGATGCATCGGAAGATTTTTTTATTTATTTATAATTTTTAATGAGGAGCCCTAATCAGCTGGTCTTCTCTACCTACCTAGGCTCACTATTCTGGTTGTGATAGAGGCTTGTCATCCACCTAAGGGTCGGGAGCATTGAAAGTAATCCACCCGACATTCAATAATTCTTGAACCCTATATTTTAAGTTGATGCAATCTTCCACGGAATGCCCAGGAGCGCCTGAGTGGTCATCACATTTTTCATTGAGCTTGTACCAACCGAGGTAAGGTGGATCTTTCTTCTTTAGAGGGATACGTGTTAGGAGTTTGGCCTCTAATAGCTTTGGCAGCAGACTCCCATAAGAGTTTGGAATGGGGGTAAATTTCTTCTCTTGTCTGCGTGATTGCCCAGCTGGTGGCGAAGAGGGAGAAGGAGTAGCAAGGTTGATGGCATTTACGCTTCCTTCCTTCTTCTGGCCAAAGGACTTGTTGAATGATGCGTTAGAAGAGGAAGGTTGTGCAATCCTTCCGTTCTTCAGTCCTTGCTCTATTCTTTCACCGACGGTTACTACATCTGCGAAAAGGGTTGATGTGTTCCCTATCATCTTATCATAATAGGGGTCCGTCAACGAATTGATGAATATGGATATGGTTTCTTTGTCGGATAGAGGAGGTTCTACTTGGGCTGCTAATTCCCTCCAACGCTTAGCATATGCCTTGAAAGGTTCATCGTTTCTTTTATTCAGAGCTTGTAGATCTGACCTATCCGGAGTCAGATCGATGTTGTACTTGTAACGACGAAGGAAGGCATCTGCCAGTTGTCTCCATGTTTAGACTTTCCCTCCTTCCAGTTGCATATACCAATTTAGGGCTGACTCAGCCAGGCTCTCCTGAAAGCAATGGATCAGGTGCTTCTCGTTTTCAGCATATGCAGCCATCTTACGGCAGTACATTGTAAGATGGCTTTTGGGGCAAGTTATTCCCATGTATTTTGGGAAATCCGGAGTTTTGAATTTGTTGGGGAATTGGATGTTTTTAACGAGGCACATATCAGCCGCCTCTTTGACATCAAAGTTATGCCCCTCCATGGCTCTTAACCTCTCCTCAAGGGCAGTAATTTGTTGTTTCGATATTTCCGGCACATGAATATGTACTGCCCTTGTATCAGATTGGGCTTGCTCCCCATTAGGCTCCTTTTCCTCTTCTTGATGAGAGGCTTGTCTGCTCTGAGGACCTTCTTCGTGGAGATTCTGTTGGCGCATCATTTCTAACATTTGGGCCATTTGCTCTTTCAGCGTATTAAGCTCAGTGGTGAGCTTTCGGTTTTGCTCCTCTAGCTGTTCCATCCTTTTAGCTTTCTGAGCACGAGTGAGGACGGGCAGAAGACCAACCACTTTCTAAATGATTTTAAGATTTTTATTATTATAGCTTTTTATTATGAATGATCAGTGTGGAATAGATATGCCTTAGACAATAGCTTTGGTATCTTCTTAAAAACCTATGTTTTAAGGGTACCATACCCACCTTAGTGTGTTAACTTCCTTTTTTTTTAAAAGGTTGCCAACATACCTTAGCGCACTTATCTCTTCTAGGAATGTGATAAACGCACTTGGGTCTCTTTCGCTATTGTCTAAGGATATCTAATACATCCTAGAATGAATGTGCTTTATGCATGCACTACAAAAATATTTTTTTTTTATGACAACAGATATTGAAAGTGGAATAACTTTTGACTGGGTTGTCCAATTTAGATGCACAGCATGTCAAAACGAAGAGAAAAGGGTGAAGAACCAAGTTTCAAATTCCCAAGGGGAATTTGTCCCAGTAATTTTCCCAAAAAATGCTCCTAAGACCCATTTTTTGGAGGTTCATTAAAATGATGTGCATGCATACTTTTCTTAGTGCATTTATTTTCTCTCTTAGTTTTACCACTTATTGGATGATGTGGTATGAATGATACGACTTTGTCGAAAATCTTTTTATTGTAAAAGCTATTTTATGTTTTTAATTTGTTTTTATATTTTTTATGACCCTTTATCTCTTCTGTCGGTCAACGTGGCTACTTAGCTTACAAAGAACCTGAAACCAGGCTAGCTTAACTGAAGACTGTCTGAGATAAAATTGGCTTATCTTATCACTTTTTATGGTTTTTTAGGGTTTTTCACTATTTTTGTTGTATACCCTATGCTAATGCATCAATACAAATGCAGCAAACGAATGCACACATAATTCATACATCCACGAGCAGAGCCACGCTTATTTAATCACGAGGTAGGGTTTTCCTGCAGAAACGTGCTTGCTTTAGGTGGTTCTAAACTGTTCTCACCAAGGCCAAAGGTCCCCAAGGTGCCCCCATTATAGGGACCTCTGAATCTCTCAGTCCTCGGGTCATGCACGGAACTCCGTGGCGACATCCTTAGACCAAAAGAAGAGAGTTATCACCTTGAGTTGGTGGTTTCTGACAACGGTTGTAGCCCCGTGTGCCAACAAGCCGGTCGTATCTGCCACCCACTCCCTATAGGTATTCACTCTTGCCCCCGGGTATAGAGGGACTGTTGTGTGCAAGGGTTTTTGTGTGCAATTTATATTTAAAACAATTTGAAGAAAATAATCATACAACAATTATTAAAGCCATACAATAAAACATACGGAAGAGGGTAAAGGCGTAATTTCAAATCTTTACTTAGTTTGAATTTATCCGTCACTAAATGGGATCAACTCTCTAGCTTCCCCAGTGGAGTCGCCATCTGTCGCCGCCGTCTGTTCCGACGTCCAGGGACATCTCGAACGTTTAATGCGAGCAGTCGCGAAAAGATGGTTTAGACTCGCGTTTTTTGTTAAAAATATGTTCATTGCTGCCGAGGCGCTCAACACTGAACTATCCTCTAATAGAAGCAAGGTTTTCGAAAAGGGTTCTTCTGGAGTCGCCACCAATGTTTTGACCATAAATATTGGAAAAGGAGAAAAAGGCATTGATTTTAATAAAAACCAAACTTGGCCATTATAACCAGAGTTGGGTAAGGGAGTTAGTTACGTGTGGGGAAGGTGTTAGCACCCCACAACGCCCCTTTCGGGTTCCCTATGACGGATTAATTCATTTAAGTGAAGATTATGAGAAATTACGCTATCACCCTATTTTATTCATACAGTATTTAAATATGGCTATCTACATGATTTTATTTACATTGCATACATAAAGCAATAAATAAGGCAGTAAAATAGAAGAGATTTGAGAAGAACCTCCGTAGCAAGCTTTATATAGCAACTCTGTTACAATAAGGACGTGTTTCGGCAGTCCCTCGCTCTAAAATGACTCTCCTCACGACAAAACTCGACTCGACTAAAATTTTCTAGAAGAATCGAATGCCGGAATATAATTCCTTAACTGATTGTTACCTGTATAAGGCAATCAGAAAGATCATTCGAAAGAGGGAGAGAAGTAGACAAGTGCTCTGAGTTGTCTGGGGTGTGGAAAATGAGCAAATGAGCCTCCTATTTATAGTTTTCGCTGCCTGGCACATTTGGGACGGCCGTCTGGGCCGGGACGGCCGTCTGGGTTAGGACGGCCATCCCAATTGAATTTTTTACACAGAGCTAGCCCCCCTGGGACTTGGGACGGCCGTCCCACATTTGGGACGCGCGTCTCACTTGTCCTAGGATAGTTGGGACGACCATCCCAACTCTAGGACGGTGGTCTCGACCTATTTTGTCCAGTTTTTGTGTTCTGGGACCACGAGAAGCTTTCCTTGCTTTTTTTCGGACGTTGGTTGATGCCGATATGTGTCCGTTGAAGCTTTATCTTCATATAGGAAGTCTTCTTGGCCCTCATTAAGATGTCGGGCGAGCTTTATCTTGTTTGTAGGAAGTCTCCTTAGCCTTTATTGAGAGACCAGGCAATATTAAGGGTCTACAATGACTCATGTGGTGATGCCGCTAAGTCGTGAGGTAATCTTTTTATCTTGCCTCTAGAGTAGGCAAGGATCCGCTTGGGGATGATCAAGCCTTTCCGTTGGCTTTTTCATATTGATGACTTCCTTTTCCTTAGATGGAAGGATGTTGATTGAATCTTTAAATGACTATGGTTGATGACTCATGTGATGATGATGCTGAGTTGTGGAGTAATTTTTGTTCTGCCTCTGGAGTAGGCAAGGATCCGCTTGGGGATCATCGAGCCTTTCCGTTGGCCTCTTTTTTTGCGATGTACCTTCTTTTATTGGTGTAGAAGGTTGGAGCTAGTTTCCTTGAAGCTCTTTATTCTGCTAGAATGATTTTGATTTCGCCTTTTGCGATTTTGATTTTCATATGGAGACTGGATTCTGGCGCCTCCTGTTTTCAATCACAAGTATGGAGACTATCCTCCTTATATGCATGTTTATTTATTTGAAGAAAATTATTTTTCTTGATTTTGACAAAGTCGTATTATGCAACTACTTTGTGTGTGAATGCCCTAAATGCAATTTATTTGTTAATTTTTTTTTATGCATTTAGAAAGTAACTGGCCTTCTCCCGTTGGCTTCTTATGAATACACCGATGGGCTCCTCCTTTATGACGATGATAATGGGCTCCTCTTTTATGACCATGATAATGGACTCCTTTTTTATTCATCTTTTGGTTTTGGCCCTATCTTTTGCCTAGACTGCCCTTTACGGGTTTCCGATCTAGCGGGCTGCCTTAATTTTTGCCTAGAATATCTTAGGGGGCTTTTGCCTTATCTTTTGCCTAGACCGTTCTTTTGGGGTTTCCGATCTAGCAGGCTACCCTAGTTTTTTCCTTAGAATATCCTAGCAGGCTTTTATTCCTTTATTCTTATTTTTTATGCTTCCTTTTTTTTTTAGATGCATGCTTGATCTTTGATTAAAGGTCTTTACGCATATTTATGATTTATCAATAAAGAGGCATTTCCATCATATTTGGTCAAGAGAAAGGAAATGAAAAGGAATTTTATTGATAAATGAGCAAAAGTTTTATTTCTTTTATAGAAGGATTTCCAAAAGTATTTAGGAGAATGGATGGCTAGGGTTGGCTATACTGTATAGGCTTAAACAGTCATGTCCATGATATCTGCCCCCTGGTTCTCCTAATTGCTTCAGTTGAGATGCCTAAGCTCAGAGTGAAGACTATGCAGACTGCTTGCTTCTGGAAGAATGTTACCTTAGCCGCCTTTCGGTTTTCAACTGAGGTAACCATTGCTCTTAGTTAGTTTTTTTTTCTTTTTTCTCTTTTTTTTTACCTCTACTTTTTGCCTAGGACGTATCCTAGCGAGGGATATAGACCCTATCTTTTGCCCAGGGATGCCCTTTGCGGGTTTTCATTCCTGACGGGTCATGAGCAATATCTTCAAGCATAATACTTCTTCACCGCATCGTAATTGATCGGATGTCGAAGTTCCTCTCCATCCATATTAGTGAGGATAAGAGCCCCTTCCGAGAAAGCTCATTTGACCCCAAGGGGTCCTTCATAGTTCATGCCCATTTTCCAATTTTATTGTTTTGGGCTGGAAGCAACTTATTTACCATTAAATCCTTCTTTATGGTAAATATGAAGGTTTACTTTTTCATAAGCCTTTTTTATTTTCCTTTGATAGGCTTGTTCGTGAGATATAATATTCAACCGTTTTCTTCAATAAGGTTTAGTTGGTCATATCGGTTTTGAACCCATTCAGCTTCTGTTAAGTTTACTTCCATCATCATGTGTTTTTGTCAACATGATTAGCTGTACCGATTTGCCATCTCGGATCATTGCTATAACTGAAGAGTAATCATTTTGAATGTAGAGCAATTGTGATGTCAATGCCCCTCTTCCTTTCCTTAGGGATTTCAATCCTCCTATTGATCACCATATTTCCACATTTCCCAGTCAATTACTTGAATGCTTTATGGTGAAGGGTCAAGAGAATAGAAAGAAAGGGGTTTATCACAAAGGCTTGTGTTTTAAAGGGATATATTTTTTTATAATAGAGTTTTCTGTAAGAATGGCTAGCCATGATTGGTTGGTGTTTAGGCTAGTTTAGACAAATGTCTTGTTCTTATGAGGTGGCGTTTTCAGATGATTACTTTATGGCGCCTATTTGTGATTGATTAACTTTCCTAGTCCGCCCTTTTGGGTTTTCAGCCTAGGATGTTGTGATGTGTCCTAACTTTTGTCTAGGTTCCCCTTTTTCATTTTTTTTGGATACCTAGCGGACTTTATTTTGTCTATGACGCTTTTGATTATTTTGACACATTTTGAAACAAAACGTTTGTCTAAACATGGTTGTTTAATGGGGTATAGACATGTTTAGCGAGAAAAGAAGCAGATAGTAAGAATAGCATTCTTTTGTAATTTAAAGGGAAATGCGTGCCCTAAAGATGCTCGGGGGTCGGGCACACCCCGAGGAGTGATCTCTAATAGTCATTGGGTTTACATCCCTTAGAATCGGAAGAAGGACATCTAATGACTAACGCTACCCTTGATGCTAATATCCCTCCTTTTCGGAAGATCGTCTTTAAGGTATGGAGGGGAGACTTCTCTTTTCTTTGTACGACTTGATCTTTTGTAAGGTCGTACTTTAAAGGATTATCCTTAAAATCTGGTAGCTCTCTTATTCCTTGAGCATCCTTTCCAAGCCCTTGTTTGGGCTGTATCCATATCTCTTCATTATATGAGCCACTTTTAAATTGCTAGGAAGTCTTTCCATATTTTCAAATGTCCTCTTCAGCCGTATCCATTTAAGGTATGGTAGACGGCTCGCTGATTCGAATGTAGTCTTTAACTTGAACCATGATCAACTTGTCACCTACCACGAATTTGATTTTTCGGTGGAGCGTTGAAGAAACTGCCTTAGCACCGCGAATCCAAGGTTTACTTAATCTTCCCCTTGGATTCTTTTTTTCTTTTCCTCTTCGGTTTCTTTACTTTTCCTTTGTTTTTTAGGAGCATTATCTTGTAGGTCCTTGGGGAATAAATTCTTTCGCTTCTCGTCATGCCCCCAATGCTTACTATATTGTAGATATCTTTATCGATGGGCAATTCTTTTTTCTAACAGTTTTGCATGTCCGGGGAAATGGTCCCCTCCTCACTGTCTGACTCAATCCATTCACCTTTGGATTTCAGATCCCGCAGAGAGTTTTCAATCATAGACATGACTGTTTATATGGTCCTTATTTGGGTTTAGATTTTATTTAGTTATTTTGGAATGAGAAAGAAAAGAATGAGAAGAATATGAATATTGTGAAAAATGCCTCATTGTATTGATGAAAAGAGAAATATATACAGAGCCTCTTTAATCAAAAGATCTCGCGGCCACGAGTAGAGACCGCGAGAGATGCATCAGAAGATTTTTATTTTTATTTTTACTTTTTATTTATTTATATATTTTTTTTAATGAGGAGCCTTAATCAGCTGGTCTTCCCGTCATTTCGATTGAGACAGAGGTGTGTCGTCCACCTAAGGGTCGGGAGCATCGAAAGTAATCTGCCTGGCATTCAATAATTGTTGAACCCTATATTTTAAGTTGATGCAATCTTCCACGAAATGCCCAGGAGCGCCTGAGTGGTAATCACATTTTTCGTTGAGCTTGTACCAACAGGGGTAAGGTGGATCTTTCTTCTTCAGAGGGATACGTGTTAGGAGTTTGGCCTCTAACAGCTTTGGCAGCAGACTCCCATAAGAGGTTGGAATGGGGGTGAATTTCTTCTCTTGTCTGCGTGACTGCCCAGCTGGTGGCGAAGAGGCAGAAGGAGTAGCAAGGTTGATGGCATTTACGCTTCCTTCCTTCTTCTGGCCAAAGGACTTGTTGAATGATGCGTTAGAAGAGGAAGGTTGTGCAATCCTTCCGCTCTTCAGTCCTTGCTCTATTCTTTCACCGACGGTTACCACATCTGCGAAAAGGGTTGATGTGTTCCCTATCATCTTATCATAATAGGGGTCCGTCAACGAATTGATGAATATGGATATGGTTTCTTTTTCGGATAGAGGAGGTTCTACTTGGGTTGGGCTGCTAATTCCCTCCAACGCTGAGCATATGCCTTGAAAGGTTCATCGTTTCTTTTATTCAGAGCTTGTAGATCTGACCTATCCGGAGTCAGATCGATGTTGTACTGGTAATGACGAAGGAAGGCATCTGCCAGTTGTCTCCATGTTTGGACTTGCCCTCCCTCCAGTTGCATATACCAGTTTAGGGTTGATTCAGCTAAGCTCTCCTGAACGCAATGGATCAAGAGTTTTTCATTGTCAGCATATGCAGCCATCTTACGGCAGTACATCGTAAGATGGCCTTTGGGGCAAGTTATTCCCATGTACTTTGGGAAGTCCGGAGTTTTGAATTTGTTAGGGAATTTGATGTTTTTAACGAGGCACATATCAGCTGCCTCTTTAACATCAAAGTTATGCCCTTCCATGGCTCTCAACCTCTCCTCTAGGGCAGTAATTTGTTGCTTTGATATTTCCGGAGAATGAATATGTACTGCTCTTGTATTAGATTGGTCATGCTCATCGTGAGGTTCCTCTTCTTCTTCTTGGTGAGAGGCTTGTCCACTTTGAGGACCCTCTTTATGGAGGTTCTATTGGCGCATCATTTCTAACATCTGAGCCATTTGCTCTTTCAGCGTATTAAGCTCAATGGTGAGCTTTCGATTTTTGCTCCTCTAACTGCTCCATCTTTTTAGCTTTCTGAGCACGAGTGAGGACGGGCGGAAGACCAGCCACTTTCTAAATGATTTTAAGATTTTTATTATTATAGCTTTTTATTATGAATGATCAGTGTGGAATAGATATGCCTTAGACAATAGCTTTGGTATCTTCTTAAAAGCCTATGTTTTAAGGGTACCATACCCACCTTAGTGTGTTAACTTCCTTTTTTTTTAAAAGGTTGCCAACATACCTTAGCGCACTTATCTCTTCTAGGAAGGTGATAAACGCACTTGGGTCTCTTTCGCTATTGTCTAAGGATATCTAATACATCCTAGAATGAATGTGCTTTATGCATGCACTACAAAAATATTTTTTTTTATGACAACAGATATTGAAAGTGGAATAACTTTTGACTGGGTTGTCCGATTTAGACGCACAACATGTCAAAACGAAGAGAAAAGGGTGAAGAACCAAGTTGCAAATTCTGAAAGGGAATTTGGCCCAGTAATTTTCCCAAAAAATGCTCCTAAGACCCATTTTTTGGAGGTTCATTAAAATGATGTGCATGCATACTTCTTATTTTCTCTCTTAGTTTTACCACTTATTGGATGATGTGGTATGAATGATACGACTTTGTTGAAAATCTTTTTATTGTAAAAGATATTTTATGTTTTTAATTTGTTTTTATATTTTTTATGACCCTTTATCTCTTCTGTCGGTCAACGTGGCTACTTAGCTTACAAAGAACCTGAAACCAGGCTAGCTTAATTGAAGACTGTCCGAGATAAAATTGGCTTATCTTATCACTTTTTATGGTTTTTTAGGGTTTTTCACTATTTTTGTTGTATGATTACCCTATGCTAATGCATCAATACAAATGCAGCAAACGAATGCACACACAATTCATACATCCACGAGCAGAGCCACGCTTATTTAATCACGAGGTAGGGTTTTCCTGCAGAAACGTGCTTGGTTTAGGTGGTTCTAAACTGTTCTCACCAAGGCCAAAGGTCCCCAAGGTGCCCCCATTATAGGGACCTCTCTATCTCTCAGTCCTCGGGTCATGCACGGAACTCCGTGGCGACATCCTTATGTTAGAAAAGTAGTTTTAAATCAAGAGGGGGGGTGAATTGATTTTTGAAAGTTTTTCGCAATACACAGATTATCTAATTCGAAAATTAAGATTACTTATCAATTCACAAATCACAAAGCAATCAAACAGTTTAAGTGCAGCAGCAGAAATTAAAGAGAGAAAGGTTAGGAAAGATTTCACCGGTAATTTTATACTGGTTCACCCAATACCGTGGCTACGTCCGGACTCTAGCCAAATTCCAGCTGGGTTCCACTAGAATAGATGTTTTACGAGACTCACACTCTTACACCTATTCTAACTCTCCACCAAGAACCAAATTCCAGCTCTTGGAAACCTCTGCAACCAAATTCCAGCCATGAGAGAAACCAAGTGCCCAAATTCCAGGCACCACACACAAGAACCAAATTCCAGCTCTTGCTTTAACCTTTCCACCAAGAACCAAATTCCAGTTCTTGGCAACTTTCTACAACAACTGCAGTAAAACTTGTACCCAAATTCCGGGTACAACACAATACAAAGTAATGAAAAAGAATTTACAAAGAAGAGACTTAGAAAGCTCAAACCGGATTACACCAATCCACAGGTAAGTTTCTTCTTCAAGGATGCAAAGTGCCTCAAGAAAGATTTCAAAAGAAGTTCACAAAAACAGTTGTGTATCTTTCTTGAAAAATCCTAATAGTTGTTTGTATTGATTGCTTGAATTGTGTAAAACCGATATTCAATCTCTCGTTTCAAAGTTTCAAGCAAAACTGCTTTTAAAAGAGTATTTTCAAATCTGCTGCATTAATTAATCTGTTGAAAGTTTGTTTTAATCTGTTGAAATAGCCGTTACAATCTGTTAAAAGTCCTTTCAACCCATTAATGCGTTCTTGATCTTTAACAGTAAAATGTTTTAGTTGATACGACCACGTTTTTATCAGCTTAAAACGTTTTACAAACATTTTCTAAGTATAAAACAATCGATTGAATCGCGTATTAATCGATTGATATGTTTAAAAACCTTCTTATAAAACTTTCCAAGTTATTTTAGCTGATATAAAGTCGTTTCAATCGATTGAAAATCTGAACATATATTTTCAAGTCATTTTAATCGATTGAAAGTTCGTTTTAATCGATTGAAAAGATTTTCTAAGTTATTCTAATCGATTGAAATGCGTTTTAATCGATTGAAATAAGTCTGATCGGTCATAATTCAATTCTGATCGATCATAACCAACTCTGATCGGTCATAATCTCATTCTGATCGATCATACCGACATCCAAAGTGATTTTAATCGATTGAAACGTGTTTTAATCGATTAAAATAATTCTAATCGCTCATATTTAAGATCTGATCGATTATATTGCATTCTGACCTATCATATTCGAATTCTAATCGGTCATAAAGAGTTTTAATCGATTAAAAGAAGTTTGTATCGATTAAAATATTGTAAAAACACTTTTTAAAACATTCTAAGTGTTTTAAATTGATTCTTTCAAACCTCATATCAGCTTAATAACTTGTTTAAGAAAATTCTTTGCCACAATGCTTTTGTTTTTTATTTGTTAAAAACTGTTTTTGAGGCATTTTGCAAGATGAATGAAGGAGCTTCATGCAATGGAAAAGGTAAAGTGGTTTTACCTAAGCTTTCCGATAAGACACACTAAGTCTTCAGCTCCTTTGTTCCGAGTGACTTGTTTGACAGACTTGCAGAGTTGACCCTTGACTTTATTTTTGACTTCATCAAATCAATGAGATCTTTGCTAGGATCACTTTCAGTCTCCCCCTATTTGATGAAGACAAACACCATTTTGAAAAAACAATCTCCGCAAAATAAGTCACTTGATAATGCAGTTAGGTGAGAAATATAAGAATGTAATAAAGTTTTGTTTCTCCCCTAAAACTTATTTCTCCCCCTAAAATTTATTTCTCCCCTAAAATGTTGCACGTAAATTTATCTTAAAGTGATGCAACTATTTCTCCCCTTTTGACTTCATCAAAAATAGGGAAACGAAGAGAAAAGAATAAAATGTAAGGTTTCGAAAAATATGCTCAAGTTTTTGAAAAAACAAAGTGAATCAATATTTCACTCATGAAAAGAATCAATTAAAGTTGATTCAAACTTATCTCCATTAACACGTTTGTAATGAATACAATTAACACGTGTAAAGATAAGGGAATCACGCTTTAGTAGCATGTTTACGTAAAACAACCATTAACTAAAGCCTTTAATCTTTCTTCCCGTAATAAAAATCGATTAAAAAACAGAGCATAACCGGTTAAAATGTTCTTGGTAAACGATTTTAATCGATTGAAAGAAAAGTTTAATCGATTAAAACATTTAAGATTTTGAAAACATGAAACTTTAGTAAAAATAATCGATTATTTCGATTTTAAATCGATTAAAACATGTTGAATAAGTTCATTTAATCGATTAACAAGATGTTGTATTGATTAAAACAATCAGCTTTGAAAATGAAGTAATGTTTAATGCATATTTTGTAAAACTGATCATTTAGAAGGATGTTTTAACAATACTAACAGCTATATTGATTAAATCTTAGCTAATAGATCCATCGAATAAAATCTTATTTAGCTAAAGCTCTCAGGGATCTATTTAAATTCTATTTACGCCAGTCTGATCTAGATTAGATCCTAAACCATATTTAACCAAAGCTAGATCAAGAGTCCTCGCTATAACACCAGCTTAATATCACAGTCCATGCAAACAATATAAAGATAGAAATAAGCGGAAGATAAAGATGATGAGGGGAACTAGTCATCCCAATTTCCCTGATTGAACTGCTTATCCACCAACTTGGTGATCATTCATTTGATCCCCACCAATATCAAAAGATAATGGGCTTTCCTTTTTGCTGGAACCAATTTTGCTCTATCAACTATTTGAGTCAACAACTCGTCGTCACTCCTGTATCAGCGAATGCACACGTAAACTTTTCCCTGAAAAGAACTCTTTTAGCAGTTCATCGTTACTATTGATCAGCATTACAGTCCATGGTTGACACCACACTCGGAATTTCTACTACACATCGAGGCATAATCATGTACCGACCAAATCCCACACGTAATGCATGATACCATAAATTGCATGAATCACAGGTTAATGATGTACCGAGATAGGAATTTTCTTTCATAATAGCCAACCCATTTTGAACCCTCGCAGTTGTCATTATCCAAGCAAATAACTCGCATTCTTATTAATGTAGTATGATGGGTGTTATTCTCACTTATAGTGAACCAGTCATCATTATCTTTTGAGGAATGTTATTCTGGTAGAGTGGGCAATGATTAGTAATGAGGACAGGTGATGACAATCAATCCGAATTCTAAAACAATATAAAATTTATCCCTCGTACCGACCATAAAACATACATTCCCTGTACCACGCTATTCAATTCTTGAATTGCTGTCCCAGATTGGTTTCCTTACGAGTGTCACCTCGTGACATTGATAATTAAAGCAAATATTCAAAGTTGCACAGCTTCCAATGAATTTCACCAAGAGTTTTGAACCAATGCATGCTCAAAATTATTTCAAATATATTGCAATGTAATATCAAGAAATTTAATGAAAACATGTATTTATTGGATTTCCTAGTAATGAATAACTTATTACCGTAAACAATTATCACTAAAAAAATTTTGATAAACTATGTTTTCAGTCCTAACAGTTTGACCTGTTTGTAACTAGTGTCTATAAGAAAAGTTACAGTCCATTCTTTGATAATTCCTTTGATTTTCAATGTATTACTACGCAGCATTCCATGTAAAGTATTAAGAGAAATGTAAACATCTACAGAGAATTAATCAATTGTTTTATGAAAGAATCGATTTGTATGGTACAGTAATGTAATAAAAAAATATCACCAGCATTTAAATCGATTAAAACGTAAATGAATCGATTAATTTTGATCCTAAGTGTTTTTAGTTGATATAAATTTATTCTAATCGATTAAAACGACTAAACCAACATTCTGAAAACAATTTAATCGATTATTTCGACATTTCAATCGATTAAAATGGTACGGTAAGTTATTTCAATCGATTAATATTGGTTTATATCAATTAAAACAATTAATTTAAATACACAGAACCTGGTTTCGCAGCTCTGATCTTCAAGGGATTCCCAGACTTGTTCCTGCAAAACAATTAAGTATTTTTCTGGTACCCTTTATAATTATTGGGTCCTGATCATGTTATTTGAAAAGAATTAATCTTTGGAACCCATTTCATTCTCCCTTTAGGTACGGCATATTTCTTAATTCTGCAATATTTAACAGAGTGCCCTTTTTTCATACAAGTAAAAGCATTTGATAAACTGGAGATGAAACAGCTTTTACTATATGCAAAATAATTTTTGAAAGCTCTGGTTTTCTTTCCAATGGTCGGTGTATAACCTATACCACCACGTTCAATAACTAATTTTTGGGAATTAAGTATCTTATCAAGATTATTTTTTCCTTGTGCCAATTTAGATGAGGTTTTTACTAGATATGATACTTGTTTCTGTAACTCAGGACAGTTTTTGCAATCTTCAATATTACACATGCAATCAGTATCATTCTCTAATTCTAACTTTTCATCCTTAGTTTCTTCATCAGTTATTTTCTTTTCAAGAAGAATGATCTTGTTTTCTAATAGCCTATTCATGCTTTTCAATTTTCTGTTTTTAGTTTCTAATTTCTTTGCTACTTCATGTATTTCAAAGAAAGCATCTTGTAATGAGCTATAGTTTATAGATTCAGAACTTACACTGGTTTTTGGTGATTCCAAGTTGACCATCAAGCATATTTCTGGTGCTTCTTCATAGGTCTTTTCAAGGATCTTCCACATTTGTGCAGCTGTTTGGCAATGTGCAATCCTGAAAAGATCATCTTTGTTAAGGGCAGATAAGATGATATTCTTGGCAATACAATCATCTTGAATTCTGTTAGCAATATCAATTTCCTGTTCAATAACATTCCAAGCATTTATACTAACAGATTCAATGAAGATTTTCATCCTTATTTTCCAATATAGGTAATCTGTTCCACTCAACAGTGGAGGTCTATCAATGCACGCTCCCTCAGAAAATGCCATGGATCGAAGTAACTTGATTAACTTTCAAGCACCTCGCTCTGATACCAATTGTTAGAAAAGTAGTTTTAAATCAAGAGGGGGGGTGAATTGATTTTTGAAAGTTTTTCGCAATACACAGATTATCTAATTCGAAAATTAAGATTACTTATCAATTCACAAATCACAAAGCAATCAAACAGTTTAAGTGCAGCAGCAGAAATTAAAGAGAGAAAGGTTAGGAAAGATTTCACCGGTAATTTTATACTGGTTCACCCAATACCAGGGCTACGTCCGGACTCCAGCCAAATTCCAGCTGGGTTCCACTAGAATAGATGTTTTACGGACTCACACTCTTACACCTATTCTAACTCTCCACCAAGAACCAAATTCCAGCTCTTGGAAACCTCTCGCAACCAAATTCCAGTCAGCAGAGAAACCAAGTGCCCAAATTCCAGTGCACCACACACAAGAACCAAATTCCAGCTCTTGCTTTAACCTTTCCACCAAGAACCAAATTCCAGCTTCTTGGCAACTTTCTACAACAGTAGCAGAAAACTTGTACCCAAATTCCAGGTACAACACAATACAAAGTAATGAAAAAGAATTTACAAAGAAGAGACTTAGAAAGCTCAAACCGGATTACACCAATCCACGTAAGTTTCTTCTTCAAGGATGCAAAGTGCCTCAAGAAAGATTTCAAAAGAAGTTCACAAAAACAGTTGTGTATCTTTCTTGAAAAATGCTAATAGTTGTTTGTATTGATTGCTTGAATTGTGTAAAACTCGATATTCAATCTCTGTTTCAAAGTTTCAAGCAAAACTGTTTTTAAAAGAGTATTTTCAAATCTGCTGCATTAATTAATCTGTTGAAAGTTTGTTTTAATCTGTTGAAATAGCCGTTACAATCTGTTAAAAGTCCTTTCAACCCATTAATGCGTTCTTGATCTTTAACAGAAAATGTTTTAGTTGATACGACCACGTTTTTATCAGTTAAAACGTTTTACAAACATTTTCTAAGTATAAAACAATCGATTGAATCGCGTATTAATCGATTGATATGTTTAAAAACCTTCTTATAAAACTTTCCAAGTTATTTTAGCTGATATAAAGTCGTTTCAATCGATTGAAAATCTGAACATATATTTTCAAGTCATTTTAATCGATTGAAAGTTCGTTTTAATCGATTGAAAAGATTTTCTAAGTTATTCTAATCGATTGAAATGCGTTTTAATCGATTGAAATAAGTCTGATCGGTCATAATTCAATTCTGATCGATCATAACCAACTCTGATCGGTCATAATCTCATTCTGATCGATCATACTGACATCCAAAGTGATTTTAATCGATTGAAACGTGTTTTAATCGATTAAAATAATTCTAATCGCTCATATTTAAGATCTGATCGATTATATTGCATTCTGACCTATCATATTCGAATTCTAATCGGTCATAAAGAGTTTTAATCGATTAAAAGAAGTTTGTATCGATTAAAATATTGTAAAAACACTTTTTAAAACATTCTAAGTGTTTTAAATTGATTCTTTCAAACCTGTATCAGTTAATAACTTGTTTAAGAAAATTCTTTGCCACAATGCTTTTGTTTTTTATTTGTTAAAAACTGTTTTTGAGGCATTTTGCAAGATGAATGAAGGAGCTTCATGCAGTGGAAAAGGTAAAGTGGTTTTACCTAAGCTTTCTGATAAGACACACTAAGTCTTCAGCTCCTTTGTTCTGAGTGACTTGTTTGACAGCTGCAGAGTTGACCCTTGACTTTATTTTTGACTTCATCAAATCAATGAGATCTTTGCTAGGATCACTTTCACCTTAGACCAAAAGAAGAGAGTTATCACCTTGAGTTGGTGGTTTCTGACAACGGTTGTAGCCCCGTGTGCCAACAAGCCGGTCGTATCTGCCACCCACTCCCTATAGGTATTCACTCTTGCCCCCGGGTATAGAGGGACTGTTGTGTGCAATTTATATTTCAAACAATTTGCAGAAAATAATCATACAGCAATTATTAAAGCCATACAATAAAACATACGGAAGAGGGTAAAGGCGTAATTTCAAATCTTTACTTAGTTTGAATTTATCCGTCACTAAATGGGATCAACTCTCTAGCTTCCCCAGTGGAGTCGCCATCTGTCACTGCCGTCTGTTCCGACGTTCAGGGACATCTCGAACGTTTAATGCGGGCAGTCACGAAAAGATGGTTTAGACTCGTGTTTTTTGTTAAAAATATGTTCATTGCTGCCGAGGCGCTCAACACTGAACTATCCTCTAATAGAAGCAAGGTTTTTGAAAAGGGTTCTTCTGGAGTCGCCACCAATGTTTTGACCATAAACATTGGAAAAGGAGAAAAAGACATTGATTTTAATAAAAACCAAACTTGGCCATTATAACCAGAGTTGGGTAAGGGAGTTAGTTACGTGTGGGGAAGGTGTTAGCACCCCACAACGCCCCTTTCGGGTTCCCTATGACGGATTAATTCATTTAAGTGAAGAATATGAGAAATTACGCTATCACCCTATTTTATTCATACAGTATTTAAATATGGCTATCTACATGATTTTATTTACATTGCATACATAAAGCAATAAATAAGGCAGTAAAATAGAAGAGATTTGAGAAGAACCTCCGTAGCAAGCTTTATATAGCAACTCTGTTACAATAAGGACGCGTTTCGGCAGTCCCTCGCTCTACAATGACTCTCCTCACGACAAAACTCGACACGACTAAAATTTTCTAGAAGAATCGAATGCCAGAATATAATTCCTTAACTGATTGTTACCTGTATAAGGCAATCAGAAAGATCATTCGAAAGAGGGAGAGAAGTAGACAAGTGCTCTGAGTTGTCTGGGGTGTGGAAAATGAGCAAATGAGCCTCCTATTTATAGTTTTCGCTGCCTGGCACATTTGGGACGGCCGTCTGGGCCGGGACGGCCGTCTGGGTTAGGACGGTCGTCCCAATTGAATTTTTTACACAGAGCTAGCCCCCCTGGGACTTGGGACGGCCGTCCCACATTTGGGACGCGCGTCTCACTTGTCCTAGGATAGTTGGGACGACCATCCCAACTCTGGGACGGTGGTCTCGACCTGTTTTGTCCAGTTTTTGTGTTCTGGGACCACGGGAAGCTTTCCTTGCTTTTTTTCGGACGTTGGTTGATGCTGATATGTGTCCGTTGAAGCTTTATCTTCATATAGGAAGTCTTCTTGGCCCTCATTAAGATGTCGGGCGAGCTTTATCTTGTTTGTAGGAAGTCTCCTTAGCCTTTATTGAGAGACCAAGCAAAATTAGGGGTCTACAATGACTCATGTGGTGATGCCGCTAAGTCGTGAGGTAATCTTTTTATCTTGCCTCTAGAGTAGGCAAGGATCTGGTTGGGGATGATCAAGCCTTTCCGTTGGCTTTTTCATATTGATGACTTCCTTTTCCTTAGATGGAAGGATGTTGATTGAATCTTTAAATGACTATGGTTGATGACTCATGTGATGATGATGCTGAGTTGTCGAGTAATTTTTGTTCTTCCTCTGCAGTAGGCAAGGATCCGCTTGGGGATCATCGAGCCTTTCCGTTGGCCTCTTTTTTTGCGATGTACCTTCTTTTATTGGTGTAGAAGGTTGGAGCTAATTTCCTTGAAGCTCTTTATTCTGCTAGAATGATTTTGATTTCGCCTTTTGCGATTTTGATTTTCATATGGAGACTGGATTCTGGCGCCTCCTGTTTTCAATCACAAGTATGGAGACTATCCTCCTTATATGCATGTTTATTTATTTGAAGAAAATTATTTTTCTTGATTTTGACAAAGTCGTATTATGCAACTACTTTGTGTGTGAATGCCCTAAATGCAATTTATTTGTTAATTTTTTTTTGATGCATTTAGAAAGTAACTGGCCTTCTCCCGTTGGCTTCTTATGAATACGCCGATGGGCTCCTCCTTTATGACCATCATAATGGGCTCCTCTTTTATGACCATGATAATGGGCTCCTTTTTTATTCATCTTTTGGTTTTGGCCCTATCTTTTGCCTAGACTGCCCTTTACGGGTTTCCGATCTAGCGGGCTGCCTTAATTTTTGCCTAGAATATCTTAGGGGGCTTTTGCCTTATCTTTTGCCTAGACCGTTCTTTTGGGGTTTCCGATCTAGCAGGCTACCCTAGTTTTTTCCTAAGAATATCCTAGCAGGCTTTTATTCCTTTATTCTTATTTTTTATGCTTCCTTTTTTTTTTTTAGATGCATGCTTGATCTTTGATTAAAGGTCTTTACGCATATTTATGATTTATCAATAAAGAGGCATTTCCATCATATTTGGCCAAGAGAAAGGAAATGAAAAGGAATTTTATTGATAAATGAGCAAAAGTTTTATTTCTTTTATAGAAGGATTTCCAAAAGTATTTAGGAGAATGGATGGCTAGGGTTGGCTATATTGTATAGGCTTAAACAGTCATGTCCATGATATCTGCCCCCTGGTTCTCCTAATTGCTTCAGTTGAGATGCCTAAGCTTAGAGTGAAGACTATGCAGACTGCTTGCTTCTGGAAGAATGTTACCTTAGCCGCCTTTCGGTTTTCAACTGAGGTAACCATTGCTCTTAGTTAGTTTTTTTTCTTTTTTCTCTTTTTTTTTACCTCTACTTTTTGCCTAGGACGTATCCTAGCGAGGGATATAGACCCTATCTTTTGCCCAGGGATGCCCTTTGCGGGTTTTCATTCCTAACGGGTCATGAGCAATGTCTTCAAGCATAATACTTCTTCACCGCATCATAATTGATCGGGTGTCGAAGTTCCTCTCCATCCATATTAGTGAGGATAAGAGCCCCTTCCGAGAAAGCTCATTTGACCCCAAGGGGTCCTTCATAGTTCACTGCCCATTTTCCAATTTTATTGTTTTGGGCTGGAAGCAACTTATTTACCATTAAATCCTTCTTCATGGTAAATATGAAGGTTTACTTTTTCATAAGCCTTTTTTATTTTCATTTGATAGGCTTGTTCGTGGGATATAATATTCAACCATTTTCTTCAATAAGGTTTAGCTGGTCATATCGGTTTTGAACCCATTCAGCTTCTGTTAAGTTTACTTCCATCATCATGTGTTTTTGTCAACATGATTAGCTGTACCGATTTGCCATCTCGGATCATTGCTATAACCGAAGAGTAATCATTTTGAATGTAGAGCAATTGTCATGTCAATTCCCCTCTTCCTTTCCTTAGGGATTTCAATCCTCCTATTGATCACCATATTTCCACATTTCCCAGTCAATTACTTGAATGCTTTATGGTGAAGGGTCAAGAGAATAGAAAGAAAGGGGTTTATCACAAAGGCTTGTGTTTTAGAGGGATATATTTTTTTATAATAGAGGTTTCTGTAAGAATGGCTAGCCAAGATTGGTTGGTGTTTAGGCTAGTTTAGACAAACGTCTTGTTCTTATGAGGTGGCGTTTTCAGATGATTACTTTATGGCGCCTATTTGTGATTGATTAACTTTCCTAGTCCGCCCTTTTGGGTTTTCAGCCTAGGATGTTGTGATGTGTCCTAACTTTTGTCTAGGTTCCCCTTTTTCATTTTTTTGGGATACCTAGCGGACTTTATGTTGTCTATGACGCTTTTGATTATTTTGACACATTTTGAAACAAAACATTTGTCTAAACATGGTTGTTTAATGGGGTATAAACATGTTTAGCGAGAAAAGAAGCAGATAGTAAGAGTAGCATTCTTTTGTAATTTAAAGGGAAATGCGTGCCCTAAAGATGCTCGGGGGTCGGGCACACCCCGAGGAGTGATCTCTAATAGTCATTGGGTTTACATCCCTTAGAATCGGAAGAAGGACATCTAATGACTAACGCTACCCTTGATGCTAATATCCCTCCTTTTCGGAAGATCGTCTTTAAGGTATGGAGGGGAGACTTCTCTTTTCTTTGTACGACTTGATCTTTTGTAAGGTCGTACTTTAAAGGATTATCCTTAAAATCTAGTAGCTCTCTTATTCCTTGAGCATCCTTTCCAAGCCCTTGTCTGGGTTGTATCCATATCTCTTCATTATATGAGCCACTTTTAAATTGCTAGGAAGTCTTTCCATATTTTCAAATATCCTCTTCAGCCGTATCCATTTAAGGTATGGTAGACGGCTCGCTGATTCGAATGTAGTCTTTAACTTGAACCATGATCAACTTGTCACCTACCACGAATTTGATTTTTCGGTGGAGCGTTGAAGAAACTGCCTTAGCACCGCGAATCCAAGGTTTACTTAATCTTCCCCTTGGATTCTTTTTTTCTTTTCCTCTTCGGTTTCTTTACTTTTCCTTTGTTTTTTAGGAGCATTATCTTGTAGCTCCTTGGGGAATAAATTTTTTCGCTTCTCGTCATGCCCCCAATGCTTACTATATTGTAGATATCTTTATCGATGGGCAATTCTTTTTTCTAACAGTTTTGCATGTCCGAGGAAATGGTCCCCTCCTCACTGTCTGACTCAATCCATTCACCTTTGGATTTCAGATCCCGCAGAGAGTTTTCAATCATAGACATGACTGTTTATATGGTCCTTATTTGGGTTTAGATTTTATTTAGTTATTTTGGAATGAGAAAGAAAAGAATGAGAAGAATATGAATATTGTGAAAAATGCCTCATTGTATTGATGAAAAGAAAAATATATACAGAGCCTCTTTAATCAAAAGATCTCGCGGCCACGAGTAGATACCGTGAGAGATGCATCGAAGCTTTTTATTTTTATTTTTACTTTTTATTTATTTATATATTTTTTTTAATGAGGAGCCTTAATCAGCTGGTCTTCCCGTCATTCCGATTGAGACAGAGGTGTGTCGTCCACCTAAGGGTCGGGAGCATCGAAAGTAATCTGCCTGGCATTCAATAATTGTTGAACCCTATATTTTAAGTTGTTGCAATCTTCCACAGAATGCCCAGGAGCGCCTGAGTGGTAATCACATTTTTCGTTGAGCTTGTACCAACCGGGGTAAGGTGGATCTTTCTTCTTCAGAGGGATACGTGTTAGGAGTTTGGCCTCTAACAGCTTTGGCAGCAGACTCCCATAAGAGGTTGGAATGGGGGTGAATTTCTTCTCTTGTCTGCGTGACTGCCCAGCTGGTGGCGAAGAGGGAGAAGGAGTAGCAAGGTTGATGGCATTTACGCTTCCTTCCTTCTTCTGGCCAAAGGACTTGTTGAATGATGCGTTAGAAGAGGAAGGTTGTGCAATCCTTCCGCTCTTCAGTCCTTGCTCTATTCTTTCACCGACGGTTACCACATCTGCGAAAAGGGTTGATGTGTTCCCTATCATCTTATCATAATAGGGGTCCATCAACGAATTGATGAATATGGATATGGTTTCTTTGTCGGATAGAGGAGGTTCTACTTGGGTTGGGCTGCTAATTCCCTCCAACGCTGAGCATATGCCTTGAAAGGTTCATCGTTTCTTTTATTCAGAGCTTGTAGATCTGACCTATCCGGAGTCAGATCGATGTTGTACTGGTAATGATGAAGGAAGGCATCTGCCAGTTGTCTCCATGTTTGGACTTGCCCTCCCTCTAGTTGCATATACCAGTTTAGGGTTGATTCAGCTAAGCTCTCCTGAAAGCAATGGATCAAGAGTTTTTCATTGTCAGCATATGCAGCCATCTTACTGCAGTACATCGTAAGATGGCCTTTGGGGCAAGTTATTCCCATGTACTTTGGGAAGTCCGGAGTTTTGAATTTGTTAGGGAATTTGATGTTTTTAACGAGGCACATATCAGCTGCCTCTTTAACATCAAAGTTATGCCCTTCCATGGCTCTCAACCTCTCCTCTAGGGCAGTAATTTGTTGCTTTGATATTTTTGGAGCATGAATATGTACTGCTCTTGTATTAGATTGGTCATGCTCATCGTGAGGTTCCTCTTCTTCTTCTTGGTGAGAGGCTTGTCCACTTTGAGGACCCTCTTTATGGAGGTTCTATTGGCGCATCATTTCTAACATCTGAGCCATTTGCTCTTTCAGCGTATTAAGCTCAGTGGTAAGCTTTCGGTTTTTGCTCCTCTAACTGCTCCATCTTTTTAGCTTTCTGAGCACGAGTGAGAACGGGCGGAAGACCAGCCACTTTCTAAATGATTTTAACGATTTTTATTATAGCTTTTTATCTCAAATGATTAGTGTGAAATAGATATGCCTTAGACAATAGCTTTGGTATCTTCTCAAAAGCCTATGTTTTAAGGGTACCATACCCACCTTAGTGTGCTAACTTCCTTTTTAAAAGGTTGCCAACATACCTTAGCACACATATCTCTTCTAGGAAGGTGATAAACGCACTTGGGTCTCTTTCGCTATTGTCTAAGGATATCTAATGCATACTAGAATGAATGTGTTTATACATGCATTACAAAAATACTTTTTATGACGACAAATATTGAAAGTGGAATAACTTTTGACTAGGATGTCCGATTTGGACGCACAACATGTCAAAACGAAGAGAAAAGGGTGAAGAACCAAGTTACAAATTCCCAAAGGGAATTTGGCCCAGTAATTTTCCCAAAAAACGCTCCTAAGACCCATTTTTTGGGGGTTTATTAAAATGATGTGCACGCATGCTGTATTTATTTTCTCTCTTAGTTTTACCACTTATTGGATGATGTGGTATGAATGATACGACTTTGCCAAGAATCTTTTTATTATAAAAGGCATTCTTATGGCTTTTAATTGTTTTTATATTTTTTATGACCCTTTATCTCTTCTGTCGGTCAACGTGGCTACTTAGCTTACAAAGAACCTGAAACCAAACTAGCTTAACTGAAGACTGTCTGAGATAAAGTTGGTTTATCTTATCACTTTTATGGTTTTTAGGGTTTTTCACTATTTTGTTTGTTGTATGATTACCCTATGCTAATGCATCAATACAAATGCAACAAACGAATGTACACACAATTCATACATCCACGAGCAGAGCCACGCTTATTACGAGGTGGGGTTTTCCTGCAGAAACGTGCTTGGTTCAGATGGTTCTAAACTGTTCTCACCAAGGCAAAAGGTCCCCAAGGTGCCCCCATTATAGGGACCTCTCAATCTCTCAGTCCTTGGGTCATGCACGGAACTCCGTGGCGACATCCTTGGACCAAAAGAAGAGAGTTATCACCTTGAGTTGGTGGTTTCCGACAACGATTGTAGCCCCGTGTGCCAACAAGCCGGTCATATCTGCCACCCACTCCCTATAGGTATTCACTCTTGCCCCCGGGTATAGAGGGACTGTTGTGTGTAAGGGTTTTTGTGTGCAATTTATATTTCAAACAATTTGCAGAAAATAATCATACAACATTTATTAAAGCTATACAATAAAACATACGGAAGAGGGTAAAGGTGTAATTTCAAATCTTTACTTAGTTTGAATTTTATCCATCACTAAATGGGATCAACTCTCTAGCTTCCCTAGTGGAGTCGCCATCTGTCGCCGCCGTCCGTTCCGACGTGCAGGGACATCTCGAACGTTTATGCGAGCGGTCGCGAAAAGATGGTTAAGACTCGCGTTTTATGTTAAAATTATGTTCATTGCTTCCGAGGTGCTCAACAACTGAACTATCCTCTAATAAAAGCAAGGTTTTCGAAAAGGGGTTCTTATGGAGTCGCCACCAATGTTTTGACCGCAAACATTGGAAAAGGATAAAAAGGCGTTGATTTTAATAAAAACCAAACTTGGCCATTATAACCAGAGTTAGGTAAGGGAGTTAGTTACGTGTGGGGAAGGTGTTAGCACCCCACAACGCCCCTTTCGGGTTCCCTATGACAGATTAATTCATTTAAGTGAAGATTACGAGAAATTACGCGATTACCCTATTTTATTGCATAATATTAAAAATGGCTATCTACATGACTTTATTTCATATTTCATATTGCATACATAAAGCAATAAATAAAGCAGTAAAAGAGAAGAGAAATGAAAAGAACCTCCGTAGCAAGCTTCGTATTGCAAATCTTTGATCGTAAGGATGCGTTTTGGCAATCCCTCACTCTACAAAGACTCTCTTCTCCGAATACAAGATCGACTCGACTAAACTTTTACAGAAGAATCGAATGCTAGAATGTAATTCCTTAACTGATTGTTACCTTATCAAGGCGATCAGAGAGTTCATTCGAAGTAAGAAGAGAAAAGACAAGTACTGGGAGTTGTCTGGTGTGTCAAACAGTGGCAAATGAGCCTCCTATTTATAGTTTTTCGTAGTCTGGCAATTTGGGACGGCCGTCTGGGTTGGGACGGCCGTCCCACTTGAATTTTTTACCTTTGGCTCCACCCCTTGAGGAGTGGGACGGGCAGTCTCACTTGGGACGGCCGTCCCACTTTGCCAGGGTAGCTTGGGACGGCCGTCTCACATTTGGGACGGCTGTCTCAACTTGTTTTGGCCAGCTTTTGTGTTCTGGGACCCCCGGGAAGCTTTCCTTTCTTTATTCGGACGTCGGTTGATGCCGATAGACGCCCATTGAAACTTTATCTTCATATAGGAAGTCTTCTTTGGCCTTTTATTGAGATGTCGGGCTAGCTTTATCTTGTTATAGGAAGTCTCCTTAGCCTTTATTGAGAGGCCGGGCAAAATTAGGGGTCTACAGGGGTAGGGGGGTTCCAACTGCTTCTTGGGAGGAACGCAGGTTAGGAGTTTAGCCTCCAACAGCTGAGGCAGCAGCAATCCATAGGAAGTGGAGATTGGAGTGAACTTCCTCTCTTTCTTGCGAGGTTTCCTGGACGTTGGTGGGGCAGAAGAAGGAGTGGCAAAGTTGATCGCATGCACAAATTCATCCTTCTTCTTGCTAGTAGGCTTCCTGAACAAGACACTAACTTGGGAAGACTGTGCTATCTTCCCGCTTCTCAGTCCCTGCTCCACTCTTTCACCCACAGTGACTATGTCCGAAAAAAGGTTGGAGGTACTGGCTATTGCCTTGTCGTAGTACGCTCCAGTTAGTGAATCGATGAACATAGCCACTGTCTCCTTATCCGTCAAAGGAGGCTCTATCAGGGCTGCCATTTCCCTCCATCGTTGGGCGTATGCTTTGAAAGGTTCGTCGCTCCTTTTACTTAGAGTCCTGAGATCTGACCTATCGGGGGTCAGATCAATGTTGTATCGGTAGCGACGAAGAAAAGCATCAGCCAATTGTTTCCAGCTCTGGACCTGCCCTCTCTCTAGCTGCATATACCAATTGAGAGTTGTATCCGGCAGACTCTCCTGGAAGCAGTGGATATGGAGTTTCTCATTCTCAGCATGGGCGGCCATCTTACGACAATACATCGTAAGATGGTTCTTTGGGCAGGTCATCCCGGCGTATTTGGGGAAATCCGGGATCTTGAATTTGGGAGGGAAGTGGATATTCTTTACTAGGCACATGTCCGCCACCTCCTTGACGTCGAAGTTGTGCCCCTCCACCGCCTTCAGCCTTTCTTCTAGGGCGGAGATTTGTTGTTTGGATACCTCTGGGGTAAGGATGCGTGCAGTTTTAGCATCCTTCCCGTCATAGAAGTATTCCTCTTCCTCTTCCTCTTCCTCATGGTGAGGGATGTGTTCAGCTTGGTCTTTGCCCTTACTCTGCCCCTGGCGTACGACCTCCATCAGTTGGGCTACTTGCTCGCGGAGGGTATTGACCTCCGCAGTGAGCTTTCGGTTTTGCTCTTCTAAGTTTTCCATTGCCTTTGCTTTATGTGCACGAGTTCAGATGGGGAGAGGACCAGCCACTTTCTAGAATGCCCGAAAAACATTTATTAATGCATGTTAAATGCTTAAGCTAATATGGATATGCTTATGCATGAGAGATTCTGTTTAAATGATGCTGAATGCGTTCTCACTTTTTATTTTCTCTCTTGGTTTTTCTTTACTCGTGATGTGATGAATGATACGACTTTGTCAAATGTTTTGATTTTGTTATTATTATTTTTGGATTTTTATTTTATAGCCTTTTATCTCTTCTGTCGGAACTGCGTGGCTACTTAGCTTACAAAGAACCTGAAACCAGGCTAGCTAAAAGGCAGACTGTCCGAGATAAAATGTGGCTTTATGTGAAAAATATTTAGCGTCCCTTATCTCTTCTGTCGAACTGCGTGGCTACTTAGCTTACAAAGAACCTGAAACCAGGCTAACTAAAAGGCAGACTGTCCGAGATAAGGGTGTTTATTGTAAAAGTATTTTTTGTGATTTTTCTTCTGTTGTTTGGTTATGCTATGCAACAGAAAAATGCAACAAACATATGCACACACAATTCGATCATTCATGAACAGGCGAGAATTCGTTTTTATCACGAGGTAGGGTTTTCCTGCAGAAAAGTGATTTGGCGAAGGTAGGTTCTAACTGTTCTCACCAAGGCTAAGGCCCCCAAGGTGCCCCCATTATAGGGTCCCCACTCTCCAGCCTTCCGACCATGCTTAGCACTAAGGTCATAGTCAGTCATTGTGCCAAAAGAGGAAGGTTATCACCTTGAGTGGTGGTTTCCGATCACACCGGTGGGCATAAGGCCATCACTACAGCGAACCGTACCTGCCACCCACTCCCTATGGATTTCTCACTTGCCCCCGGGTATAGAGGGAACTGTTGTGTGCGAGGGTTTGTGTACAATTTTTATTTCACACAATTGCGTAAGTATAAACAAACAACAGTTATTAAAGCCAAACGGTAAAACATGTTATAATACAAGGTAGGGCAAAAAGCGTTATTTTCTTGGTTTTTTATTTTTAAGCCGACCCATCACTAAATGGGATCAACTCTCTAGGCTTCCCCAGTGAAGTCGCTACCGTCAAAACGAGGGCGGTCGGAGCGATGCGATGGTTTCCGACTCTCTTGATTTTCGCATTTTTTATTGGTGGTTACAACACCTTTAGGTTGTCCGATAACCGGGCTGAACCTGAGGGCGAGGTTTTCGAAAGGGTGCTCTTGGATTGTCCAATAACCGGGCTAATCCAAGAGCTAGTTTTGAGGGTTCTCTGGAGTCGCCACCGATGTTTTTACCAGAAACATCGGAAAAGGAGTTTAAAAGGCGTTGGTTTTCGAAAAACCAACTTTGGTCGTTAGAACCAGAGTTGGGTAAGGGAGTTAGTTACACGTAAAGGAAGTGTTAGTTCCTTTACGACGCCCCTTTCGGGTTCCCTATGATAGGCCAGCTATTCTGTTGATAAATAAACTGGAAAAATACGCTTTTGCCCTTTTATTTTGCAGAATTTAAAGATTACAACTACATGGCCCTAATGTCTATTGCCTAATTTAAATAAGGCAATAAAAGGTAGAGAAAGAGAGTAGAGACCTCCGAAGCAAGCTTTCTTTTTAATTCTTTTAAAAATAGGGTGCTTTGCGGCAGCCCTTTACTCTACACGGGTCGGAAACCTCTCGAAACGCTCTAAAAACACTCTAAAGACACTCAGAAGCTCCGGAAATGCGTCGGAGGGATTCTAAAGAGAGAAACTCTTGATGTGACTAGAGAGAGAGTGAAAAACTGTGTGAAATGAGGGGAAGGGAGGCCCTATTTATAGGGATTCGCGCCTGTCAGGTCGAGACGCCCGTCTCGACATTCCAGACGGTCGTCTCGCCTTGCAGGAATGGCGAGACGGCGGTCTCGCCTTTCGCAGGTGGCAAGATGGCGGTCTCGCCAAACGAGACGGCGGTCTCGCCTTTCACGAGTGGCGAGACGGCCGTCTCATAAAACGAGACGACTGTCTCGACCCCAAAAGGCGAAAATCCTTATTTTTGTGCCAAAAATCCCTTCTATCCTAGTATGGGGCCTAATAGTCTCTCCTAGTGGCTTCTTAGGCTTCGTCCATCTTCGAAAAGGAGGTCTTCTGATCTTTATTGTGAGACCGGGCAAGATTTGGGGTCTACAGGCTTCAACCAGCCCGTGGACACCCTGACGCCAGAATACCAGGGAGCTATCTGTGAGCGGTTGGTTGCCCTCACAACCGGTGAGACTTGGGAGGATCTCACCGCGTCACAGATCCTACCGGCCATGATGAAAGGGTCAGCACTCAGCCCTCCTCTCCGCATCTACCACAAGCTGTTGGCGGGGACGATCCATACACGAAAGGATAGTTAGGGGAAGATTACTCAGCCCGATCTATTCGTGCTACACTGCATGCTGCACGGACGCCGGTGTAATCCCGGCTACTTCTTTTTAAGCGCTCTGAAGGATTTTGGGAGCCACCCCGTTAGAGCCATCCTCATGGCTCCCCTCATCACCCTGCTAGCCGAGAGATGGGGATGTGCCAAAGGGAAGGACATTCCCTCTATCCTGCGACCTGAGCTTATCAGTGGGTCCATGCTCGTCAGCATGGGCATGCTCGTCAGCATGGGCATGCTCATCAGGCAGGGGTCCTAAGTGACCCTCCACCCGGCGCTTGTAGACCCTAAATCTTGTCCGACCTCAAAATAAGAGTAGAAGACCTCCTATTCGAAGATGGATAGAGCCTAAAAAGCCACTAGGAGAGACTATTAGGCCCCATATTAGAGTAGGAAGGCTTTTTCTATACAAAAATAAAGATTTTTGCCTTCAGGGGTCGAGACCGCCGTCTCGCCAAACGAGACTACCGTCTCACCACTTATTCAAGTCGAGATTGTCGTCCCGAATAGCGAGATCGCCGTCTCGACCTTGCCAGTCGAGACCGCCATCTCGACCTTGCCACTTCTCCTCTTACAATTTCTCAAAATTCTTCTCTTAGAGCCCCTCCGAAGCATTTCCGGAGTTTCGGAGTGTTTAAGAGAGCTTTTTATAGCGTTTTCGAGAGAGAATTGAACGTTGTAAGAGCGAAGGGCTTCCAAAATGCACCCTAATTTTTATGAGAATTAATCAAAGCTTGCTCCGGAGGTTTATTCACTATCTCCTTCTCTTTTATTGTTCCTCCTGCTTATATTAAATTGCGCAATAGCTATTAGGGTCATGTAGTCATCATTTTAATTCTGCAAATAAAAGGGTAAAAAGCGTCATTTCAAGAGTTTATAAAATAACTGACCTGTCATAGGGAACCCGAAAGGGGCATCGTAAGGGAGCTAATACCTCCCTTACACGTAACTAACTCCCTTACCCAACTCTGGTTTTAATGACCTGATCGATGTCGTACTCGGTCAAATAATTAAAACAGATAAATGTAGTACTAGGAAGCTTTCCTAGGTCGTCTCCCAAAGACCATAAATTTCTATCAAAGCTTATCAATTTTTAAATTTAGAACAGTAACAAAAAAAAAAAAGAAAGGGAGTTTTTCAAAATTAAAATATTAGATGAAACAGAACAAAAGCAGATTACAAAAATGCAGATTAAAAACAGATTAAAATGCAATTGATTTTCTAATTCTAATGCAGTGTCACTTATCCTAGATTACAAAATTAATTCGAAATTAACCAACTAAGTGAAGATAAATCCCAAATTATATTCTAATTTGAAATTAATCAACTAAGCGAAGATTAATATCAAATTAGCTTTAACCCTTGTTCCAATTCGAAATTAACCAACTAAGCGAAGATTAATCCCAAATTTTCCTTAACCCTTATTCCCACATGAAATTAACCAACTAAGCAAAGATTAACCCCAAATTATCCTTATACAATTAAGCATTGCATACATCACATAATCTCATCTCTAACACAGAATTAAGCAAACTGTGATATTAGTTTCGGTTTATTAAGCATAAACAGATTATAATTCAACACTGAGATTAGAAGATGAAGAGTTAAGAGAACAAACAAAATGAAATTGAAGAACAAAACCTCAAAGATCTACTTGCATTCTCCTCAGAAAATCAATACAAAGATTTAGCTATCCATGGAAAGTTGAAAACGCAATAGAAGAAACATAATTAAAATCGAAACAAGAATTTAAAAATAATGACAGAAGAGTACACAAACTTGAATATAAATTGCAGAAGATGAAAGGCGGTTGTGTGGTGGCTGCGCAGTCCTTGTGTGTTGTTTTACGTGTGATGTGCCTCTCTTATATAAATAACCCTAACCCTAATCTTAATCGAGGTTTGGGCTCAACTAGTCCATGAAACACATCATAAGTTGGTTTCAGTGCAGGTCCATGAACTTCAAACACGTGCAGTATTTTCAATACTTATCCAAATTAAGCGATTTTGGTCTCCTTTGAAAGCCTTTTGAGTTAGCTTTAAAACACCACTGTTTCTACTATTTTCGGAGGTCTAATGAATTAAGGAAACTTAAATTACTGAAGCATGGCTATTGGGCCGGCCTGGTGCGCTTGACCCATTTTGGATAATTTATGTAAAATCTAATTTAGCTCCGAATTGAATGATTTTGGATCCTTTGGAAAGCTCAATGTGTCTAGTTTATAATTATTTTATAATTATGTCATTTGGAGATCTGTAGAAAAAATGATAAATAAAACAGTAAACTAATGTTAGTACCCGTATAAAATAAAATATGACATTTAGCCCAATTTTTCAAGCCCAAAATTGCTTTAAACTATCCTAAAATTAATAATGAGTAAAAATTAGATAAAATAGATTCAAATTAATTAAAATCTAAATTATTGGCCCAATGAAGCCCAATCAATGAAAATGCACTAATAATAAATAATTAAACGCAATGCACCAATTAAGATAAGTACATAAAGATAAGAAAATGCGGGAAAATAATGGCTCATCAAATTCCCCCACACTTAGCCTTTTGCACTCCCGGGCAAAATCAAGAAGCAAAGCAAGGAGCAATTCCAAAGACATCGAAGAGAGTGACACAACAAAAAGGAGCAGGAACAAGAAGACACACAAAACACAAACAAATTTACACAATCCTTAACGAATCCTGGGAAAAGAAAGGAGTAGACAACATCCAACACACAAAGAGTCAGAGGAACCAGATACTCATGGAAATCATCCAAGCATTTCAAAACCTGGCAAGAGGTCAATCAGGTCAAAAGGTGAATCAAAGTGACAAAACCTCACAAGATGCATTGTATCTCTCATGTGTCTAGGCTACTGTATACTCTCAAAATACTCAAGAAAAGCAAACAACAGATAGACTTGGCAAGCCTCTAAATTCAACACCCAACGCACATGCACAAAAAGATCAAAAGGTCTTTTCAGGTTGTAATGGGGGTAGGGACAAGGTAGAGGATATCATATGGGATAAGTAGCTGTGAACCAGAGGAACTAGAGGAGAAATGGGGAATAAGTCAAAAATAAGCACAAGATGCATGCCCAAAAACCTCTAACAAACCTCTAATATCAAACCTCCTCTATTGTCTTTTGCCTCAACCACAACTTTCCTTTCTTCTTCTTTTATCTTTTTTTTATATATCCTTTTTTTTTAACTACATGAAATACACTGAAAGGAAAACACAAAAACTGTACAACAGAGATAACCAACTAGCCAGTACATCATCCAATGAAATACAAAATGCACCCCCACACTTATTCAATAACTTATTCCCAAAATAATTCCAAAGCTCCAAAAATCCCTAAGGTTAAGGTAATCATGGTTTTTCACTTAAGGCTTTTAATGAGCTTTAAAAGAAATAAAGGGAAACATAGGCTCAAAGGGGCTATCAAAGGAATTAATTCAAGGTAGGCTCATTTGGCTAGAGGCTAATCAGTAACAAAAATGCCTTAATCATCTCCAAACATGCATGTGAATCAAGAAGTATCAATCGAGTCAAGCCAAGGCTACTGCGCAAGCAATCAAGATGCATAACACTCAAGAAAGAATAGGTAGTGGCTCAATTCCTCACAAAGGGTAAGATTGTCGCCTTCAATTCAACCTCTCAAACATCGTAACCAACTTGACAAGCAGAGAAAAATAGGGATTTCAATCCAAAAAGCATAAAGCAGCTCCTATCCCAAGAGTGAAGAAAGTGCCCGAAACCTAAACAAAACCCAGAGATCCAAAAGAAACATGCAAATTGTACACAAAACACGAACCTGAAATACAAAGAAAACTAAAAATCCTAAACAAAGAAAACAAAGAACAGTCTCCCCCACACTTAAACTACAAATTGTCCAAATGTAGCATAACATCAAGTCAAGCAATCAAATCACCAATTGGACAAGTGCAGTAAAAGTAAAGAGAAGGAAAAAGAGAACTCCCTAAGTCATGGTGGAAGGTAAGTGGGATCAATTAGGGATATCTCCTCCACAACTACATCCACTAGAGAAGGATTACTGAGGAATGGTTTCAGTCGATGGCCATTAACCTTGAAGCTCTTTTCTGTGGAATCACTTTCAATTTCAACTGCACCATAAGGATAAACATTAGTAACAACAAAAGGTCCAATCCACTTTGAACGCAACTTACCACCCATGAGACCCAATATGGAATTGTACAATAGCACTTGCTGACCAACAAAGAACTCCTTCCTAGCTATGGGGCTATCATGAAATCTCTTAGTTTTCTCTTTGTAGAACATGGAGTTCTCATAAGCTTCCAAACGGATCTCATCCAATTCATTTATCTGTAGCTTCCTCTCCTCTCCAACTTCATCAAGTGAGAAGTTGCATGATTTCACAGCCCAATATGCTCGGTGCTCTATCTCCACAGGTAGGTGGCATGGCTTACCAAAGACAACTCGATAGGGAGACATCCCTATAGGTGCCTTGTAAGCAGTCCTATGCGCCCAAAGAGCATCCTCCAGTCTGTTGCTCCAATCCTTTCTGTTAGGCTGGACAATCTTCTCTAAAATCCTCTTTATCTCCCTATTTGAGATTTCAGCCTGCCCATTAGTTTGGGAGTGGTAAGGTGTAGAGACTTTGTGAACAACCCCATACTTCTTGAGCAAGGCCCGCATGGACCCGTTACGTAAATGGGTGCCTTGATCACTAACAATGGCTCTGGGTACTCCAAATCTGCAAAAGATGTTAGATCTAACAAAATCCACAACAACCCGAGCATCATTAGTCCTTGTGGCTTTGGCTTCCACCCATTTTGAAACATAATCAACAGCAAGGAGAATATAATAAAAACCAAAAGAAACAGGGAAGGGACCCATGAAATCGATACCCCAGACATCAAACACCTCACAAAACAACATGGGTTGTTGGGGCATCTGCTGTCTCCATGTAAGGGACCCTCCTACTCTCTGACACTGCTCACAAGTGCTGCAAATTCTCAACGCATCCTTGAAGATGGTGGGCCAATAGAAACTGTGACACCTTTAATACCAACATTCACTTTATTATGATTTATTAATTATTATTGGTTCCTCTTAGTATTTGATTACCAATACACTCTTGTAGAAGTAAGGTACACAATAATTAGAACATACACTTAGTGATTAATATACATATCATTCATAAGTATCAAGTATAACTAGATAGTCAATATACACAAAGTCATCCCAAAATACACCTAACAAGGGTTCACAAGACCAGAGCAGACAAACTAACTATACAACCTAATTAAAGAGGAGATATATTTTGTATGTCCACTAAAATGAAGTATCTCTTGTAGCACTGTAGTGGTGTCCGATCAAGTCCTCTACTTAGTACTTGCAGTGATCGTATTTAAACTTTACTTGGAGATGATACCGGAGATGAGTTGTGTTCAACGTCACCTATGCAAACATTTCATAATAACAATACATGCACAAAAAGGGTAAGACAACTTTATATTCACTTAGAGCATGCAAATAACATTGGGTTAATTAGAAATTCCACATACAAACATACTAGTAATCAGCACACAAATGATATGATATTATGAATGCAATGTATCCACTAATCTTTTCTAGGACACATCCTAGTATGCAAGACCATGGGGATCCCAAAACCACTTTCTTTTTTTTTTCTCTTTTTGTTTTGTTTTGTTTTTTTTCTTTTTGAGAAGGATCAGGAGTTTCACTGGAACATCTCACCGCCTCACGGTAGTATACTCATAATTACTTGTCCAGCTCAACTGATCATGAGAAACCCTGGGACTTTAGTCAGGATAATCAAACTTGGTAGTGAGAGTCTCACAGCTTAGGTAGCGAGCCTGAGCCACATATGAGCTCGATCACACTCAATCATCCCCGAGGTTAGCATGGAACCGACCCTAATTTTCCATATCCTCCTCATACACTCAATCTCTGACTCATGAACATGATGCATGACTTATCATAACTTCTTCACACTCTTTCAACTTTGTTTCACCTCATTATACTTAAATCACATCTTAACTTCTTCAAAATAATACTAGGCTATTTCTTAAAAAAAATCTGACAGAGTTTCTCTTGTAAATCGGACATTCCCAAAAAATTTTAACACCTGTAAAATAATAAAAAAAAACAGCCCAGAACACTTCTACTTTTCACCAAACCATCCTTCCACCTCATCATATTCATCATCACCCAAAATCATAATTTTCTCAATTTTAATTTATTTTTCTTAAATAATAATAATAATTGCAAATAATTTCCTCAAAATTATTAAAAATTCATTTTCACTTACAATTAATTGTTTTCTCCTAAATCAAAATTATTCCAATACTTTTTGAAAAATATTTATTAAATAAATAAAAATATAAAATTCACTTCATAATTAAATTGTAAATTCAATTTAATATATCTAAAAAAATAGTTTTCTTTCTCACATAGTTCATTTCTCACACCTTTCCTCCATTCCACCAAATTATACAATGCAATTCTACATGCTAATCCATCTTAACAAAAACATTCCACAATAATTTTCTACTTATCATGCTTCATAACATACATACAATATATGTCAATAATCAATTTAAAACAATTATCATAATACTAAACATAGAAATATGATAATTCTCAAACTAAATTCATCAATAAATCATATAAAATTACTAATGATTAAGCAATCGATTCAAACAACATTCATGGATGCCTTATAATTGAAAGTGATCCTAGCAAAGATCTCAGTGATTTGATGAAGTCAAAGATAAAGTCAAGGGTCAACTCTGCAGCTGTCAAACAAGTCACTCAGAACAAAGGAGCTGAAGACTTAGTGTGTCTTAACAGAAAGCTTAGGTAAAACCACTTTACCTTTTCCACTGCATAAAGCTTCTTCACTCAATTTGCAAAATGCCTCAAAAATAGTTTTAAACAAATAAAAAAACAAAAGCATTTTGGCAAAGAATTTTCTTAAACAAGTTATTAACTGATAAAGGTTTGAAAGAATCAATTTAAAACACTTAGAATGTTTTAAAAAGTGTTTTTACAATATTTTAATCGATACAAACTTCTTTTAATCGATTAAAACTCTTTATGACCGATTAGAATTCGAATGTAATAGGTCAGAATGCAATATAATCGATCAGATCTTAAATATGAGCGATTAGAATTATTTTAATCGATTAAAACACGTTTCAATCGATTAAAATCACTTTGGATGTCAGTATGATCGATCAGAATGAGATTATGACCGATCAGAGTTGGTTATGATCGATCAGAATTGAATTATGACCGATCAGACTTATTTCAATCGATTAAAACGCATTTCAATCGATTAAAATAACTTAGAAAATCTTTTCAATCGATTAAAGCGAACTTTCAATCGATTAAAATGACTTGAAAATATATGTGCAGTTTTTCAATCGATTGAAGCGACTTTATATCAGCTAAAATAACTTAGAAAGTTTTATAAGAAGGTTTTTAAACATATCAATCGATTAATACGCGATTCAATCGATTGTTTTATACTTAGAAAATGTTTGTAAAACGTTTTAAGCTGATAAAAACGTGGTCGTATCAACTAAAACATTTTACGTTAAAGATCATGAACGCATTAATGGGTTGAAAGGACTTTTAGCAGATTGTAACGGCTATTTCAACGATTAAAACAAACTTTCAGCAGATTAATTAATGCGGCAGATTTGAAAATACTCTTTTATAAACAGATTTGCTTGAAACTTTGAGATAGAGATCACATATCGGTTTTTACACAATTCAAGCAATCAATACAAACAACTATTAGCATTTTTCAAGAAAGATACACAAGCTGTTTTTGTGAACTTCTTTTGAAATCTTTCTTGAGGCACTTTGCATTTCTTTGAAGAAGAAACTGACTGTGGATTGGTGTAATCCGGTTTGAGCTTTCTTTGTTTCTTCTTTTAAATTTCTATTCATTCATTTGTCTTGTTTTGTACCGGAATTTGGGTACAAGTTTTCTGCATTGTAGAGGTTGTAGAAAGTTGCCAGAAGCTGGAATTTGGTTCTTGGTGGGAAGGTTGTAAGCAAGAGCTGGAATTTGGTTCTTGTGTGTGGTGCACTGGAATTTGGGCACTTGGTTTCTCTGCAGTCTGGAATTTGGTTGCGAGAGGTTTCCAAGAGCTGGAATTTGGTTCTTGGTGGAGAGTTAGAATAGGTGTAAGAGGGTGAGTCTGTAAAACATCTATTCTAGTGGAACCCAGCTGGAATTTGGCTGGAGTGCTGGACGTAGCCCTGGTATTGGGTGAACCGAGTATAAAATTACCGGTGAAATCTTTCCTAACCTTTCTCTCTTTAATTTCTGCTGCTTGCACTTAAAGCTGTTTGATTGCTTTGTGATTTGTGAATTGATAAGTAATCTTAATTTTCGAATTAGATAATCTGTGTATTGCGAAAAACTTTCAAAAATCAATTCACCCCCCTCTTGATTTAAAACTACTTTTCTAACAATTGGCATCGGAGCGAGGTGCTTGAAAGTTAATCAAGTTACTTCGATCCATGGCATTTTACGAGGGAGCGTGCATTGATAGACCTCCATCTGTTGAGTGGAGCAGATTATCTATATTGGAAAATAAAGATGAAAATCTTCATTGAATCTGTTAGTATAAATGCTTGGAATGTTATTGAACAGGAAACTGATATTGCTAACAGAATTCAAGATGATTGTATTGCCAAAAACATCATCTCTTCGCGCTTAACAGAAATGATTTTTTTAGGATTGCACATTGTCAAGCTGCTGCACAAATGTGGAAGATCCTTGAAAAGACCTATGAAGAAGCACCGAGAGATATGCTTAATGGTCAACTCGGAATCACCAAATACCGAGTGGCCATGCCAGGATAGAATGCCCGAGAAAATTCGACCAGGTAAGTTCTAGCTCCTCTTCAAATTTTGTCAACTATGATGCATTACAAGAAGCATTTAATGAAATGCATGAAGAGGCTAAGAAACTTCAAAAAGAAAATGATAGGCTAAAAGGATTAAATAAGCTGGCTAGTTAACAAGGTTGATTCTCACGGAAAAGCAGATTAGTGAAAATGAAGCTGATAATGAATTCTTGAAAGCTGATTCATGCTAACTCGATTGTGAATGCAATAAACCATGCAATAAGCTGTCCTGAATTGCAAAAGAAAATTGAATTCTTATCTCAAAGCTGTTTCAAAGTTCACTCGGGGGCAAGCTAATCTTGATATATTACTTGGATCTCAAAAATTAATGTTTGACAAAGCTGGAATAGGCTTTAAATCTAGATCCAGTAAAACAAAAACAAATAGGAATTCATACTCTACAATCAAATGTTTCTACTTGCATGAAGAAAGGGCATTCAGATAAAATACTTGCAGAATTAAAAAGTATGCTATTCCTAAAGGGAGAATGAAATGGGTTCCAAAGATTAATTCTTTTCAAATAACATGATCAGGACCCAATAATTATAAAGGGTACGAGAAAAATACTTAATTGTTTTGCAGGAACAAGTCCGGGAATCCCTTGAAGATCAGAAGCTGCGAAACCAGGTTACTGTGTATTTAAATTAATTGTTTTAATTGATATAAATCAATATTAATCGATTAAAATAACTTACTGATATCTGTCAGTACCATTTTAATCGATTGAAATATCGAAATAATCGATTGAAGCTGATCTCGGGATTTTGGTTTAATTGTTTTAATCGATTGTAATATCTGTATATCAACTAAAAACACTTAGGTATCAAAATAATCGATTCATTTACGTTTTAATCGATTTAAATTACAGTGTCATGTTATTGATTTCATTACGTACCTATCTAATCGATTCTTTCATAAAACAATCGATTAATTCACACGTAGATGTTTTCAACCCTAATGTCAAGAATCAAATTAATAGATAATGAGTTGATTAATCAATTAATTAGGTTCGAAAACATGATTTACTGACATCTAATTAAAGTTTGATAGGCCAATTCGATTAAAAAACCCAGGTCTTTATGATAATCCGGAATCTGCATAATGTGTTTAAATGTCTCTTTGAATTTCAAAAACTTGAAATCCGTTTCTTCATCAAACCAGGTTACGAACTTATCATTTCTCAACTTATCATCTTTCTTCTGTTTTCATATTTTCAAAATCTCCTCTCAATTCTCTGCTGTAAACATGATCAAAATCATGGCTGGTTCGAGCTGATCTGTTTCGAAACGTATCCATATTCAATTTTCTTTCAATGACACAAATTTTTAAATTAGAAAGCGAAGGCTGAACAAATCTTTGAATTGGGAACTCGACCAGGTGACATAATGTGGGAAAACTATTACTTGTTATTCATGAATGAAAGAGTCTTTTATTTTGACAACAACATAAACATGATTCAAGTCTGTAGATGTTTACATTTCTCTTAATACTTTACATGGAATGCTTGCATGGTAATACATCGAAAATCAAAGAAATTATCAAAGAATAGATTGTAACTTTTCTTATAGACACTAGTTACAAACGAGGTCAAGCTGTTAGGATTGAAAACATAGTTGATCAAAGATTCTTTTGGTGATAGTTGATTCTGGTAATAAATTGTTGATTACTAGGAAGTTCAATGAACAAATGTTTACATTAGATTTCTTGATATTACCTAGCAATATATTCTGAAATAATCTTGAGCATGCATTGGTTCAAAACTCTTGGTGAAATTCATTGAAGCTGTGCAACCTCGAATAATTTGCTTTAATCATCAATGTCACGAGGTGACACTCGTAAGGAACCAATGCTGGGACGACAATTCAAAAATTGAATAACGTGGTACGGGGATAAATTTTTATTGTCGATTGGGGATAAATTTTATATTGTTTTAGAATTACTGGATTGATTGTCATCACCTGTCCTCATTACTAATCATTGCCCACTCTACCAGAGAATAACATTCCTCAAAAGATAATGATGACTGGTTCACTATAAGTGAGAATAACACCCATCATACTACATTAATAAGAATGCGAGTTATTTGCTTGGATAATGACAAGCTGCGAGGGTTCAAAATGGGTTGGCTATTATGAAAGAAAATTCCTATCTCGAGTACATCATTAACACTGTGATTCATGCAATTTATGGTATCATGCATTACTGTGTGGGATTTGGTCGAGTACATGATTATGCCTCTGATGTGTAGTAGAAATTCCAGATGATGGTGTCAACCATGGACATGTAATGCGATCAATAATAACGATAGCTTGCTAAAAGATTTCTTTTCAGGAAAAGTTTACGTATGCATTCGTCGATACGGGAGTGACGGCGAGTTGTTGACTCAAATAGTTGATAGAGCAAAATTAGTTCCAGCAAAAAGGAAAGCCTATTATCTTTTGATATTGGTGGGAATCAAATGAATGATCACCAAAGTTGGTGGATAAGCGGTTCAATCAGGGAAATTGGGATGACTAGTTCCCCTCATCATCTTTATCTTACTGCTTATTTCTATCTTTATATTTTTTGCATGGACTGTAATATTAGCTGGTGTTATACCAGGGACTCTTGATCTAGCTTTGGTTAAATATGATTTAGGATCTAAATCTAGATTGAACTGGCTTAGATAGAAGTAGATGATAGATCCACTGAATCTCTTTTAAAGCTGGGCATTGATCGATTAAAACCTTTTAAAAGCTGTCTTATAACGGTAAAATTAGCCAAACTTAAAATTAAATCGATAGTGGTAGATTATCGGTGAAAAATAGTTGATATTGATCTAGACAATCAGTTCACTACATATCCAATAGATTAGATACGAGATATTCACATCAGATATATCATGATTTTCAAAATCTGGTTGTTTTAGTTAATAAAAACACTTTTTAATCGGTTAAATAAACTTAAACAGCAAATTTCAACATGTTTTAATCGATTCAAAATCGAAATAATCGATTATTTTTACTAAAGTTTCATGTTTTCAAAATCTTAAATGTTTTAATCGATTAAACTTTTCTTTCAATCGATTAAAATAATTTACCAAGATCATTTTAACAGATTATGCTTCTGTTTTTAATCGATTTTTATTACGAAAAGAAGGATTAAAGGCTTTAGTTAATGGTCATTTACTGTAAACATGCTACTAAAGCGTGATTCCCTTATCTTTACACGTGTTAATTGTATTCATTACAAGCGTGTTAATGGAGATAAGTTTGAATCAACTTTAATTGATTCTTTTCATGAGTGAAATATTGATTCACTTTGTTTTTTCAAAAACTTGAGCATATTTTTCGAAACCTTACATTTTATTCTTTTCTCTTCTATTTCCCTATTTTTGATGAAGTCAAAAGGGGGAGAAATAGTTGCATCACTTTAAGATAAATTTAAGTGCAACATTTTAGGGGGAGAAATAAGTTTTAGGGGGAGAAACAAAACTTTATTACATTCTTATATTTCTCACCTAAGCTGCATTATCAAGTGACTTATTTTGCAGAGATTGTTTTTTCAAAATGGTGTTTGTCTTCATCAAATAGGGGGAGACTGAAAGTGATCCTAGCAAAGATCTCAGTGATTTGATGAAGTCAAAGATAAAGTCAAGGGTCAACTCTGCAGCTGTCAAACAAGTCACTCGGAACAAAGGAGCTGAAGACTTAGTGTGTCTTAACGAAAGCTTAGGTAAAACCACTTTACCTTTTCCATTGCATAAAGCTTCTTCACTCAATTTGCAAAATGCCTCAAAAATAGTTTTAAACAAATAAAAAAACAAAAGCATTTTGGCAAAGAATTTTCTTAAACAAGTTATTAAGCTGATAAAGGTTTGAAAGAATCAATTTAAAACACTTAGAATGTTTTAAAAAGTGTTTTTACAATATTTTAATCGATACAAACTTCTTTTAATCGATTAAAACTCTTTATGACCGATTAGAATTCGAATGTAATAGGTCAGAATGCAATATAATCGATCAGATCTTAAATATGAGCGATTAGAATTATTTTAATCGATTAAAACACGTTTCAATCGATTAAAATCACTTTGGATGTCAGTATGATCGATCAGAATGAGATTATGACCGATCAGAGTTGGTTATGATCGATCAAACTGAATTATGACCGATCAGACTTATTTCAATCGATTAAAGCGCATTTCAATCGATTAAAATAACTTAGAAAATCTTTTCAATCGATTAAAACGAACTTTCAATCGATTAAAATGACTTGAAAATATATGTGCAGTTTTTCAATCGATTGAAGCGACTTTATATCAGCTAAAATAACTTAGAAAGTTTTATAAGAAGGTTTTTAAACATATCAATCGATTAATACGCGATTCAATCGATTGTTTTATACTTAGAAAATGTTTGTAAAACGTTTTAAGCTGATAAAAGCGTGGTCGTATCAACTAAAACATTTTACGTTAAAGATCATGAACGCATTAATGGGTTGAAAGGACTTTTAGCAGATTGTAACGGCTATTTCAACAGATTAAAACAAACTTTCAACAGATTAATTAATGCAGCAGATTTGAAAATACTCTTTTATAAACAGATTTGCTTGAAACTTTGAGATAGAGATCACATATCAGTTTTTACACAATTCAAGCAATCAATACAAACAACTATTAGCATTTTTCAAGAAAGATACACAACTGTTTTTGTGAACTTCTTTTGAAATCTTTCTTGAGGCACTTTGCATTTCTTTGAAGAAGATACTGACTGTGGATTGGTGTAATCCGGTTTGAGCTTTCTTTGTTTCTTCTTTTCAATTTCTATTCATTCTTTTGTCTTGTTTTGTACCTGGAATTTGGGTACAAGTTTTCTCAGTACGTGTAGAGGTTGTAGAAGTTTCCAGAAGCTGGAATTTGGTTCTTGGTGGGAAGGTTGTAAGCAAGAGCTGGAATTTGGTTCTTGTGTGTGGTGCCTGGAATTTGGGCACTTGGTTTCTCTGCATGCTGGAATTTGGTTGCGAGAGGTTTCCAAGAGCTGGAATTTGGTTCTTGGTGGAGAGTTAGAATAGGTGTAAGAGGGTGAGTCTGTAAAACATCTATTCTAGTGGAACCCAGCTGGAATTTGGTCAGAGTTCGGACGTAGCCCTGGTATTGGGTGAACCAAGTATAAAATTACCGGTGAAATCTTTCCTAACCTTTCTCTCTTTAATTTCTACTGCTGCACTTAAAGCTTGTTTGATTGCTTTGTGATTTGTGAATTGATAAGTAATCTTAATTTTCGAATTAGATAATCTGTGTATTGCGAAAAACTTTCAAAAATCAATTCACCCCCTCTTGATTTAAAACTACTTTTCTAACAATAATCATACAAGGTTCCATACACTCAAGTTGCTCCATTTAGAAGCCATAAAATTCACATAATCTTAAAACTTTAAAAATTCATCAAAAATAGAAATAACATTCAAATAATTCCAAATAAATTTCTAATTAACTTAGAAGTAAAGGGACTTCTTCTCAATGCTATTTCAAGCAAAAGTGAATTATAAAAATTATCCTACCCCTTACCTTATGTTGTAACTTGGTGAAGAGTAACTCTTGATCAAATAATCTATCAAGTCTTTGGTTCTCCTCTTTGCACCTCTAAGTAGCCTCCTACATGCCAATTAAATACCCCAATTAAATCCTTAATTCCAACCATAGTAGACCTCTAAAATCTCACCTCCTTCATAGCCTAAAATTCTAAAATTCAAGACTATGGTTCTTTGAGTTATAAAATCATTTCTAGGGCCTAAATTGATGCTAATGGAATTAATACAAGTAGAAGAGAGTAATGGAAGTAATACACTTAGAGTAGGAAGAATCCTAATAACAAATATGGACAAGGTTTAGTATTTCAGAATTTTCTAGAGTTATATAAGCTTTTTTGGCATGAGGTAAGAGCCAAATTTTCAATAACTTAATTACCTACAATATTGATGAAGGAAATAAATTCAAATACCCTGTAGAATAAATGCAGTTTTTCAGTTTACAGTGGTTGTTTCCAACATGACTCAACTACAATAACACTCTGAACATGCCTTGGTAATTTGACTATAACTCATGCTACACATAAGCTATTGACATGAAACAAATTTCTGAATTTCGGAAATATAATTTCCTACAACTTTTATTAAGGAATCAAGTCCTAATTTCACACATATCAATCCCAGTAATTCAAAAACCGAGGCTGTTGAAACAGGGCAACCTCTTAACTTCACAGCTATAACACTTGACAGTAAAATGAACATAACTTGAGCTACAAATATCCGTTTGATGTGAAACAAGTTTCTAAATTTCTATAACTTAAAGGGCTACAACTTTTATGAAGATATCAATTCCTAATTCTGTTCACAAACGTCCCAAAATTCAATGAACAGTGACTTACGAATTAGGGTGCTTAAGGTATTTAGCTTAATCACTTCTAATCCTCAATTCTAAGTATTATTCTAGTGTCCTAGGTGTAAAACCTACAATAGCACTCTTTCTACTCCCATTCAAGCTTAGCCAAGTGAGGAAAAAAATTTGAAAATGCACCGTTTTGAAAAATAAAACCGTAGAAATGTAGACAAGATTGAGAGAAACAAACTTACTTCTTGGAGTTTCTCAAGAAAATCAATATTTCCCCCTCAAAATCAAACTTCAAAGTGAGGAGGGTTTGAGAGAAAGCGAGAAATGAGAGAAAGAAAGAAGTTACGGGAAGTTGAAGTTGCAGAGAATACCTTTTGAAAAGTAAAAATCTAACTTTTTAGATATATTATTATTTTATTATTATTATTATTATTATTATTATTATTATATATTTTTTTTTATTCTAGAAAATTTCCAAAAATCACAAATAATCTAACAAACATAAAACTCTATAGTCACTTTCCCCAATTCCTAATAATTTAATTAATAAAATTTTGACAAAAGTTTTAGAGGTATTGAGAATTAGGATGTTACGTAAACCACAGTCAAGCACCTTGCGAGCTATCCTCCGAATGCCAAGATGACCATCGGTTGTAGAAGAATGACAAAATTGCAGGACCGAGTCAATCTCATGGTCCGGAATGCATCTCCCGGTAACCCGATCACTCGCACAACTTCCACAAATACGGGTCATCCCAAATATAATACTTAGCATCGCTCTTAAGTTTATCAAATTTACCTCTAGATGCTAAGGGAGGAAAAATAGAAGCTACAAGATAATTAACAATGTTTGCAAACCAAGGTGTTGGAAAAGAAGCAAAAAGTGCAAACAAACCCTCGTCGGGAAAGTCATCCCGGATTGGTGAAGCATCATCAGCACACCTCTCTATTCTGCTCAAATGGTCTGCAACCAAATTTTGTGCTCCACTCCTATCACGGATCTCCAAATCAAATTCTTGGAGCCAAAGCATCCACCTAATCAATCGAGGCTTTGACTCAGCCTTCTTTAGTAGGTACTTCAAAGTTGCATGGTCAGTGAACACAATAACACGAGAACCAAGCAAATATGATCTAAATTTATCAAGAGCAAACACAATGGCAAGAAGCTCTTTCTTAGTGGTGGTATAGTTTGCTTGGGAAGCATCTAAAGTCCTGGAAGCATAATATATTACCCGAGGAGCTTATCAACTCTTTGTGCTAGGACAGCCCCCAATGCATAATTAGATGCTTCACACATCAACTCAAATGGGACTGTCCAGTCAGGTGCCTGGATGATAGGAGTGGTGGTCAATGCTTCCTTGAGGCAGTCAAACGCCTTTTTGCACCTGTCATCAAAATCAAATTCAATATCTTTCTGAAGCAGAATGGATAGTGGAAGGGCCTTCTTACTGAAGTCTCTAATGTAGTGCCTGTAGAAACCTGCATGGCCAAGAAAAGATCGAACCTCTCGCACGCAAGAGGGGTAAGGCAATTGTGAAATAACAAAGATTTTTGCAGGATCCACTTCTATGCCCTTACTGGAAATAATATGCCCTAAAACTATACTCTGTTCTACCATGAAGTGACATTTTTCAAAATTCAGAACAAGATTAGTTTCAATGCATCTATTAAGCACTCTATCCAAATTATCTAAGTATGCATCAAACGAGGATCCATACACAGTGAAATCATCCATAAACACCTCTATACAATTTTCAAGGAAATCTGAAAATATACTAAGCATGCATCGCTGGAAGGTACCAGGGGCATTGCATAGGCCAAAAGGCATTCTCCTATAGGCAAAAGTGCCAAAGGGGCAGGTGAATGTGGTTTTCTCCTGATCCTCAAGAGCAATATGGATCTGAAAATAACTGGAGAAACCATCCAGAAAGCAGTAATGAGATTTACCTGCCAAACACTCAAGCATCTGGTCAATGAAAGGCAGTGAAAAATTATCCTTCCGTGTTGCCTGATTGAGCCTTCGGTAGTCGATACAGACCCTCCAACTGTTTTGTATTCTGGTGGGAATGAGCTCACCTCTCTCATTCTTCACAACAGTGTGGCCTGTCTTCTTGGGGACCACCTGGACTGGACTCACCCACTGACTATCTGATATAGGATAGATGATCCCAGCCTGAAGAAGCTTGGTCACCTCCTTCTTCACAACATCCAAAATCACGGGGTTGAGTCGTCTCTGTGGCTATCTCACTGGTTTGGCTCCATCCTCCAATAATATCCTATGCATGCATGTGGATGGGCTGATACCAGGAATGTCCGCCAGGGTCCAGCCGATGGCTTTCTTATGCCTTTTTAGCACATGCAACAGTTTCTCCTCTTGAACAGCATCAAGGGAGGTGGAAATGATCACTGGAAACGTCTCATCATCCTCCAAATAAGCATACTTGAGGTTTTTTGGTAAAGTCTTTAGTTTTGGAGTGGGTGCTGGCTGAACAGAAGGAACCAGAGAGGGAAGAAGAATGGGTTCCACAGCCTATACCTCAACCTGCAAGTCAGATTCATGTATACTTCCTGCAACATGGTTAGTACATTCTGACTCTAAAGAACTTATATCCATAGGAGGTACAACACCCAAAACATCAGACATATGATCATATTTAAATTCAGAATATAACTCAGGATTAAAATGAAGATCAATGTCAATATCAAAATTAGATTCGGATTCGGTGCATGCAAAAGAAGTATACAGATCAGAAAGAAAATAATGTTTCCTAGCATGTAAGGAATGAAAATCAGAAACATACTCATCAATAACATCATCAATGATCTCAACACGAAAAACAGAATGGCACTCAGATGGATGTTTCATGGCATCCAGAATATTGAAATGGACAATAATATCACCAAATTTCATGGACAATGTACCATCATACACATCAATCTTGGTTCGGGCTATTTTCAAAAAATGGTCTGCCTAAAATGATTGGGACAGATCCATGGGAGAATCCCTCCTCCATATCAAGCACATAGAAATCAGCAGGAAAAATAAGTTCACCAACCCGAACTAAGACATCCTCAATGAAACCTGTAGGGTGGGCTACACTCCTATTTGCCAGTTGTATCACCACACCCGTAGGTTGCAGAGGTCTAAGAGATAAAGAATTAAAAATGGACAAAGGCATAACATTAATTGAAGCACCCAAATCAAGCATGGCATTCTCAAATTTATTATTGTCAATAATACAAGGTATGCAGAATGTACCTGGGTCCTTACATTTCTCAGGAATGTAAGGAACATATTTACCTATCAAAACAGACACATTTTTGCCCATGCTGATTGTCTCACTGCCCTTCATCTTCCTCTTGTGGGTGCACAAATCCTTTAAGAATTTAGCATATCTAGGAATTTGCTTGATGGCATCAAGTAGAGGTATGTTCACCTCAACTTTCCTGAAGGTATCCAGAATCTCTTTATCGACCTCTTCCATCTTTTTGCTTGGAATTGCTTTGGGAAGGAATGGAAGAGGGATAGGAGGTTGTTGCAGGTCAGAACTGGGGCTGGAAGAAGTTCTATCTATATGCAATTTTCGGCTACCAACTGGTTGCTCAGGTGTAGGAACTAAGGCAGCTACAGATGAGGGTGGAGGTGTTGCAGTGGGTATGTCAATCTGTTTCCCTGACCTCAATGTGATGGCACTCACATTCTTAGGATTAACCACAGTCTGTGTAGGGAGCTTGTCTGAATTTTGATTTTTCAATTGCTTCACAACAGTAGCTAGTTGACCAATCTGGTTGGTTAAACTCTGAATGGAGGCATCATTTTTCTGTTGGTACTGTATGTTCATCTCAGCCATTTGTTTGACCAATTCCTCTAATGAAGGTGAAGAAGGTTGAGGAGCTGGTGCTTCATTTTGCTGCCTCTGATATTGTTGTTGCATTGGTGGAGGCATATAAGGTCTGCTTGGTCTAGCAGAATTCTGAAATGGTGGTGGTGGTGGCAAAGGATTCTACTGCTGTTGGTGCTGCTGATTGGACCATCTCAGATTTGGGTGATTCCTCCACCCTGGATTGTATCTATTGCTTGAGAGGTCAGAATTTTGTTGTTGGTTTGGAGCCCTATTATTGAAAATGTTTGCTGCATAAGCTTGTGGAGCTCCAGAACCTGTAGACTCATGCAATAATTGGCAGAAATCAGTGGGATGCTCAATTGAAGTACAAATGCCACAAACCCTTGCAGGTGGTGCAGGTCTCCGATTTGCAGCAAGTTGGGAGACTAGGGTGGTGAGGGCATCAATCTTACTTTCTAGCTTCTTCTCCACTAAATCTGATGAACCCACATCATGTACACCTCTAAGGACTATGGCATCACTCCTCATGTTAAATTGCTGGGAATTGGACTCCATTTTCTCAATTAAACCTCTAGCAGCAGCAGGTGTCATGTCTCCTAAAGCTCCTCCACTAGATGCATCTATCATACTCCTATCCATTGTGTTCATCCCCTCATAAAAGTACTGTAGCAGTAGCTGTTTTGATATTTGGTGGTGAGGGCAACTTGCACAAAGTCTCTTGAACCTCTCCCAATACTCGTATAAGCTCTCTCCCATCTGTTGCCTGATACCTGATATATCCTTCCTGATGGCAGTGGTCCTGGAAGCAGGGAAAAATTTCTCTAGAAAGACTCTCTTCAGATCATCCCAGCTCGTTATGGAACCAGGAGCTAAGTAGTACAACTAGTCTTTGGCAAGATCCTCCAAAGAGAAAGGAAAAGCCTTCAGGTATATGTGATCTTCAGGAACATTTTGTGGCTTCATGGTGGAGCAGACTATATGGAACTCCTTGAGATGCTTGTGTGGATCCTCACCTGCATGACCATGAAACTTGGGCAACAAATGGATTAGTCCAGTTTTAATCACAAATGGTACATCCTCTTCAGGGTATTAGATACATAAATTTGCATAAGTGAAATCAGTGTGCAACCATCTCCTCTGAGAGTCCTCTCACAGAGGTCCAATAGGTTGATCACCCATGTTATTAGTTTGGAAATTCATTCGTGAAGAAGGTATATTAGGTGCAGTACTCTCACTATGACTATCTAATGGTTACAGACTCTAAGAGATGAATTCCTAGAATGTCTAACTAATCTATGAAAGGTTTTGTCTATCTCAGGATCAAAAAGGTTGTAAAAGGTTCAGGATTGCTCCTAGTCATGCACTATATTCAACAATTCATGTATTTCCCAAGAGTTAAAAAAAATTCTAAAAAAGAAATCAATTATTTACTAGAATGACAACGGTAGACCGTGAATAAGTACACTAGGTAGGTTCCCAAGAAAGAGAGGTGGGTCACTAATGGACACACTTAAGTACCAAGTCTTTCCTACAGCTGAACCCTCATACAGTACACACACTCTCACACTACCAAGCTATATGCAGAGTCTCCTATGAGAATGAAAATTATAGTTTTTTTTTTTTTAAATAAGAGCTAGAAAAACAAATTAGAGATGAAATTGTTTTTTTGAATTAATATTTATATTTTTTTAATTTTTTTTTAGTTTTTTATTTTTTTTTATTTTTTTTTATTTTTTATTTTTTTGTTTTTTTTAACCCAAAAGAGTTTTAGAACAACAGTGGGCTATCAAAATAGTATTAAGAGAAGTAAGAATGTTAAATTAAATAGAAAATCAAATAAAATATTCAAATAACAATAAATCAAATAAAATATTCAAATACACTGAAAATCAAAATAAAATATTAAAAACTAACAATCAAATAAAATATTCAAATAACTAAAAATCAAATAAAATATTTAAATAACTAAAATCAAATAAAATATCCAAATAACAACAAACCAAATAAAATATTAAATAACTAACAATCAAATAAAATATTCAAATAACTAAAAATCAAATAAAATATTTAAATAACTAAAAATTAAATTAAATTAAATATTTAAATAACAACAAACCAAATAAAATATTAAATAACTGACAATCAAATAAAATATTTAAATAACAGCAAACCAAATAAAATATTAAATAATCGACAATCAAATAAAATATTCAAATAACTAAAAATCAAATAAAATATTTAAATAACTAAAAATCAAATAAAATATTTAAATAATCTAAAAATCAAATAAAATATTCAAATAACTAAAAATAAAATAAAATATTTAATAACTGAAAATGAAATAAAATATTTAAATAAAATAAAATAAAAACAAAAAAATGAAAACAAAGCTGAAAATAAAAATTGAAAACCTAAACAAAAATCTCGTCCCCAAGAGGCGCCAGAATTTGATCGATGTCGTACTCGATCAAATGATTGAAACAGACAAATGTAGTACTAGGAAGCTTTCCTAGGTCGTCTCCACAAAGACCACAAATTTCTATCAAAGCTTATCAATTTTTAAATTTAGAACAAGAATAAAATGAAGAAAGGGAGTTTTTCAAAATTAAAATATTATATGAAACATTATATGAAACGCAGCAAAAGCGAATTATAAAAATGCGAATTAAAAACGGGATTAAAATGCAATTGATTTCCTGATTCTAATGCAGTTGTCACTTATCCTAGATTCACGAAATTAATTCGAAATTAACCAACTAAGCGAAGATAAATCCTTAAATTATATTCCTAATTCGAAATTAATCAACTAAGCGAAGATTAATCTCAAATTAGCTTTAACCCTTGTTCCAATTCGAAATTAACCAACTAAGCGAAGATTAATCCCAAATTTTCCTTTAACCCTTATTCCAACATGAAATTAACCAACTAAGTGAAGATTAACCCCAAATTATCCTTATACAATTAAGCATTGCATACATCACATAATCTCATCTCTAACACAATAATTAAGCAACCTGTGATATTAGTTTTGGTTTATTAAGCATAAACATATTATAATTCAATACTGAGATTAGAAGATGAAGAGTTAAGAGAACAAACAAAATGAAATTGAAGGACAAAACCTCAAAGATCTACTTCCATTCTCCTCAGAAAATCAATACAAAGATTTAGCTATCCATGGAAAGTTGAAAACGCAATAGAAGAAACATAATTAAAATCGAAACAAGAATTTAAAAATAATGACAGAAGAGTAAACAAACTTGAATATAAATTGCAGAAGATGAAAGACGGTTGTGTGGTGGTTGCACAGTCCTTATGTGTTTTTTTACGTGTGATGTGCCTCTCTTATATAAATAACCCTAACCCTAATCTTAATCGAGGTTTGGGCTCAACTAGTCCATGAAACACATCATAAGTTGGCTTCAGTGCAGGTCCATGAACTTCAAACACGTGCAGTATTTTCAATACTTATCCAAATTAAGCAATTTTGGTCTCCTTTGAAAGCGTTTTGAGCTAGCTTTAAAACGCCACTATTTCTACTATTTTCGGAGGTCTAATCAATTAAGGAAACTTAAATTACTGAAGCATGTCTATTGGGCCGGCCTGGTGCGCTTGACCCGTTTTGGATAATTTATGTAAAATCCAATTTAGCTCTGAATTGAATGATTTTGGATCCTGTGGAAAGCGCAATGTGTCTAGTTTATAATTATTTTAGAATCATGTTATTTGGATATCTTTAGAAAAAATGATAAATAAAACAGTAAACTAATGTTAGTACCCATATAAAATAAAATATGACATTTGGCCCAATTTTTCAAGCCAAAAATTGCTTTAAACTGTCCTAAAATTAATATTGAGTAAAAATTAGATCAAATAGATTCAAATTAATTAAAATCTAAATTATTGGCCCAATGAAGCCCAATCAATGAAAATGCACTAATAATAGACAATTAAACACAATGCACCAATTAAGATAAGTACATAAAGATAAGAAAATGCGGGAAAATAATGGCTCATCACGACCGAAGTTGGTTTTTCTAAGAAACCAACGTCTTTTCTCCCCTTTTTTGATGTTTCTGGTAAAAATATCGGTGGCGACTCCATATGAACCCTTTCAAATTTGTTCTTAGGTCAGCCCGGTTATCGGATGACCTAAGAACACCCTTTTGAAAACCTCGCCCTTAGGTTCAGCGTGATTATCGGACAACCTAAAGGCATTGTAACCTCACCCATAAAAACGCGAAAAATGGAAAGTTGGAACCATCACTTCGCTTCGACCGCCTCTTTCGACGGCGACGACAGATGGCGACTCCACTAGGGAAGCCTAGAGAGTTGATCCCATTTATTAATGAGCCAATTTAATAAATAAACTTAGAAATTTCGCCTTTACCCTAACTTGTATTATAACATGTTTATTTACTTGGCTTTAATAACTGTTGTTTGTTTATTTTATGCAATTGTTTGAAATAAAAATTGTATACAAACCTTTGCACACAACAGTTCCCTCTATACCCGGGGGAAAGTGAGGAATCCATAGGGAGTGGGTGGCAGGTACGGTTTGCCGTAGTGAGGGCCATGTGCCCATTGGTATGATTGAAAACCACCACTCAAGGTGATAACCTTCCTCTTTTGACACAAAGAATGACTATGACCTTAGTGCTAAGCATGGTCGGAAGGCTGGAGAGTGGGGACCCTATAATGGGGGCACCTTGGGGGCCTAAGCCTTGGTGAGAACAGTTAGAACCTACCTTTGCCAATACACTTTTCTGCAGGAAAACCCTACCTCGTAATTAAACGTCATCCTACTTATTCGCGGATGAGTGAATTGTGTGTGCATTTGTTTGTTACATTTGATTGCATATTAAACAACAGATAAAAATAGAAAAATCTCAAAAATATTTTCACAATAAACACCCTTATCTCGGACAGTCTTCCTTTTAGCTAGCCTGGTTTCAGGTTCTTTGTAAGCTAAGTAGCCACGCAGTCCGACAGAAGAGATAAAAGACTAAAAAAGAAAAAAAAACAAAAAAAAATATAAAAAAATAATAATAACAAAATCAAAACATTTATAAAAAGAATTTTGACAAAGTCGTATGATTCATATCGCATCATGTCATAAGTGAAAAAACCAAGAGAGAAAATAAATAAGGAAAGTATGCATACACATCATTTTAA